>OY978499.1:2058192-2493775 GCA_963854855.1 Nasturtium officinale | reverse complement strand
TCAACTATTACTTGTGATCACATTCATGGCAAGATCGGTCTTAAGGATCTCCACCGACCAATCTTGAGGGGGAGTGTTGAAATATGTGATCTCAAGAAGAAGAATTCAAACACAAGAGAAGGAGGGAAAAGGAGAAAACTGGTTGAAAAGGAACTAGAAAGAGAACAAGTTAAGAAGGAACTAGAAGAAAAGGAAGTTGTTGGATCTCAACTAGATGAACTAACTAAACTAAGTAAGGAAGCAAGGAGAGGCATGGGCACAAGCATGGGGCGCCAGAGAGAGGCATGGAGTGCAATACTGTTGGAGTAGGTGAGCTGCTCACTCCTCTCTTCTTCACGCAAAACCTCTCTTCTTCTGCACCTCCTCTCATTCAAATGTCTATAAATATATGTGTAACCTCTTGTAAAGATTAGTAAGACTAAGAGAATAAAATACATACAAACTTTCATAATCTCTTGATATTCTCACTCTTAGTCTCTAAACATTCTTCAAACTCTTTAAACTTATAATTTTAACACTGTCGCCAATAGGATCGAGATCTAAGCTCGCCGTACGCTCAGGACACTCTCTTATCACACAAGGAAAAATACTCGTACTAGACTCTCCTTGGAGCATAGCAGAATTGTTATAGCCATAAAAGACACGTTGTCGCCTCTGTCTTGTACTTCTTCTTAGAGGTATGGTTGGCTCCTGTCCTTCTTCAGCATCCGCTCCCTCTTCATCCAAATTCTGATCCACTTCCTCATGTGCATTATCCGCACTATCTTGCTCTATGAAGTTCTCAGATGTTTCTTCTTGTACTTCTTCACATAGGCTTGGCGTTTCATCAAACACCATCCAGTCCATGGATGAATAGATCATTCCTTTAGAAGCATCATGATCCTTAGCCCCATAGAAACTCTCTTGTTCATTAAACCTTACTTCTCTAGACACATACACTCTTCTTGTTTCCGGATTGTAGACCTTGTAGCCCTTTTGTGTTGGTGAATATCCAATGAACACACACCTCATGCTTCGAGGTTCAAGTTTGCTTCTGTGTCCTTCTGGTAAAAACATGAAGCATGTGCATCCAAACGTTTTGATATGATTTAAGCTTGGTTTCTTCTTGTACAACACTTCAAATGGGGACTTATCATCCAGATTTTTGGTTGGAAGTCGGTTGATTAAGTAGCTTGATGTCATTACGGCATCTCCCCAATGGAACTTTGGTACTCTTTTGGCAATCATGAGAGTCCTTGCTACTTCCATTAGGTGTCTATTCTTCCTTTCAGCTATCCCGTTCTGCTGAGGAGTGTATGCACACGATGTTTGATGAATGATGCCAAAGTTGTTGAGCAACTCTTTGAATCGTTTACTCACATATTCACCTCCATTATCACTACGCAATACTTTGATCTTTGTTTTGAATTGGGTAGAGATATAGTTAATGAAGTTGGTGAAGGCTTCATACACTTGATCTTTGGTATGTAGAAGAGTGATCCATGTATATCTTGAGTAGTCATCAATGAATGAAACAAAATATTTATATTGATCTCTTGAATTACATGGTGAGGTCCATACATCCGAGTGTACAATGCCAAACGCTTCATCACAAGTTGTAGATGAAGTAGGAAAAGCTTGTCTACAATGCTTCCCTAGTACACACGCCTCACACACTACTTCTTCTTGGATGAGATTGGGTAAGACCATCTTGAGGACTGCTGAACTTGGATGTCCTAGCCTTCCATGCCATAATGGGCTATCTTCAATCTCTTTCCTCCCAAAAAACTTTGCATCTGCCTTCATTCCAAGAGTCATTGGTTCCTCTTGTTTATTTGATTCCAAGATATACACACCATCTTCTACCTTCCCTTCTCCGAGCACATGGTTTGTTTTAGGGTCCTGAAACTTAACAAAGTCAGTCCCAAACACAGCCACACACTCCAAATCCTTTGTAGCTTTATTAACGGATAAAAGATTAGATGAGAAGTTAGGCATGTATAATGCTTTTGTTTCCCTTTTAAAAAGCTCTAACTCTCCTATCCCTTTAATTGGAACTGAGCTTCCATTGGCTACTTGTACACTTCCATGGCATGGTTCAAGATTCTTTAACATATCTTGATCCTTGATCATGTGATGAGAAGCCCCTGAATCCACAATGATTCTAGTCTTCTTTATGGGTGTTTTAGAGCTGAAAAAACTCTTACCCGAATCTGTGAGTTTGGCTAGGCTCTTGATGAGAGCTTCAAACTCAGACCTTCTAACCAGTTCTTCAACAGGTTGTGCAATTCCCGTGAAGGCTCTAGGTCCATTCCCATTCTCCCTTAGCCGCTTAGGCCTCAAGTGTGGATGGAGGGTCCAACACTTCTCCTTAGTGTGTCCTTTCATCTTGCAATGCTCACACTCCAACGTCCTCTTGTCTCCAAATGTGAGATTCTTTCTTGCAAGATGTGCAGCTTCACTTGGTGCACGAAACAGGTCTCTAGACCCTTCTTCCCTTTGTATCATACCGCATACTTCCGCTAGACTTGGCAGATTCTCAAATCGAAGTATATGCTTGATAAGATCCTTGTATGATGCATTGAGTGCCAAGAGAAGCCCAAACACTTGATCTTGGTCACGCCTTTCTCCTAACTCCTTGGGGTCTATAGTGTGTGGCCTCAAGATCTCCAACTCGGCCCATAAGCTTCTATACTGCCCAAACATTTCCTTGAATGACTTTTCCTCTTGTTGGAGCTCATTCAATGCCCTTTTCACCTCAAATATCCTTGATATGTTTGAGATGTTTCCATAAACTCCTTTGAGTATATCCCAAAGTTCCTTGGCGGTATCCGCATATGAGTAAGCCGCCAAGATAGTTGGTTCTAGTGAGCTTAGGAGAAGAGAAAGAGTGTATTGTTCTTCTTGCTCTTCCTTAGCTTCCTCCTTCTCATTTCTCACCGCCGCTTCTGTTCCTTCTTTTGGCTCAACATATTGCCAAAGTCCTCGGCCTCTAAGAGTAGTTTTGGTGGTTTTTGCCCAAAGGAGATAGTTGTTTCCCTTGAGCATAACCGAGATTGTTACCCTATTAGTCTCCATTTTCTAGTAATAATACACAATCTTAGTCCTTTCACAACTTGAAGATCCTATGATCTCAAGGATATTAATCTCAGAGTGAATAGAACTAAGGAAGGTGTATTGTTATAGATTAGAAGCCTTGTAGAGTATTAGAGGAATCAAGAAGAGAATAAGCGGTTTAGTAGATAACCTGCTCTGATACCATATTGAAATTATAAGTTTAAAGAGATTGAAGAATGTTTAGAGACTAAGAGTGAGAATAGCAAGAGATTATGAAAGTTTGTATGTATTTTATTCTCTTAGTCTTACAAATCTTTACAAGAGGTTACACATATATTTATAGACATTTGAATGAGAGGAGGTGCAGAAGAAGAGAGGAATGGCGTGAAGAAGGAAGAGGAGAAGAGAGGTTTTGCGTGAAGAAGAGAGGAGGGAGCAGCTCACCTACTCCAACAGTATTGCACTCCATGCCTCTCTCTGGCGCCCCATGCTTGTGCCCATGCCTCTCCTTGCTTCCTTACTTAGTTTAGTTAGTTCATCTAGTTGAGATCCAACAACTTCCTTTTCTTCTAGTTCCTTCTTAACTTGTTCTCTTCCTAGTTCCTTTTCAACCAGTTTTCTCCTTTTCCCTCCTTCTCTTGTGTTTGAATTCTTCTTCTTGAGATCACATATTTCAACATACTAAACATCCATAGAGATTGTGACTCAAAGCATTGCTTCATCATATAAGCATCCTTGTGTGTTGTTTAAGCTAACTCATCTTCGTACTACTCCTAACTTCAGCCCCAAAACTTCTTCAAAATTAAATGGTTCTCTAGGGTTTCTTGGTTAAAGGAAAATGCTTTTTAGTTACGTTGGATTACTTCTCCAGCTTAATATAACATGCTTCTTCTCGTAACAAAGAGTTCAAACTGCCTTAAGCACAAGATTTGTTACTATTCCATCGTGAAGACCAAGTCCAAAGCACAGTGCGGTAGTCACTTACGTCTACTAAACATCCATAGAGGTTGTGACTCAAAGTATTGCTTCATCGTATAAGCATCCATGAGTGTTCTTTAAGGCTTAAACGAACTCATCTTGGTATTACTCCTAACATCAGCCAAAAAACTTCTTCAAGATTCAGTGGTTCTAAAAGGGTTTCATGGTTAAGGGAAAATGCTTCTTAGTTATGTTGGATTGCTTCTCCACAATAATATATCATGCTTTTTCTCATAATAAAGAGTGCAAACTGGCTTAATCCCAAGATTTGTTACTATTTCATCATTTAGACCAAGTCCAAAACATCCATAGAAATTAAACTCAATGCATTGTTTCATCATATAAGCATCCATGTGTGTTGTTTAAGCCTTGAACTAAATCATATTGGTACTACTCCTAACTTCAGTCTTGAAACCTTATTCTAGATTCAAAGGTTCACTAGGGTTTCATGGTTAAGGAAAAAATGATTTTTAGTTACTTTGGCTTGCTTCTACACCTTAATATAACGTGATTCTTCTCGTAGCAATGAGTTCAAACTAGCTTAAGCCCAAGATTTTTACTATTCAATCGTTAAGACCAAGTCCAAGGTACATAGTGGTAGTCACTTACGCCTACTAAACACCCATAGAGGTTGTGACATACAGCATTGTTTCATCGTATAAGCATCCATGGGTGTTGTTTAAGCCTTGAACTAACTCATCTTTGCACTACTCCGAACTTCAGCCCCAAAAACTTCTTCAAGATTCAATGGTTCTCTAGGGTTTCACGGTAAACGAAAAATGCATTTTAGTTACGTTGGATTGCTTCGCCACCTTAATATAGCATGTTGTTCTCGTAACATAGTCCAAACTGGCTTAAGCCCATTATTTATTACTATTCCATCGTTTAGACCAAGTCCAAAGCACACTCCGGTAGTCACTTACACCTAACAAAACATCCATAGAGGTTGTAACTCAAAGTATTGCTTCATCATATAAGCATCCTTGTGTGTTTTTAAGCCTTGAAAAAACTCATCTTAGTACTACTCCTAACTTCAGCCCCAAAAACTTCTTCAGGATTCAATGGTTCTCTAGGGTTTCACAGTTAAGGAAAAATGCTACTTAGTTACGTTGGATTACGTCTCCACCTTAAATTAACATTCTTCTTCTTTTAACAAATAGTCCAATCTGGCTTAAGTCCAAGATTCGTTACTATTCCATCGTTAAGCCTAAATCCAAAGAACACAGCAGTAGTCACTTACGCCTACTAAACATCCATAGTGGTTGTGACTCAAAGCATTACCTCATCGTATAAGCATCCATGGGTGTTGTTTAAGCATTGAACTAACTTATCTTGGTAATACTCTTAACTTTAGCCCCGAAAACTTCTTCAAGATTCAATGGTTCTCTAGGGTTTAATGGTTAAGGGAAAATGCTTCTTATATACGTTGGATTGCTTCTTCACCTTGATATAGCATGCTTCTTCTCGTAACAAAGATTCCAAACTGGATTAAGCCCAAGACTTGTTACTATTCCATCGTTAATACCAAACTCATCTTGGTACTACTCCTAACTTCAGCCCCGAACACTTATTCAAGATTCAATGGTTCTCTAGGATTTTACTGTTAAGCCAAAATGCTTCTTAGTTACATTGGATTGCTTCACCACCTCGATATATCATGCTTTTTATCGTAACAAAGAGTCCAAACTGGCTTAAGCCCAAGATTTGTTACTATTCCATCATTTAGACCAAGTCCAAAGCACACTGCGGTAATCACCTACGCCTACTAAACATCCATAGAGGTTGTAACTCAAAGCATTGCTTCATCATATAAGCATCTTTTGGTGTGTTTTTAAGCCTTAAACTAACTCATCTTAGTACTACTCCTAACTTCATCCCTAAAAATTTCTTCTAGATTCAATGATTCACTAGGGTTTCACGGTTAAGGGAAAATGGTTCTTAGTTATGTTGGATTGCTTTTCACCTTAATATATCATGCTTTTTGTTGTAACAAAGAGTCCAACCTGGCTTAAGCCCAATATTTGTTACTATTTCATAGTTTAGACCAATTCCAAAGCACATTGTGGTAGTTACTTACGCCTACTAAACATCCATAGAGATTGTGACTCAAAGCATTGCTTCATCATATAAGCATCCTTGTGTGTTGTTTAAGCTAACTCATCTTCGTACTACTCCTAACTTCAGCCCCAAAAACTTCTTCAAAATTAAATGGTTCTCTAGGGTTTCTTGGTTAAAGGAAAATGCTTTTTAGTTACGTTGGATTACTTCTCCAGCTTAATATAGCATGCTTCTTCTCGTAACAAAGAGTTCAAACTGCCTTAAGCACAAGATTTGTTACTATTCCATCGTGAAGACCAAGTCCAAAGCACAGTGCGGTAGTCACTTACGTCTACTAAACATCCATAGAGGTTGTGACTCAAAGTATTGCTTCATCGTATAAGCATCCATGAGTGTTCTTTAAGGCTTAAACGAACTCATCTTGGTATTACTCCTAACATCAGCCAAAAAACTTCTTCAAGATTCAGTGGTTCTAAAAGGGTTTCATGGTTAAGGGAAAATGCTTCTTAGTTATGTTGGATTGCTTCTCCACAATAATATATCATGCTTTTTCTCATAATAAAGAGTGCAAACTGGCTTAATCCCAAGATTTGTTACTATTTCATCATTTAGACCAAGTCCAAAACATCCATAGAAATTAAACTCAATGCATTGTTTGATCATATAAGCATCCATGTGTGTTGTTTAAGCCTTGAACTAAATCATATTAGTACTACTCCTAACTTCAGTCCCAAAAACTTCATCAAGATTCAATGGTTCTCTAGGGTTTCACGGTAAACGAAAAATGCATTTTAGTTACGTTGGATTGCTTCGCCACCTTAATATAGCATGTTGTTCTCGTAACATAGTCCAAACTGGCTTAAGCCCATTATTTATTACTATTCCATCGTTTAGACCAAGTCCAAAGCACACTCCGGTAGTCACTTACACCTAACAAAACATCCATAGAGGTTGTAACTCAAAGTATTGTTTCATCGTATAAGCATCCATGGGTGTTGTTTAAGCCTTGAACTAACTCATCTTTGCACTACTCCGAACTTCAGCCCCAAAAACTTCTTCAAGATTCAATGGTTCTCTAGGGTTTCACGGTAAACGAAAAATGCATTTTAGTTACGTTGGATTGCTTCGCCACCTTAATATAGCATGTTGTTCTCGTAACATAGTCCAAACTGGCTTAAGCCCATTATTTATTACTATTCCATCGTTTAGACCAAGTCCAAAGCACACTCCGGTAGTCACTTACACCTAACAAAACATCCATAGAGGTTGTAACTCAAAGTATTGCTTCATCATATAAGCATCCTTGTGTGTTTTTAAGCCTTGAAAAAACTCATCTTAGTACTACTCCTAACTTCAGCCCCGAAAACTTCTTCAGGATTCAATGGTTCTCTAGGGTTTCACAGTTAAGGAAAAATGCTACTTAGTTACGTTGGATTACGTCTCCACCTTAAATTAACATTCTTCTTCTTTTAACAAATAGTCCAATCTGGCTTAAGTCCAAGATTCGTTACTATTCCATCGTTAAGCCTAAATCCAAAGAACACAGCAGTAGTCACTTATGCCTACTAAACATCCATAGTGGTTGTGACTCAAAGCATTACCTCATCGTATAAGCATCCATGGGTGTTGTTTAAGCATTGAACTAACTCATCTTGGTAATACTCTTAACTTTAGCCCCGAAAACTTCTTCAAGATTCAATGATTCTCTAGGGTTTAATGGTTAAGGGAAAATGCTTCTTATATACGTTGGATTGCTTCTTCACCTTGATATAGCATGCTTCTTCTCGTAACAAAGATTCCAAACTGGATTAAGCCCAAGACTTGTTACTATTCCATCGTTAATACCAAACTCATCTTGGTACTACTCCTAACTTCAGCCCCGAACACTTATTCAAGATTCAATGGTTCTCTAGGATTTTACTGTTAAGCCAAAATGCTTCTTAGTTACATTGGATTGCTTCACCACCTCGATATATCATGCTTTTTATCGTAACAAAAAGTCCAAACTGGCTTAAGCCCAAGATTTGTTACTATTCCATCATTTAGACCAAGTCCAAAGCACACTGCGGTAATCACTTACGCCTACTAAACATCCATAGAGGTTGTAACTCAAAGCATTGCTTCATCATATAAGCATCTTTTTGTGTGTTTTTAAGCCTTAAACTAACTCATCTTAGTACTACTCCTAACTTCATCCCTAAAAATTTCTTCTAGATTCAATGATTCACTAGGGTTTCACGGTTAAGGGAAAATGGTTCTTAGTTATGTTGGATTGCTTTTCACCTTAATATATCATGCTTTTTGTTGTAACAAAGAGTCCAACCTGGCTTAAGCCCAATATTTGTTACTATTTCATAGTTTAGACCAATTCCAAAGCACATTGTGGTAGTTACTTACGCCTACTAAACATCCATAGAGATTGTGACTCAAAGCATTGCTTCATCATATAAGCATCCTTGTGTGTTGTTTAAGCTAACTCGTCTTCGTACTACTCCTAACTTCAGCCCCAAAAACTTCTTCAAAATTAAATGGTTCTCTAGGGTTTCTTGGTTAAAGGAAAATGCTTTTTAGTTACGTTGGATTACTTCTCCAGCTTAATATAACATGCTTCTTCTCGTAACAAAGAGTTCAAACTGCCTTAAGCACAAGATTTGTTACTATTCCATCGTGAAGACCAAGTCCAAAGCACAGTGCGGTAGTCACTTACGTCTACTAAACATCCATAGAGGTTGTGACTCAAAGTATTGCTTCATCGTATAAGCATCCATGAGTGTTCTTTAAGGCTTAAACGAACTCATCTTGGTATTACTCCTAACATCAGCCAAAAAACTTCTTCAAGATTCAGTGGTTCTAAAAGGGTTTCATGGTTAAGGGAAAATGCTTCTTAGTTATGTTGGATTGCTTCTCCACAATAATATATCATGCTTTTTCTCATAATAAAGAGTGCAAACTGGCTTAATCCCAAGATTTGTTACTATTTCATCATTTAGACCAAGTCCAAAACATCCATAGAAATTAAACTCAATGCATTGTTTCATCATATAAGCATCCATGTGTGTTGTTTAAGCCTTGAACTAAATCATATTGGTACTACTCCTAACTTCAGTCTTGAAACCTTATTCTAGATTCAAAGGTTCACTAGGGTTTCATGGTTAAGGAAAAAATGATTTTTAGTTACTTTGGCTTGCTTCTACACCTTAATATAACGTGATTCTTCTCGTAGCAATGAGTTCAAACTAGCTTAAGCCCAAGATTTTTACTATTCAATCGTTAAGACCAAGTCCAAGGTACATAGTGGTAGTCACTTACGCCTACTAAACACCCATAGAGGTTGTGACATACAGCATTGTTTCATCGTATAAGCATCCATGGGTGTTGTTTAAGCCTTGAACTAACTCATCTTTGCACTACTCCGAACTTCAGCCCCAAAAACTTCTTCAAGATTCAATGGTTCTCTAGGGTTTCACGGTAAACGAAAAATGCATTTTAGTTACGTTGGATTGCTTCGCCACCTTAATATAGCATGTTGTTCTCGTAACATAGTCCAAACTGGCTTAAGCCCATTATTTATTACTATTCCATCGTTTAGACCAAGTCCAAAGCACACTCCGGTAGTCACTTACACCTAACAAAACATCCATAGAGGTTGTAACTCAAAGTATTGCTTCATCATATAAGCATCCTTGTGTGTTTTTAAGCCTTGAAAAAACTCATCTTAGTACTACTCCTAACTTCAGCCCCAAAAACTTCTTCAGGATTCAATGGTTCTCTAGGGTTTCACAGTTAAGGAAAAATGCTACTTAGTTACGTTGGATTACGTCTCCACCTTAAATTAACATTCTTCTTCTTTTAACAAATAGTCCAATCTGGCTTAAGTCCAAGATTCGTTACTATTCCATCGTTAAGCCTAAATCCAAAGAACACAGCAGTAGTCACTTACGCCTACTAAACATCCATAGTGGTTGTGACTCAAAGCATTACCTCATCGTATAAGCATCCATGGGTGTTGTTTAAGCATTGAACTAACTTATCTTGGTAATACTCTTAACTTTAGCCCCGAAAACTTCTTCAAGATTCAATGGTTCTCTAGGGTTTAATGGTTAAGGGAAAATGCTTCTTATATACGTTGGATTGCTTCTTCACCTTGATATAGCATGCTTCTTCTCGTAACAAAGATTCCAAACTGGATTAAGCCCAAGACTTGTTACTATTCCATCGTTAATACCAAACTCATCTTGGTACTACTCCTAACTTCAGCCCCGAACACTTATTCAAGATTCAATGGTTCTCTAGGATTTTACTGTTAAGCCAAAATGCTTCTTAGTTACATTGGATTGCTTCACCACCTCGATATATCATGCTTTTTATCGTAACAAAGAGTCCAAACTGGCTTAAGCCCAAGATTTGTTACTATTCCATCATTTAGACCAAGTCCAAAGCACACTGCGGTAATCACCTACGCCTACTAAACATCCATAGAGGTTGTAACTCAAAGCATTGCTTCATCATATAAGCATCTTTTGGTGTGTTTTTAAGCCTTAAACTAACTCATCTTAGTACTACTCCTAACTTCATCCCTAAAAATTTCTTCTAGATTCAATGATTCACTAGGGTTTCACGGTTAAGGGAAAATGGTTCTTAGTTATGTTGGATTGCTTTTCACCTTAATATATCATGCTTTTTGTTGTAACAAAGAGTCCAACCTGGCTTAAGCCCAATATTTGTTACTATTTCATAGTTTAGACCAATTCCAAAGCACATTGTGGTAGTTACTTACGCCTACTAAACATCCATAGAGATTGTGACTCAAAGCATTGCTTCATCATATAAGCATCCTTGTGTGTTGTTTAAGCTAACTCATCTTCGTACTACTCCTAACTTCAGCCCCAAAAACTTCTTCAAAATTAAATGGTTCTCTAGGGTTTCTTGGTTAAAGGAAAATGCTTTTTAGTTACGTTGGATTACTTCTCCAGCTTAATATAGCATGCTTCTTCTCGTAACAAAGAGTTCAAACTGCCTTAAGCACAAGATTTGTTACTATTCCATCGTGAAGACCAAGTCCAAAGCACAGTGCGGTAGTCACTTACGTCTACTAAACATCCATAGAGGTTGTGACTCAAAGTATTGCTTCATCGTATAAGCATCCATGAGTGTTCTTTAAGGCTTAAACGAACTCATCTTGGTATTACTCCTAACATCAGCCAAAAAACTTCTTCAAGATTCAGTGGTTCTAAAAGGGTTTCATGGTTAAGGGAAAATGCTTCTTAGTTATGTTGGATTGCTTCTCCACAATAATATATCATGCTTTTTCTCATAATAAAGAGTGCAAACTGGCTTAATCCCAAGATTTGTTACTATTTCATCATTTAGACCAAGTCCAAAACATCCATAGAAATTAAACTCAATGCATTGTTTGATCATATAAGCATCCATGTGTGTTGTTTAAGCCTTGAACTAAATCATATTAGTACTACTCCTAACTTCAGTCCCAAAAACTTCATCAAGATTCATGGTTCTCTAGGGTTTCACGGTAAACGAAAAATGCATTTTAGTTACGTTGGATTGCTTCGCCACCTTAATATAGCATGTTGTTCTCGTAACATAGTCCAAACTGGCTTAAGCCCATTATTTATTACTATTCCATCGTTTAGACCAAGTCCAAAGCACACTCCGGTAGTCACTTACACCTAACAAAACATCCATAGAGGTTGTAACTCAAAGTATTGTTTCATCGTATAAGCATCCATGGGTGTTGTTTAAGCCTTGAACTAACTCATCTTTGCACTACTCCGAACTTCAGCCCCAAAAACTTCTTCAAGATTCAATGGTTCTCTAGGGTTTCACGGTAAACGAAAAATGCATTTTAGTTACGTTGGATTGCTTCGCCACCTTAATATAGCATGTTGTTCTCGTAACATAGTCCAAACTGGCTTAAGCCCATTATTTATTACTATTCCATCGTTTAGACCAAGTCCAAAGCACACTCCGGTAGTCACTTACACCTAACAAAACATCCATAGAGGTTGTAACTCAAAGTATTGCTTCATCATATAAGCATCCTTGTGTGTTTTTAAGCCTTGAAAAAACTCATCTTAGTACTACTCCTAACTTCAGCCCCGAAAACTTCTTCAGGATTCAATGGTTCTCTAGGGTTTCACAGTTAAGGAAAAATGCTACTTAGTTACGTTGGATTACGTCTCCACCTTAAATTAACATTCTTCTTCTTTTAACAAATAGTCCAATCTGGCTTAAGTCCAAGATTCGTTACTATTCCATCGTTAAGCCTAAATCCAAAGAACACAGCAGTAGTCACTTATGCCTACTAAACATCCATAGTGGTTGTGACTCAAAGCATTACCTCATCGTATAAGCATCCATGGGTGTTGTTTAAGCATTGAACTAACTCATCTTGGTAATACTCTTAACTTTAGCCCCGAAAACTTCTTCAAGATTCAATGATTCTCTAGGGTTTAATGGTTAAGGGAAAATGCTTCTTATATACGTTGGATTGCTTCTTCACCTTGATATAGCATGCTTCTTCTCGTAACAAAGATTCCAAACTGGATTAAGCCCAAGACTTGTTACTATTCCATCGTTAATACCAAACTCATCTTGGTACTACTCCTAACTTCAGCCCCGAACACTTATTCAAGATTCAATGGTTCTCTAGGATTTTACTGTTAAGCCAAAATGCTTCTTAGTTACATTGGATTGCTTCACCACCTCGATATATCATGCTTTTTATCGTAACAAAAAGTCCAAACTGGCTTAAGCCCAAGATTTGTTACTATTCCATCATTTAGACCAAGTCCAAAGCACACTGCGGTAATCACTTACGCCTACTAAACATCCATAGAGGTTGTAACTCAAAGCATTGCTTCATCATATAAGCATCTTTTTGTGTGTTTTTAAGCCTTAAACTAACTCATCTTAGTACTACTCCTAACTTCATCCCTAAAAATTTCTTCTAGATTCAATGATTCACTAGGGTTTCACGGTTAAGGGAAAATGGTTCTTAGTTATGTTGGATTGCTTTTCACCTTAATATATCATGCTTTTTGTTGTAACAAAGAGTCCAACCTGGCTTAAGCCCAATATTTGTTACTATTTCATAGTTTAGACCAATTCCAAAGCACATTGTGGTAGTTACTTACGCCTACTAAACATCCATAGAGATTGTGACTCAAAGCATTGCTTCATCATATAAGCATCCTTGTGTGTTGTTTAAGCTAACTCGTCTTCGTACTACTCCTAACTTCAGCCCCAAAAACTTCTTCAAAATTAAATGGTTCTCTAGGGTTTCTTGGTTAAAGGAAAATGCTTTTTAGTTACGTTGGATTACTTCTCCAGCTTAATATAACATGCTTCTTCTCGTAACAAAGAGTTCAAACTGCCTTAAGCACAAGATTTGTTACTATTCCATCGTGAAGACCAAGTCCAAAGCACAGTGCGGTAGTCACTTACGTCTACTAAACATCCATAGAGGTTGTGACTCAAAGTATTGCTTCATCGTATAAGCATCCATGAGTGTTCTTTAAGGCTTAAACGAACTCATCTTGGTATTACTCCTAACATCAGCCAAAAAACTTCTTCAAGATTCAGTGGTTCTAAAAGGGTTTCATGGTTAAGGGAAAATGCTTCTTAGTTATGTTGGATTGCTTCTCCACAATAATATATCATGCTTTTTCTCATAATAAAGAGTGCAAACTGGCTTAATCCCAAGATTTGTTACTATTTCATCATTTAGACCAAGTCCAAAACATCCATAGAAATTAAAACTCAATGCATTGTTTCATCATATAAGCATCCATGTGTGTTGTTTAAGCCTTGAACTAAATCATATTGGTACTACTCCTAACTTCAGTCTTGAAACCTTATTCTAGATTCAAAGGTTCACTAGGGTTTCATGGTTAAGGAAAAAATGATTTTTAGTTACTTTGGCTTGCTTCTACACCTTAATATAACGTGATTCTTCTCGTAGCAATGAGTTCAAACTAGCTTAAGCCCAAGATTTTTACTATTCAATCGTTAAGACCAAGTCCAAGGTACATAGTGGTAGTCACTTACGCCTACTAAACACCCATAGAGGTTGTGACATACAGCATTGTTTCATCGTATAAGCATCCATGGGTGTTGTTTAAGCCTTGAACTAACTCATCTTTGCACTACTCCGAACTTCAGCCCCAAAAACTTCTTCAAGATTCAATGGTTCTCTAGGGTTTCACGGTAAACGAAAAATGCATTTTAGTTACGTTGGATTGCTTCGCCACCTTAATATAGCATGTTGTTCTCGTAACATAGTCCAAACTGGCTTAAGCCCATTATTTATTACTATTCCATCGTTTAGACCAAGTCCAAAGCACACTCCGGTAGTCACTTACACCTAACAAAACATCCATAGAGGTTGTAACTCAAAGTATTGCTTCATCATATAAGCATCCTTGTGTGTTTTTAAGCCTTGAAAAAACTCATCTTAGTACTACTCCTAACTTCAGCCCCGAAAACTTCTTCAGGATTCAATGGTTCTCTAGGGTTTCACAGTTAAGGAAAAATGCTACTTAGTTACGTTGGATTACGTCTCCACCTTAAATTAACATTCTTCTTCTTTTAACAAATAGTCCAATCTGGCTTAAGTCCAAGATTCGTTACTATTCCATCGTTAAGCCTAAATCCAAAGAACATAGTAGTAGTCACTTATGCCTACTAAACATCCATAGTGGTTGTGACTCAAAGCATTACCTCATCGTATAAGCATCCATGGGTGTTGTTTAAGCATTGAACTAACTCATCTTGGTAATACTCTTAACTTTAGCCCCGAAAACTTCTTCAAGATTCAATGGTTCTCTAGGGTTTAATGGTTAAGGGAAAATGCTTCTTATATACGTTGGATTGCTTCTTCACCTTGATATAGCATGCTTCTTCTCGTAACAAAGATTCCTAACTGGATTAAGCCCAAGACTTGTTACTATTCCATCGTTAATACCAAACTCATCTTGGTACTACTCCTAACTTCAGCCCCGAACACTTATTCAAGATTCAATGGTTCTCTAGGATTTTACTGTTAAGCCAAAATGCTTCTTAGTTACATTGGATTGCTTCACCACCTCGATATATCATGCTTTTTATCGTAACAAAGAGTCCAAACTGGCTTAAGCCCAAGATTTGTTACTATTCCATCATTTAGACCAAGTCCAAAGCACACTGCGGTAATCACTTACGCCTACTAAACATCCATAGAGGTTGTAACTCAAAGCATTGCTTCATCATATAAGCATCTTTTTGTGTGTTTTTAAGCCTTAAACTAACTCATCTTAGTACTACTCCTAACTTCATCCCTAAAAATTTCTTCTAGATTCAATGATTCACTAGGGTTTCACGGTTAAGGGAAAATGGTTCTTAGTTATGTTGGATTGCTTTTCACCTTAATATATCATGCTTTTTGTTGTAACAAAGAGTCCAACCTGGCTTAAGCCCAATATTTGTTACTATTTCATAGTTTAGACCAATTCCAAAGCACATTGTGGTAGTTACTTACGCCTACTAAACATCCATAGAGATTGTGACTCAAAGCATTGCTTCATCATATAAGCATCCTTGTGTGTTGTTTAAGCTAACTCATCTTCGTACTACTCCTAACTTCAGCCCCAAAAACTTCTTCAAAATTAAATGGTTCTCTAGGGTTTCTTGGTTAAAGGAAAATGCTTTTTAGTTACGTTGGATTACTTCTCCAGCTTAATATAGCATGCTTCTTCTCGTAACAAAGAGTTCAAACTGCCTTAAGCACAAGATTTGTTACTATTCCATCGTGAAGACCAAGTCCAAAGCACAGTGCGGTAGTCACTTACGTCTACTAAACATCCATAGAGGTTGTGACTCAAAGTATTGCTTCATCGTATAAGCATCCATGAGTGTTCTTTAAGGCTTAAACGAACTCATCTTGGTATTACTCCTAACATCAGCCAAAAAACTTCTTCAAGATTCAGTGGTTCTAAAAGGGTTTCATGGTTAAGGGAAAATGCTTCTTAGTTATGTTGGATTGCTTCTCCACAATAATATATCATGCTTTTTCTCATAATAAAGAGTGCAAACTGGCTTAATCCCAAGATTTGTTACTATTTCATCATTTAGACCAAGTCCAAAACATCCATAGAAATTAAAACTCAATGCATTGTTTCATCATATAAGCATCCATGTGTGTTGTTTAAGCCTTGAACTAAATCATATTGGTACTACTCCTAACTTCAGTCTTGAAACCTTATTCTAGATTCAAAGGTTCACTAGGGTTTCATGGTTAAGGAAAAAATGATTTTTAGTTACTTTGGCTTGCTTCTACACCTTAATATAACGTGATTCTTCTCGTAGCAATGAGTTCAAACTAGCTTAAGCCCAAGATTTTTACTATTCAATCGTTAAGACCAAGTCCAAGGTACATAGTGGTAGTCACTTACGCCTACTAAACACCCATAGAGGTTGTGACATACAGCATTGTTTCATCGTATAAGCATCCATGGGTGTTGTTTAAGCCTTGAACTAACTCATCTTTGCACTACTCCGAACTTCAGCCCCAAAAACTTCTTCAAGATTCAATGGTTCTCTAGGGTTTCACGGTAAACGAAAAATGCATTTTAGTTACGTTGGATTGCTTCGCCACCTTAATATAGCATGTTGTTCTCGTAACATAGTCCAAACTGGCTTAAGCCCATTATTTATTACTATTCCATCGTTTAGACCAAGTCCAAAGCACACTCCGGTAGTCACTTACACCTAACAAAACATCCATAGAGGTTGTAACTCAAAGTATTGCTTCATCATATAAGCATCCTTGTGTGTTTTTAAGCCTTGAAAAAACTCATCTTAGTACTACTCCTAACTTCAGCCCCGAAAACTTCTTCAGGATTCAATGGTTCTCTAGGGTTTCACAGTTAAGGAAAAATGCTACTTAGTTACGTTGGATTACGTCTCCACCTTAAATTAACATTCTTCTTCTTTTAACAAATAGTCCAATCTGGCTTAAGTCCAAGATTCGTTACTATTCCATCGTTAAGCCTAAATCCAAAGAACACAGCAGTAGTCACTTACGCCTACTAAACATCCATAGTGGTTGTGACTCAAAGCATTACCTCATCGTATAAGCATCCATGGGTGTTGTTTAAGCATTGAACTAACTCATCTTGGTAATACTCTTAACTTTAGCCCCGAAAACTTCTTCAAGATTCAATGGTTCTCTAGGGTTTAATGGTTAAGGGAAAATGCTTCTTATATACGTTGGATTGCTTCTTCACCTTGATATAGCATGCTTCTTCTCGTAACAAAGATTCCAAACTGGATTAAGCCCAAGACTTGTTACTATTCCATCGTTAATACCAAACTCATCTTGGTACTACTCCTAACTTCAGCCCCGAACACTTATTCAAGATTCAATGGTTCTCTAGGATTTTACTGTTAAGCCAAAATGCTTCTTAGTTACATTGGATTGCTTCACCACCTCGATATATCATGCTTTTTATCGTAACAAAGAGTCCAAACTGGCTTAAGCCCAAGATTTGTTACTATTCCATCATTTAGACCAAGTCCAAAGCACACTGCGGTAATCACCTACGCCTACTAAACATCCATAGAGGTTGTAACTCAAAGCATTGCTTCATCATATAAGCATCTTTTGGTGTGTTTTTAAGCCTTAAACTAACTCATCTTAGTACTACTCCTAACTTCATCCCTAAAAATTTCTTCTAGATTCAATGATTCACTAGGGTTTCACGGTTAAGGGAAAATGGTTCTTAGTTATGTTGGATTGCTTTTCACCTTAATATATCATGCTTTTTGTTGTAACAAAGAGTCCAACCTGGCTTAAGCCCAATATTTGTTACTATTTCATAGTTTAGACCAATTCCAAAGCACATTGTGGTAGTTACTTACGCCTACTAAACATCCATAGAGATTGTGACTCAAAGCATTGCTTCATCATATAAGCATCCTTGTGTGTTGTTCATATAAGCATCCTTGTGTGTTGTTTAAGCTAACTCATCTTCGTACTACTCCTAACTTCAGCCCCAAAAACTTCTTCAAAATTAAATGGTTCTCTAGGGTTTCTTGGTTAAAGGAAAATGCTTTTTAGTTACGTTGGATTACTTCTCCAGCTTAATATAGCATGCTTCTTCTCGTAACAAAGAGTTCAAACTGCCTTAAGCACAAGATTTGTTACTATTCCATCGTGAAGACCAAGTCCAAAGCACAGTGCGGTAGTCACTTACGTCTACTAAACATCCATAGAGGTTGTGACTCAAAGTATTGCTTCATCGTATAAGCATCCATGAGTGTTCTTTAAGGCTTAAACGAACTCATCTTGGTATTACTCCTAACATCAGCCAAAAAACTTCTTCAAGATTCAGTGGTTCTAAAAGGGTTTCATGGTTAAGGGAAAATGCTTCTTAGTTATGTTGGATTGCTTCTCCACAATAATATATCATGCTTTTTCTCATAATAAAGAGTGCAAACTGGCTTAATCCCAAGATTTGTTACTATTTCATCATTTAGACCAAGTCCAAAACATCCATAGAAATTAAAACTCAATGCATTGTTTCATCATATAAGCATCCATGTGTGTTGTTTAAGCCTTGAACTAAATCATATTGGTACTACTCCTAACTTCAGTCTTGAAACCTTATTCTAGATTCAAAGGTTCACTAGGGTTTCATGGTTAAGGAAAAAATGATTTTTAGTTACTTTGGCTTGCTTCTACACCTTAATATAACGTGATTCTTCTCGTAGCAATGAGTTCAAACTAGCTTAAGCCCAAGATTTTTACTATTCAATCGTTAAGACCAAGTCCAAGGTACATAGTGGTAGTCACTTACGCCTACTAAACACCCATAGAGGTTGTGACATACAGCATTGTTTCATCGTATAAGCATCCATGGGTGTTGTTTAAGCCTTGAACTAACTCATCTTTGCACTACTCCGAACTTCAGCCCCAAAAACTTCTTCAAGATTCAATGGTTCTCTAGGGTTTCACGGTAAACGAAAAATGCATTTTAGTTACGTTGGATTGCTTCGCCACCTTAATATAGCATGTTGTTCTCGTAACATAGTCCAAACTGGCTTAAGCCCATTATTTATTACTATTCCATCGTTTAGACCAAGTCCAAAGCACACTCCGGTAGTCACTTACACCTAACAAAACATCCATAGTGGTTGTAACTCAAAGTAGTGCTTCATCATATAAGCATCCTTGTGTGTTTTTAAGCCTTGAAAAAACTCATCTTAGTACTACTAACTTCAGCCCCGAAAACTTCTTCAGGATTCAATGGTTCTCTAGGGTTTCAGAGTTAAGGAAAAATGCTACTTAGTTACGTTGGATTGCGTCTCCACCTTAAATTAACATTCTTCTTCTTGTAACAAATAGTCCAATCTGGCTTAAGTCCAAGATTCGTTACTATTCCATCGTTAAGACTAAATCCAAAGAACACAGCAGTAGTCACTTATGCCTACTAAACATCCATAGTGGTTGTGACTCAAAGCATTGCTTCATCGTAAAAGCATCCATGGGTGTTGTTTGAGCTTTGAACTAACTCATCTTGGTACTACTCCTAACTTCCGCCCCGAAAACTTCTTCAAGATTCAATGGTTCTCTAGGGTTTCACTAGGGATGTCAATTAGGATTGAAAACCCGTGGGTTACCCTAAACCCGCACCGCTATGAGGCGGGTTAGGGTTCATGTTTTGATTGCCCAAAGAAAGCCGGCATTATGAGTTGATCCGTCATGGTCTATGGTCTTTGATGGACAAACCCGCATGGGTTACAGGTTGATCCACAGACTAATAGAGTTACACGCTGAAGACAAAAAAAGTAGTAGAAAAACCTTCTTCATATTAGTTTTATTTTAGAAAGTTTGAAAAATACATTTGATTTTATTTTTTCTTAACAAGTTGGAGACGTTGACAATGTTTATATCAATTTCATATTTGAATATTTGAAAATTTATTGATTTAATTATGCATTTTATGACTTTTATTACTATTTTCTTTTTGATTTATGATAGATATAAGATGCATTTATTTTATTATCGATAAATTTACATTGTAAACTTTTATTTATTTTTAGTTATTAATTTGATTTTAAATTCCGCGGACCAACCCGCTTAACCTGCGGTTATAGTGTGAGGCGGGTTAGGATTATTAGTTTAGAACTCATGGGTTATAGCGAGTCAGCCCGCTAAAACCCGTAAATTAACTCAACCCGCAATAGGACAGACTAAACGGGGCGGGTTAACCCGTTTTGACATCCCTAGGTTTCACGATTAAGGAAAATGGTTCGTAGTTATGTTGGATTGGTTTCCACCTTAATATATCATGCTTCTTCTCGTATCAAAGAGTCTAAACTTGCTTAAGCCCAAGATTTGTTACTATTCCATCGTTAAGACTAAATCTAAAGCTCACTGCGGTAGTCACTTACGCCTACTAAACATCTATAGAGGTTGTAACTCAAAGCATTGATTAATTATATAAGCATCCTTCTATGTTGTTTAAGCCTTGAACTATCTCATCTTGGTACAACTCCTAACTTCAGCCCCGAAAACTTCTTCAAGATTCAATAGTTCTCTAGGGTTTCATGGTTAAGGGAAAATACTTCTTAGTTACGTTGGATTGCTTCTCCACCTTAAAATAGCATGCTTCTTCTCGTAACAAATAGTTCAAACTGGCTTAAGCCCAAGATTTGTTACTGTTCCATCGTTATGACCAAGTCCAAAGTACACTGTGGTAGTCACTTATGCCTACTTAACATGCATAAAGGTTGTGACACAAAGCATTGCTTCATTATATAAGTTTCCATGGGTGTTGTTTATGCCTTGAACTAACTCATCTTGGTACTACTACTAACTTCAGCTCCGACAACTTCTTCAAAAATCAATAGTTCTCTACGATTTCACGGTTAAGGGAAAATACTTCTTAGTTACATTGGATTGCTTCTCCACCTTATTATAATTTGCTTTTTCTCATAAGAAAGAGTCCAAACTGGCTTCATCCCAAGATTTACTATTTCATTATTTAGACCAAGTCTAAAGCACATTGCGGTAATCATTTATGCTTACTAAATATCCATAGAGGTTGTAACTTAAAACATTGCTTTATCATATAAGCATCCTTGTGTGTTGTTTAAGCCTTGAACTAACTCATCTTGGTACTACTCCTAACTTTAGCCCCAAAAACTTCTTCAAGATTTAATGATTCTCTAGGGTTTCACAGTTAAGGGAAAATGCTTCTTAGTTATGTTGGATTGCTTCTCCACCTTAAAATATCATGCTTCTTCTCGTAACAAATAGTCCAAACTGGCTTAAGCCCAAGATTTGTTACTATTCCATTGTTAATACCTAGTCCAAAGCACATTGCGGTAGTCACTTACGCTTATTAAACATGCATAGATGTTGTGGCTTAAAGCATTGCTTCATCATATAAGTATCCATGGGTGTTATTTGAGCATTGAACCAACTCATCTTGGAACTACTCCTAACTTCAGCCCCAAAAAAATCTTCAAGATTCAATGGTTCTCTAGTGTTTCAAAGGGAAAATGCTTCTTAGTTATGTTGGATTGCTTGTCCACCTTAATGTAGCATGTTTTTTCTCGTAACAAAGAGTCCAAATTGGTGCAAGCCCAAGATTTTTTACTATTACTTCGTTTAGACCAAGTCCAAAGCACACTGTAGTAGTCACTTATGTTTACTAAACATGCATAGAGGTTGTGATTCAAAGCATTGCTTCATCGTATAACTATCCATAAGTGTTGTTTAAACCTTGAACTAACTCATCTTGGTACTACTCCTAACTTCAGACCCGAAACTTCTTCAAGATTCAATGGTTTTCTAGGGTTTTAAAGTTACAGGAAAATGCGTCTTAGTTTTGTTGGATTGCTTCTCCACCTTAATCTAACATGATTCTTCTCGTAACAAAGAGTCCAAACTCTTAAGTCCATGATTTGTTACTATTCCATAGTTTATACCAAGTCTAAAGCACATTCCAATAGTCACTTATTCACACCAAACATCAATAGAGGTTGTGAATCAAATCATTGATTCATCATATAAACATATTTTTGTGTTGTTTAAACCTTGTACTAACTCATCTTAGCATTACTGCTAACTTCAACCCGAAAACTTCTTCAAGGTTCCCTGGTTCTCTAGGATTTCACGATTAAGAGAAAATACTTCTTAGTAACATTGGATTGTTTTTCCAACTTAATATAGCATATTTCTACTCCTAACAAAGAGTCTAAACTGGTTTAAACCCAAAAAAATTCTAAATCGAACTAAACCAAAAATCAATTGATACAAAAAATAGAATGAAATAAAACTAATAAATTTAGGTACTTAAATTACCCAACCCAACCAATTACCCAAAATTCATGTCTCCTATTTTGTTAAGTTATATAAATATATAAATATATATATATTGTCAATATAAAATTCAAAACCAATATTTGTTTAAGATTAAAGCAAAAATATATATATATAATATATTCATACTACATATATATATACATACGTATATATATATACATATTTCTATAAGTTCCTTGAGTTTGACATATATCCCGCCTCTTATTTCTTTTTTTTTTTCTTTTCTTTTTTTTTTCTTTTGCTAAATTATATAAAATTTTGGATTGCTCATTCCAGCATATATGTAAATATGTTTTTTTCTTAGATATGATTATAATATTAATTAGATTTTCTCTTTCTTTTGATTGTTCATAAATATGTTTTTCTTAATTCTTTTTAGATGTATACTTCTACATCGAAAAAGGTAGCAGAAAAACTCAATTAACTTATGTTTTAAATGTTTAAGCTTTATTTTAGTTTTATTTTAACATCAAGCAATTTGATTTATTTTCCCCATTTATTTTATCTTAAGAAATCTATCAATAAAACGGGTCATGTCCATTTCCCCAATTCGACTTCTTACTCCCTCACGTCCATTTTTCTCCATTTTAAACTTTGTTGTTTAATTTAATAATATATATCCAAAATTTTCTGTTTAACTAAATTATATATATATATATATTCAAAATTTTCTGTTTAATTAAATTACATAAACATTAGTTTATAATATACATTAAGAGTGTATAAACCATTTATGTTATAAACTAATTTTATAATTCTTTTTCTTCATTTGATTCTTTTGTGATCATTAAGAGTAGTATAGAAAATTTGTAATCATTAAATCTTCATTATGAGAAGAAAGATAATGAAACTTATAAATGTTTACTATTATCCTTCTCGGAAATAACACAAGAAAACATTAATTATAAAGCTTATTATATCCATATTAATAAATGTTTTTGATAAATGGTAATAATTAGTTACCAACCACAGTAATTATTTACAAATCACAGTAATTAAACAACCTGACTCCAAGAAGAAAAAGGAAACAAACCCTAAAAATTGATGTAAGCTACTCCCTCTGTTTCAATTTACATTTCAATTTAAGTGTAGTTTAAGGTTTTACAGAAAAATTAAGAAAACAATTAATTTTTCTGTTTTATTTTTAATCAATGTTTATTGTTTTGATTTCATTGGTCAAAATCTTTAAACAATAGGGTTATCAAACATTTACATTGAAAACACAAAACAACACTTATTATACAAAATTTACAACCTGGAACAACAATTAAAAAGAAACAGAGGGAGTATATATTTAAGGTAAGATTAGGCATTCTCATTCTCTGGTTCGTTCAGTTCCTCTCTCTGTATCTAAATTCCTTAATCCTCAAAGCTTAGATTTTCTGTTCCCAATCACACATCTACCATTACTAGGGATGTCAATTAGGGTTGATTAGTGCTAATTTCGATGATCTTTTGGAGGCTGCCATAAAGAGAACATTCCTAGAACTTAACCATGAAAATATTTATGGAGCTTCTACGTCTTCATCATCACTTATCGATCTTAACAAGAACCCCACTGATTCCGTTACGGAAGTAGAATCACAAAACCATCGTTGTGCTAAGCATGTGGTGTCTAATCATAAGTGGTTGAGTCTCCATATATCGACAGAACTCTCAGCTTCCATGAATGATGAATACCAACGTGCAAATAAAGGAAAATCTAAGATAGTCTATGAAGAAGAAGACAGTATTTCCCAAAGAAGAATATTTCCACAACAAAATCATGGAGCTTATACGTCTTCTTCATCACTTATCGATCTTAACAAGATCCCAACTGATTCTGAGACAAAAAGAAGAAACACAAATCTATCTTAACCCTAGAAGAATAAACTTTGAAAATCTTAATGGAGATTACAAGCTGAAAAAGACGTGCCGCAAAGAGTAAAGGTGGATTCAAGAAGGCAAGGATTGCTTCTTTGCCACGCAAGATGGCTAGAGAGACACCACATTGGCTTGGCTAAGTGATGAGAGACATGAACGGATCACAAGAACTGAGGCTAATCTTTGAAAGGATTCTATCTGCTAGTGACGTCAAGAAACAACAGAGCCGTCTTTTAATCCCTTTCAAGAAACTACTCAGAAAAGACTTCTTGACTCCTGAGGAGTCTGTAGCTGTAGCCTGTAGCTAAGAAAGGAGACAACAAGAATATTGGCGTGGGAAGTATTCTTGTGAATCAAAGCTCTGCTTTGCCCTCGAGACAGGGTAACTTCTCTTACAACTTTGTTAATTAACAAATTTAGGGTTTTATTACATTAATTGTGATCTTACAACTTACTGGGGAGTTCGCCTCCATTATCAGTAACTTGTTTTCTCAGATCTTTATTATTGTGTGAAGTCAACAATTTGACATTAATCTGGTTTCTTGTTTAGTCTACTTTACGTACTCTGCCTTGTTTGATATATTTTCTTAAATAGGGTCTCTAAGGCCGTATAGATGGTTTGAAGCCATTATATTTTGCCGATAAACCAAAGCTTAAAAATGTGTAACAATTAATTGAGTTTAGTGTTTATGTAAATCTATCCAAGATACAATCAAAATGAGGGTTGTTTTCTTTAGCCTTTTCAACAATACTCGAAAAACAAATTCAGTAGCAACATTTGTTGCTAGGACATGTTTTGATTGTTAATTTGTGGTAAGCATTTAATCTCAGGTCAAATCTCGATGTTTTTTTGTGATAAATTCAGGTCTTTAGAAAAACTGAGAATTTGGAAATGATAATTTTTTCAGAGCTCAAAACTTCAGCTGAAAGAACTTTACCAAGGCCATTTTGAAAAAGTGAAAGCAAAACTTAAGTTTTAAGAACATTAACTTCAAGTTCCATGAAAATTTAGTAATTTGAAAACAAAACAAAATCATAACGACCCATCTTTTTAATAGGAGTACCTATAAAATGCCACTGCATATAAAGATGATACACACAAAACGAACTAACCACATATCCTCAGTTTCTTCGTTATACTCCAAGACCCAAAAAACCGAATATATATATTCTCTATTTTCCAACGAAGAAAGAAGATGGGTTATATACTATAGTTCTTCAGTCTTGTCTACTACCACGATCATCATCTAAGCCAAAAGTCGATAGCTTTGGTCTTTTATTACTTTTCGATGTTTGAGCGTGTGAATTGTGAAGTCCAGACTCGGTTGTTGGATTACCTAGCTGCAGCTGCAATGCTGAATGATCAGCATCTGGAGATATCCATGTTAGTGGATTAGCTGAAGAGTAAAATGTTAGAACATTGTAAAAGTTGGATTCAATGGAACTTTATATTCATCTTAATGAAACAAAGGCGATTTCTTGTTGATAAGTCCAGTCCCCTAAGATACCAATGTTCTTGGGTTGAATAACACATTAAGCACATTGTGACTGAAACAGCCACATTATAAATCAAGAATAAGCTTTGTCATACCAGTTTCAAACTCACAGGCGTAGTTAGATTTAAATGGCTAAGTTAAAAGAACAAGAATGTCGTTTATGGATATTTCTCGTTTAAAAACAAAACAAATTTTATCCAGCATTTGACATAGAAGAAGTAAGCTGGGGAAATGAGTTAACATACCTTCTTTAGCTACAAGAGTGTTTGTATTATCACTTGATTCCATTACTCGAGCTGGGCGCTTTCTCACATAATCATCTTGTAGGGGTTTCGGGATTTGGAACGAGAACTGAGAAAGCTTCACCCCTTCGCTTATGTATTCAGGGTAGTCTTTCAAGTACCTGCAAGCCAGCAATGTGGTTTCTAAGAATTTAAAGAAGCTGTTTATAAACGTATCTAAGAAACAGATTGGTATGTCACTAAGCAGAGCTTATATTCTACCAATGTTGTTGATCTCAAATGCTTCAGGGAACTGTTTTAACTAATTGCCTAATAACTCGAGATATCACCACAAGACAACACTATAGAGTTAACTAACTATACGATCCTGCTCATTCTATATATTGGTTAGCAAATATGTTAACACAGTGAGTCGATGTACATGTTGTGCTGGCAAAGAAACTATAAGGAAATGGATAGCTAGAAAGACTAACTTTTGGACTTCCACAGTTGATCGAAGCTTTTTTCCTGATGGAGTAACATAATAGCTGAAAAGATCAAGAAAACGCGGAACTATAAAGAAAGCCAATACTATGGTTTTAAGAGGAAAGAATAATTTGACATAAGCAAGGCCAGAGAGGAACATACACATCGGCAAATCTGGTACCTCCTTCACCTCTAATTCTTAGTAAACGTTGCCAACCACTAGGTGGACGAGAAATATTCGGTTTATCAATAGCCCAAAGACGAGTTCCATCTTGATAAATATCTGCAGGAGCATCACAAGACACATTTGGCTTCCACTCACAAGCTGATACGCAGAAAAACGGGTTTTCTAGAAGGTTTTCTCTTATTTCTTCGTATTTCTGCATCGAAGGCATTAGCCTCCATTTAAAACAACTTGCACACTGAACTGTAAAAGCTCCAATGGAAAGGCATTGTACTTTGGATGAAGGAGGTTGAGATTTAATAGGTTGAAGTTCTTCTTCATTATCATTTCCTTTGGATTCATAAACCACCAACTGATTCTCGCTTGTTGATTCTCGCCAAGGGGTAACATTTTCTTCCTCCATTATGTTATTTGATTTGTTTCCTTAGCAAAATTGCTACTTACTCAATACAAACTGTACCTGTAATTAAAAATGACATATAATTGATTATATAGACTTATATGGAACCATAAAGTAACAATCTTTTTCACAATCAACAAAGAAACAAGTAAAGAACATAAATGGCAAATGAGTGAACATCATTGGAGAATATGAACTAGAAAACAAAAATCAGAATGATTTTCAATTAAAAAAATTAAAGCTTTAACCATTGAGTATCAAGAACTTATATGTTTAGCCATGGAGCATAAGGAATTTTTAGGAATAAACAATTAAAAGTTTGATTTTCAATTAAAAATTAAAACTTTAACCATCTGAGTATCAAGAACTTATATGATTAACCATGGAGAATTCGTGTACAAAACAAAACCCATGGAGCATCATGAATTTATAAGAATCAAGAATTGAAAATTCGATTCTCAATTTAAAAAAATTCACAATCAGCTCTACCAAATTGAGTGAGACACCAAAAGGAAACAATAATAATCAACAAGATCCAAAACCCATATAAATGAATGAGATAAAACAAAAGATATTTATCAGAACAAGAATCATTACACGGTGAGAGAGATCCTGATGGATCGTTTGCGGAAGAGAGGTTGTTTAATTCGACAATCTCATTTTAGAAACGGAACAAATCGGACAAGGAGCTCCTAGTTATAAATATTACTATTATTTGAAGGGAAAGTTAATAGAATAATCTTGAAAGTTATATAATTGTTTGTTTAATTTTTTTAAAAATTAAGGTTACATTAGTTTTCGATAATAAAGATATCCGATTCATTAATGTCACATCAATATTTTATTGTCAAAAGTTTTTATTTACGAATTTTCCACCGAAAAATAAATTTTCGGAAAAAATCTACGAATTTATGTTGTCGTAGATTTTACGTTTTTATTGTAGATTAGTTTTATTCTATAGATTTTTTCAAAGATTTATTTTTACTGCAAATTATTTTGTCTTAGTGTTCATAAATTTTATAATTCAGTGTATATATATTTATTTCTGCACATCTATAACTACCCAATGGTTGATATTCACTTAGTACACTATATATAAGTGGTCAATATCGTAATACCACTTTTTCTATTAACCATATATTTGAACATCAGACCATTCCCTAAATTAAACCAGGGTTCTGGGAATTTCCATTTCATTGGATCTATCTTGTACTGCAGATAATCCAGCACCCAGAAACTGACAAACCATTGGTCCAAAAACACAATAAACGTACTGTGGTAAGGAGATGGATCTTCCAAAGACCTTTTAGAGAGAATCCTCATAAACGCCTGGATATGCTGTAATTTTTTTTTAAAAAAGATAACTCAATCGTGATAATTATATAAATCAGTCGATAAACGATAAGGATAAGATAAATCAGCCGTTAAACCATAAGATAAATCAGCCACTAAACCATATGATAAATCAGCTGTTAAACGATAAGATAAACCAGCCACTAAACCATAAGATAAATCAGCCGCTAAACCATAAGATAAATCAGCCGTAAAACTATTATAAATCAGCCATTACTTACATCATCTCCTAACCATCCATAATTTTCATTAGGCCATTGTTCCCTCGGAGTGGTTAGAATAAAGTAAAAGTTAATTTCTTATAGTAGTTTATCTTCTGATGGGATTGACCTGAGAATATATTTATACAATGAGGAAAAACGTAGACAACCAACAATATTTAACTAAATTGAATGTACCTGAACAGATAGAGATAGTCTATAAAGATCTTTAATATCTGTGGATCAGGTGCCTTACATGGATCATATATCGCTACTGAAGGAACTAACCCTTCCCTAATACATGTCTGCCCTGTATGTCCAACATACGGATAACGTAGAGAATTCGTTTGATCACGGTCTTTCTCTGCTTGCATTGCCAATCTTGCTGCCCTCAGCTTATCCTCTACAGACTCGAAGGTCTTTTCTTTTGGTTGAGGCAACATCTTGTAATCTGCTTCCTTAAATTCTTTAATAACATCGATAACATCACTACTCTCCCCTAGTTTATCCACATCTAAATTACTCTCATCTATCAGTTGATGAATATCTTGTTTTTTCTTCCCAACTACTCTTGGTTGCTTGAAGACGATTTTGCTCTTATAACCAACATTCTTTTTATCCTCTTCATCTTTTTGTTTCTTCTTTTCATCTTTATTTTTCTTCTAAACCTCTTTCTTTTTCTTATCTTCCTCTTTCTTTTTCTTCTCCTCCTCTTTCCTTTTCTTCTCTTCTTCTTTCTTTTTCTTCTCTTCCTCTTTCTTTTTCTTTTTCTTCTCCTCCTCCTATTTTTATCTTCTTCTTTCTTTTTCTTCTCTTCTCTTCGTCTTTCTTTTTCTTCTCTTCATCTTTCTTTTTCTTTTCCTCTTGCTCTATCCTTATTTCTTCTTCCTCTATCTTTTTTTCTCTTCCTCTTTCTTTTTCTTTTCCTCTTCCTTCCTTTTCTTCAAATCTTGAGCCTTCTCTTTCTGCTCTGCTTCAGTCTTCCTCTTATCTGCTGCCTTTATCCTCGAGGCAGTTTGCCTCAACGATATTTTATTCTTCCTCGCGCTAGGTACTAGGTCCTGGATAACAAAATTGTCATCTATATCTTTGATTTTTGACGGTTGTGTGACTTTCTTTGTCTGGGGTACAAACTGCAATAGAAAATATATCATATATCAGCCATACAATAATTATAAGTCAGCCATGAATGATGCTAAGTCAGCCATAATATAAACCAAAGTCAGCCATTAATGATGCTACGTCAACCATAAAGTAATTATAAGTCAGCCATTAATGATGCTAAGTCAGCCATAATATAAACTAAAGTCAGACATAAAGTAATTATAAGTCAGCCATTAATGATGCTATGTCAGCCATAAGATAAACTAAAGTCAGCCGTACAGTAATTACAATTCTTACCTTACTAGTCACATCCTGCGCAGTGTCAGCCTTTGATTGAACCTCATCAGCATCAGATCGATCTATTTCAACATGTTCGTTGCGGTATTTCATCTCATGTAGTTCACCTTCAAGACATCCAATTCTATATCCAAGTAAAGTTATACTATGACCAGACCTAGCAATCTTTTTCCATTCTACCTTCAAACTCAGAAAAACTTTTCTCTATTCTGTCAAATTTTCTCAAGAGATGTTCCACTAATTCCACTATATCAGATTGTTTGTCCTCTCTATCACGGTGCTCTTCCATTCTACCTTTCGATTTAATCGACTCATTATCAATGTGTCTTGGCCTAATGGAATTAGTCGACTCATCATCACCTTTCGATTTCCATTTCTTCATCGGAGGTTCGATAAGATCAGCTTTTTGATCTTTATTTTTTTGTCTTCTTTCCATGGACTCTAGCATCATTGTCCTTCACATCCCAATACCCTTCGACGAAACGATCTTCAATTATGTCGACTAGCAAGTTATGAAGCTCTTTGTCTATACATTGTTCTCCATTGGTAAAAGGATAAATCTTATCAACCGGCGACACGGTTATCTTTCTTACACAGACCTAGCAAGATATTCCAACAACATCAGAAGATAGGCCGGCCATAATATAAACTAAAGTCAGCCATAAGAGAAACAAAAGTCAGTCATAATAGAGATGAAAGTTAGCCATAATATAAACTAAAGTCAGTCATAATAGAAAAAAAGTCAGCCATAATAGAAACAAAAACGAAAGACAGCCATGATATAAACTAAAGTCAGCCATAATAGAAACCAAAGTCAGCAATAATATAAACTAAAGTCAGCCATAATAACTTACCCGACCATGTGTAGTAATCTCTTCGTTAATAACCTTTTCCAAATCAGCTCGAGTACGAGTTCCGCCCTATTTGAGGAATGAAATTTCATTTTAATCCACGATTCTACCAAACACATTAGCCAATTCATTCCATTTTGGGCCACTTGCACACCCTCTAGGAATACCCAACTTCTCCCAGAATATTGCATAATCGGGTTCATATGATTCTATACTAGGCAGCTCTGTTTTTAGGTGAGTTATGCCGATAAACTCATCTAAACCTAGTCTTATTGGCTGTCCCCCAATTATTGCCCAAATTTTATTTACACTATTTAGGAGCAACTGATGAGAAAGAAGATATTGCACAATCTTCGCAGACCATTGGTAATCACTGTCTACTAACTTTGGAATTATTCCTAATTATGTGCCCTTGATTTTATTCCACATATCAATCCCTATTGCATCTCGGACGGATGCTAAACTCGATATAAGACAATTATGGTTCATACTCTTGTTGTGCAATGGAACCTTGCATTCTTTATAACGTCTATGTGGGTATTTACTTGGTCCATCCATCTGCGTCAAACACATAAATTAAACATAAGTCAACCATTGAGTCACACAATAAGTCAGCCATCAAGTAAATCATAAATCAGCCAGAAACATAAGTCAGCCATAAACCAATTCATAAGTCAGCCATAAAGCAATATATAAGTCAGCCAGAAACATAAGTCAGCCATAAAACAATCCATAAGTCAGTCATTATGTAAAACATAACTCTGCCAATTAAACCATAAATCAGTCATAAAACAAATAATAAGTTGGCCATAAAGTCATATAGTAAAGCAACCCATAAGTAAGTCACTACATATCGTAAAGTCAGTCATCTCATTGTAACTGATTGTATACCAATTCTGGTGTTGTGATTATGGTGTTGTTGTGCTCAGATTTAGTATATACTCAGTTGAAAGTGCTCAAAAATCTGTAAACCCTAAGCAATAACCCTAAACTTTCTTACCGTAGTTAAACGTTACGCTGAGGATTTTCTCAGTGATGGAGTACGATGACAGAGAAGGCAATTTCGACGATAGAGGAGGCAATTTCGACAACAGAGGAGGCGATTTCGACGGTGAAATATGAACAGAGCGAGAGAGAGCGAGAGGGAGAGAGATGAGATGCGAGAGCGAGAGAGCGAGAGAGATGACATGCAAGAGCGACAGAGCAAGAGAGATGAGAGAGCGAGAGAGATGAGATTTTCGTAGGTTTTTTTGTTATGAACACTAAAATAGAAACTGAATATGTTAGTTATGAAAAGAAGAAATGTTTCAGTTTCCAACTGTTACAAAAAAAAATTTAAAAACCGCGAAGAAAAAAAAAACAAACCTCACAAAATCCTAAGGACATAAATGATATTTCCTTAACAATTTGTATTATTCTAGTAATTCCAAAAAGAATGAACACATTCTAGTAATATATGCGAAAATGTAGTATATTTGAGTTTCTCTCTATTTGTTTTGGATGATTATTTACATGAATGTCTATTGTGATAACTATTTATTTCGGTGACCATTATCAAATTAAAGGCATACATGTATGTTAAACATTCAACCTATTCGGAATAAACTCATAAAGAACTTAAATTCAGGTTCAAAGAAATATGAAATCATCAAAATAACAACTATAATATCTCCCTAAATAAGAAAATAAAATGAACTATCTGATGTCACAAAAAACAAAATGAAAAATTAAGTCCTTATAATTCTTCAATGCAGTGTCATCTTCATCCAGAAGATGAGGGGCAGTGAAATCCCACATGAAGACTATCATCATCAAATAGGCTTTCAACCTCTTTGTGAACTTACTGAAAAATCTATGAAACTAGCTTCACCCAAACATCCTGAATGTTCTTGTCACTTAAGCCATCAAATATTAATCCCATAGAAAGACACAGTGTATTTTAAGGCATACACACCGCAATATCTAAGATATTTGTTGAGTGGAACATTGTTCAGCATTCTTACTACATCCATCATTTTATATGACTTCTTGCGCTCTATAGATGGGTTATACTCACTATGTAATTTTGGAATCATTTTCCTGATAGGTCAGCAATCAGCGAGCAAAACAGCATCGCCCTCTGGTAGGATGCCATTGTAAACAAAAAATTTATACTTTTTGAAGTCAATATCTAGAGCTACCCAATGATTCCCTCCCACGTGTAAGCAAGCATGCATAAAATTGATCAATATCAAAAACCCACATCTTGTTAGTCATCACAGGATCCAGACCGGTGATGACTGATCGATAGTTTCCAAACTTAAACTTCTTATAATCAGCCATATACTCTGGATAATCTTTATTTATCTGACTAACTAGTAAATAATCCATAAGATATATACGCTGACTGCAGACAGGACTAGGATCGTGTGAAAGCCTATCACAGAACATAGACATGAAAACAGTATCATGCTGCAAGAAAGAAGAAAAAAAATTATTATTACAAGATTGAATTCTTTTTCTAAGGATTACCATATATTTTTTACCATAATTGACATTCATCCATAGTCACTAGTAGGCCATTCTTCCCTAGGAGTAATGATGGCCAAGTAGAATCGGCATTCTATATCCTTGCTGTGTTTAGGTTGATCCCTAAAAATCAAATTAACAAAGAATTAATAATGAAGCTGATCTTAAAACATAATTTATTCAAGATGATAAAGGCAACCCTAATGATTAATTACTCATTGCTCATGTAGAAACTAGTCAACGAATTCAAATGGGTCATAAGCAGCAGGAGAAACAATAACATCTGTAATAATTTACCGTAAACTACTGACAAATGGGTATTTTTGAGAATCTGCCAACTTCAGTTCACGCCTTTGCCATGGAGTCGCACCATCAATGCTTTGTATTGTCGCCGACGTCTTATCTAAAATTTTGTCATTACCTCTTCAGAAGCATTACACTTGGGGTTTGACCACACTGAGTCTTCGCACTTAGATGCCTTAACCTTCTTTTTGTTATCTTCCTCTGTTTTCTCTACATTTACAACAAATTTTTGGTGACAACTTTTTTCTCAGGAACATACTGATTCTGTTTATCACCTTTCGTATCTTTCTTCTCAACTTTCTTTTCTTTTGTCTCACCTTTATTTTCTTCTCTTTCTTGACCACTCTGGTACTTGGAACATTGTTGGATGTTTGATTCACTTCTACCATCTATGATTGTACGTAAACATAGCATTTGTGAACAAAAAGACATAATCTGGTTATGAAATGAAATAATAAAGTTGATATCTAACTTACAGGCAGTGTTCTAAACAGCGGTATAGGTGCCGCCTAGGTGGCGCATTGGCGCTAGGCCCCCTTAAGCCGTCCGATTAACGCTTAGACCGCTTAAATTTTTAAAATATCGCTTTATATTATACGGATAGTTAGATTTAGCAAAATATGCGATAATTAAATAAATTAAACGCTAATTTTATGAGTTATGAATTATGTGAGATATGCGGATTTAATAAATTATTTAATATCTATGTTTTTATAAAAATAAAAAATAAAAAATATTATTTAAAAATTTTAAAATTACAATACATTGATATTCTTCACCTTCTTATAATTTAAAAATTTTAAATTATTTAATTTTATAATTTTATTATGTTATATTATATTATGTTAATATATATGTGTTTAAATATATATATTTATTATAAAATTATTTAAACCGTTTAAACCGCCTAAAATCGCCTAGGTCCCGACTAGGCGTTCTAGGTGATAGGCGGAGGGTCACCGCCTGACTAACGCCTAGCGCTTTCTTGAACATCGCTTACAGGTCATGTAGACACTTCTGCTGATTTTTTTCTCTGATTGTACATCCTCTGCTGGTCTAAAATTATAATTTTTTCCGACATCATCAAAAAACATATCAGCAGCAACTAAAACATAGAAAGCTCCTTTTTATCAATATTTCTCTCATTATCTTGTACTCTCTTCGACAAATCAGACATCAAATACTACATGTTATCAACATTGGTAGTCACCTTCTCCACCATTTTAAACACTTCCACCATATTAGGTTCCTATATAATCCAACAAAAATATATTACATAAGATATCATGGAGATTAAAGAACCTAAAAATACAGAGAAATAAGGAGTTTGAAGAAACCTCAAAAATAAAGTTAATGAAGCAGCAATATTAACAAGAAAATAAAAGACTTATAAACATTAACATAAGGTAACATAATCAATAACCAGAAAAATAAGCAGAACAGTTACAGGCGATGAATTGAAATCTTTGCAGTTTTCCATGCCCGGAAACAAAGCTCCAGGTCATGATGGTTACACAAGCAAATTTTTTAATGAAGCTTGGCAGATAGTAGGGAACTGTGTTGTGGTTGCTATCCAATATTTTTGATAAATATTATTTACCAAAGGGAGTTAACTCGACTATTTTGTCCCTTATACCAAAAAGAAATGATGCAAAGGAGACGAAAGATTATAGGACTATATCATGCTGCAATGTTTTATACAATGTATCTTAAAAATTCTTGCAAATCGTCTAAATTTTCTACTCCCTAAGTTTATAGATCAGCTTTTGTGAAGGGACGTTTACTAATGGAAAATGTGGTGTTCGGTTCAGAATCAGTGAATAATTACCATAAAGATACAATATATTCTCATTGTGCCTTGAAAATCGACAGCTCCAAGGCATTCGACTTTGTTCAATGGCCGTTCTTGATCTGTTTTTTATCCTCTATGAAAATTTCGGAGAACTTAATTCATTGGATTAAACTCTGTATTATCATAGCTTCATTCTCTGTTCAGGTTAATGGTGAGCTTGCGGGATTCTTTAGAAGTGAACAAGAATTCGCCAAGGCTGTTCCCTTTCACCATACATCTTTGTAATCTGTATAAGTGTGCTCTCAAAGTGGGTTGACAAACCAGCTTGGGAACACAAATTTGGTTGTCATCTTTCTTGCCAACTCCTTACATATCTCTGTTTTGCGGATGACTTGTTGGCGGGTGAAAAAAGCTCAATTGAAGGAATACTAGAGGGCTTCAAACATTTTTCAGAAGTCTCGGGTCTCTACATAAGCCTCAAAAAGTCTACAATATATATATGGCTGGAGTCTCGTAAACAGGTATGGAGAGGATCCTTGGACAATTCCCTTTTAACTCGGGAAAACTACTGGTCCGATATTTAGGACTCTCGTTTCTCACAAAGCAGATGGCTACTAACGAGTACAATAATTTTCTTGAGAAAATCTGAAATTGAATCATTTGTAGACGGCCTTCAGCTGATTGGGTCTGTTATTCAAAGTTTAACAAACTTCTGGATCTTTGCTTACCGATTACTGAAAGCATGTATCAAGGAAGTTGATAAATTATGCTCTGTTTTTCTCTGGTGTGGACCTGATTTGAACCCGAAGAAAGCAAAAAATAGCATGGGCTGGTGTTTGTAAACCAAAGGAAGAAAAGGGTTTGGGATTAAGTTCAATCTCGAATGTGATTAAAGTAAGTTGTCTGAAACTAATATGGAGAATATTGTCATCACACTTCTCATTATGGGAAATTGGTTCCGACGATACCTTATTCACAAAGGATCTTTCTGGACTGAAAACAATTCTTCCTCTTTAGGCTCATGGATGTGGAAAAAATTTCTAAAATAGCGAGAGGCTGCAAAAACATTTGCTAAAGCAGAGATACAAAATGGAGAGCTGAGATCTTTCTGGTATGCTTGGATGACACCAATGGGCAGATTGATTGATATTACAGGTAGAAGAGGCTGTTGATATTGGTATGCACATAGACAATTCTGTTGGACATGTGCTTCAAACGCATCAATGAAGAAGACATAGAGTGGATACTCTTAACAGTATCAAAGACCTCATTGAAGCAAAATGAATTAAGAGACCGACAAATGGGAATGATGTGATATTGTCTTAAAATGTACCTTAGCATCGTTTCATTGGACTTAAAACCAACATATTTCCCATCACCTAATAGAAAGGGTAGCCATGGTAGGCCTAGAAACCATGGTAGGATGGAGCTTGGTAGGTGGGAGAGGCCGATGGGAAACTCTGGAGATTTTATTTGGTCTCCATCGATGACTCATGACCGGTGGTAGAGGTCGGTGTATGAATGCTACTAAATGATCTAAATGCGAGATTATGTGCAAATGAATAATAAATTCAATTTAACACATAAAGTGATGGAAAACATAGAGATAATGATAATAAAACTTAATGAATGCAGTGTAAAATACAAGATTATCAAGGTTCAAAGGGAAAACAAAATCAAACAGAATCTAACAAAAGCACTTTCAGACAGAGTTGTCTCATCCCAGTTCCTAAGATGATAAAAGTGCTAACAGCTGTGAGAAGGATAAGCATCAGCTTGTAAAGATTCCATAGCTTCTAAGAGAGTACTACTTAATACTTTTCATGGTCAATCACCTAATAGTGTGAAATTGGGCCGTTTCTAAGAGAATGCAAGGTTATATTCTCTAAGTTCACTAATGAAAACCACGAATAGTTCCGGGCCACAATGAATACAGTAGAGAACTAAGTTCTACGAGAAAATGAAGCTGCATTATGCTTGTTGTCTCGGTTTACATAAAACACCGGTTGGTTCAAGACATCATGTTCACCTTCTGGTAAAGTAAACTCGAAAGATATTAACTATGAGTGGTTCAAGCCTTAAAAGTTCCACCAACTCAAACATAGTAATTTTTTCGCATACACTCTCGATAAGTATGTCTAGTCTAGTCAGGATTAGAATAAATTTTTAGAATCTATCGAGTCTGCATATGTTTAGAGTCATTTCTATTCATGAGGGAGATTGTTGGATCATGTTAAAAGCACAATGGATTTTATATAAGTGTGAATAAGAATATTACTTGGGCTACATATTATTAAGCCCACATAACAAGTCATATATGTATAAAAAAGTACTACATCGGGAAAGTGGAGAAGAGAAGAGTAGTATAAATATGTTCACATATATTTCTAAGCTTAAAAAGCTTGGAGACAGGAGAAGGAACCCCATGCGGGAGCCGCCGCCGCCGTCTGGCTCAGCTCAGGTTGGGTCATGGGTCTTGGTCTTGGTGGAGGGCCTTCGGCCCAATAAGATTCTTTTTAGGACCAATTAAGTTCAATATTTTTGACATTTAATTTCCAAAATAACATGCATTTCATTTTTAAAAATGACAAGTAATTTGTCTAGAAAATAAAAACATCACACATTTCTTTCTCTCAGATATTTAAATGAGATAAGAGAGAGTCTTGGAGAATAAGTTTTCGAAACTCAACTCACGTGATATCTGCAAGATTTCCACCCACGTGCAGAAACTGTTACGGGAAGTGGGTCTCGTTCTTCTCTTCAAATAAACTCGTCTCTCTTCTCATTTTTAAGAGGGTTTTTCACACAAACAAAACCAGCAAATCTCCTAGCGTGAGTATATTCTGAATGTTTTTCTTAAAAATTATAGTTCGATAGCGAGTAAAACGTGAATCGTCTCCCATAGTTGTATCTTGAGACTCTTTATTCGTACAGTCTTGTCTCACTACAGAGTGAATATTAAGAGTTAAGGAAATATATCATATCTCGCCTACATATTTATTTTGTTACTTTCCTTAACATTTTTTCATTTCCATATCATTTGTTTCAATCCATTTTTGGGCTTCTACATTCATAACTCTTTTTAAATATTAATTGATTAATAAGCATTAATTACAGATTTCTTAACATTTAAACATCCTCAACATCAATGCTCACTGGTTTGGATCGCAAAGATATTGAAAAGTTTGGATCATGCATTTCAGCAAACACCTTGTGGGAGTGAGAATTGCTTAAGATCTAAACCAACAATATCTTGTTAATCTAGCATTAAACTCAAATCATTGGGTTTAATGCATTAAACTCACTCATGGATATGAAAACACAAACTGGTGGTTTTATATTTGCATAATCATAAGCATAAGAAAAATAACTCAAAGATAATATTACATCAAAACCTTATAAAGATTAAAAGATGAAAGATCCAAAATACAAGAGCTTAGAGAAAACTAAGAATGCAAAAACTTTAGACAAAAGATAAGATCTCCTAAAAGAATTCGGGTTTCAACATATTTACACGAAGATAAATAACTTGGTTTATAATAGAAATATTGGTTAAGCTTGGTTTAGACTGAAATTTTCAAATCAGAATTGGCACAACAGCCTCCCTATGTGAACCACGTCGGTACGCTCCAACGACCTCCTCATGTCGGTGAACCACATTGGTGCGCTCCATCGGCCTCCTCATGTCAGTTCCCGACATCTTGCAATCTCACAGATTTCTCATCAGCTTCACACCGGTCAGCCTAAGCCGCTGGAGGATGCCACTGTGATCATTTCTCATCACTAAAACAGTTTTTCTTGATGCAAATAGCCTTCTATATGGCTTCAAAGCTCCACACTTTACTCCATGCACCTACAAAACAAGAAACTATGCAAAATATATCCCTAACTCTACATATGCAATGCAAAATATGAACAATAAAAACATACTTAAAAGATGATAAAATACTAACATATCAAATGCATCCTCAACCATTTAAATAAGTGGTCATGTATTCAAAAATTGTAATAATTACAATTTCAAAAAAAAATTGACATAACAATTTTTTCTAAAAACAAACTTCCGACGCTTATATAAAATTATATCTCAAAAAGTAGGATATCGGAAGAATTCTTTTCCAAGATTTAGCTTCGTTTTTGACGTTTTGATTACACAGTTACGACCACAACCACATTTCTCTGGAAATACACGAATTCACATGGTATTAACATACATATCTTCACTTCCATACCCATTATCCAAAATCTGAACAAGAAACATAGTCAATTGAAGCAATTATAGAGGAGGAATCAGAGGTGTTTTGAATTCTCCGCAAATAGATTTTGAAACTGAGAAATTAGGATTCATTCACTTAAGCACAAAAATTTATATAAACGCGTTCAGAAACAACATCATTTGGATTTTCCTCATCAACCAAACTCAGTAACAAAATGATATTGTTTTACTCTACAGCAACAGTAATCATCGAGTTAACATCTTTTAAATTTTCTGTTAAAAAATTAATAGAGTGTTAATTGGCAAGTTACCTATACATTATTATATAGTATAGTAAAATTACACTTGTGAGCAGCTATGAGAAACTGCCAGGTATCCACTTTTCCATTGACACATTATACTTTTTTAATTTTACTGATTTGGGATTTCTATTTTCTAACCAACTACTTAAATTTAAAGTTAATTAAATTCAAATATTAGTATATGATTAGAAAATACATATTCTACCTTCTTTTCTGATTTTTGGATATGGTTGTTTAGTTAGGCACACAATAAGATTCATTTGGATTTTACTCTTTTTGTTTTTCTATTTTCTAACCAACATATAAAATTCCATGATTAGTTATATTCAAAGATTAATAAAATGAAAAACAGATATAATATAATTTCAAATAAACAGACAAGTAATGATTATAAATTTTTAAATTAAGATTTATTAAATTCAAATATTAATTAAATAAAATAGATTTATAAATCTAATATCAAATAAACAGAAAGTAGCGATTCGAAAAAATAAAATATATTTTTACCATAAATTCTGATTGAAATAAATTTAAAAATTAGGACACACATCAATATTTACAATGATTTCAAAACATGATGATTCACCTATTAATCTTTAGTAGTGAATATTTTAACAATTATGTTGCGGTATTATAATTTAGGCTAAAATTTGGTGAAAGAGTAATATAAAAAACACGTTTTCTTTCTTTTTGGGGAACATTTTTTCCTTTTTAATTATAAGTTCATATATCTATGTTTATTGCCAAAATTATATAAATATATGAATAATAATATATAAAAGTTAATCTTTGTTTGGATAGTAAAATTCTTCGTTGGTAAATTAAATTCTTAAATATTTTATCAGAATCAACAACCTATAAATCAAAATATATTTCTCATTTTGTTGTACATATTACACTAGAAACATACATCTATATGTTTACTAGAATATTATGTATTTTGATTTATAATATCTATATCTTCACCATAGCCTTGAAATATTTTTCAAAATTAAAGGTCTAAAACCCAAATGCTTCAAGAATATTGGATGTGAAAGTGGTAATTGGAGAACTAGACATAACAAAAACAACAACAACAGAAGAAGAAGAAGAGAAGAAGGACTCCACTATATGTCTAGAAAGATTTAAGGGATCAAACATCATCAACATCCTACTCGGTGGCCATCATTTTCATTATCAATGTATTATAAATTGGTTACACTACAAATAACTTGTCTTATTGTAGGAGAAAATTACTTTGATATCATTAATAACAATAAAATAATAATTATTATTATTATATTGTCTAAGAAAATTACAATAAATTACCATATAATGTAATGTTTTAACCTTCTAAAAATGTGTACGGGAGTAAAAAAAATATGTCGCTATTAAACATGACAAAATAGGAAACTAATATAAAAAAATAAAGACATCACATAGACAATAAACAAAATAGAAAGATAAGAAACACAACATAAATTTACAAACACAAACTTCGAAAAAACTCAACAAATAAAGAAACACAATATAAACACACAATTAAATTTGATATATTGAAGAATATCAATTGGCCATCGTAATATATATACACAAAAAATCACAAACATATATAACATAACCCATTATAAAAAATAAATATAACACTCATAAACAACAACAACATCAATCCCTAGTGTTGAATAATTTTTTTAAATCAGTGAAACTTTATTTTTATTTGGCCACACAAAAATTTGTGTTCCTTTTGGCAAGTTTTACAAAATTTAGTTTTTTGGCCGATTTTCCATTAATAACTTAAACTTTTCTATTATTCAAAATATTGATACAATATAAATAAATACAAAGTTAACAGATATTTTATTATTAAACAAAGAAGCAAAGGAGAACATTTCTTTCTTTTAGAAAAAGGTAAGTTACTATCTTTTCTTCCATGATAATACGCGCACCGATGGTTTATCAAAATTCCTTGTGAAATATATTCCATCAACTTTGGCTGTCCATCTGCGTAATTGACCACAATTAGGCAAAAGTGTTGCTTTTGCATGGTATACTTCAACATTAAAATAATTTTCAAAATAAAATCCTTGTCTAAGCATACAAAACCATATTGTTAAATAAGAAAACCCCTCGTGGAATCTAATGATATATGGTGGATCATTGAAATTTATTTTTTGTACGTCTAGGTCGTCATCATTGGAACGACAATGAAGTTCAAGAATACGACCAGGACCAAGATCGTTATGAATTTCCACCACATTTTTTTTGCAAGCTTCATTCAACGCAAAATTTGTAAGAATAATTATTATAAAAAATATGAGCTTGTTCATCTTTTATTTAAGATCAATACTGGAGTAAAGAGATGTATATATAATAAAAAACTATATATAGTAAAATCAAAATACTTTAATGGATATTCATATAATTAATGGATTTTCTAAAAAAGTAATATCGAACATAGTCATCCCTATAAGTCAAGAGATAAGTGGAAGATTTTTAGTCAAGTCAAAAGCAAGACAAAGTATCTTTAGTCAAGTCAAAGATTTTCGTCAACTCAAAGATTTTTAGTATAAGTAAAAAAGTAACCATCATTATTACACTTACGGTTAAACAAGTCAAAGATTTTCTTTTACAATTCAAATGTTTGGCCAAATCAAAGTTTAATCATTATATCGATTTGGAAATGTAATTAACTAAACGAAACAAACTGATATCACATTGATATCTGATATCTGAGTATGGTATTGTATTATAAATTTGTGCTACACTAATATATGAAAAATTAATTGCCATCATCTAAACTTAATTACGGCTTCATTTTCTTGATAACCCATAACTAATTATACTTATTTTCTAAAATCTTAAAGAATAAAGATTTTATACCACAATCCAAGAAACTGGGACTATTTGGTTAAGTTTTTTTTTATTACGAACAGTCCTAGTATTATTATACCTAACCATAACCTTCAACAATATGCCATGAAGCCCAATGATTGGCCAAACCTCTGTTTTCCAAGAAGTTTGGAGTATGTGAAAACACACATTGAAAAATAGTTGAATATATTGATACAACTGTTTTGAATTTTTTCAATGACTGTTATTCACGTGGAAAAATTAGAGCGCTTTGATATTGGTAAAGAATCAGTGGCATCAATTTTCATTGCTTTTTGATATGTCGCGAAATATCAAGAGCCATCAATTTTGCATTTAGTCTCAAATATTCCATGAATAATCTTTCAATAACAAGAATCTTTACAACCATGCCATACTTAAGTTGTCTTCACCAGAAAACATTTATTTCACCACATTATATGACCAAACACCACTAAATTTTTTATTCACGCCTAAATATATAGTAAAATAAAAATACTTTAATGGATATTCCTATAATTTGTATAATGGATTTTTAGTCAAGTCAAAAGTGATGGTGTGGCGTCTGGTGTTAGTTCTTCCTGAAAGGTTAAATCCCACACGAGTGTATCAAATAATAAAAATTTTGAATACACAAGTTTAAAGCTGCAAGTGCACAAAAGATCAGTCATAGTATTATAGGTCTCGAATCTTCAAAGAGAGAAGTTGTTTTCTAAGCCTAGAAGAAGAAGTAAGCCTATGACAACAATGTAAAGAGAGGTGGTCTTGTCACTGTCCAAGTAAGTAAAAAAACAAGAAGTAAAAACAAATGTAAACTGTAAAAGAAATCATTGGGCATTCAAGGAATCGTAAGGGATTCCGTATAATCTAAAAAATGCATGACTACTTCCAAGTCTCGGACTACGAAACACTAAAGTTCAATTAACTTTTTTTCATAGAACTAATGGGCTAAAATCTTTATAGTCCGTTATTCAACTCACATAGACAACAAAGCATATATCAAAGCATTATTATCAAGTTCTATCCTAATCCATAAAACTCATTAACTAAGTGGTATGTGCTTGTTATGATGCAGTACTCAGATCCAAGCTAGTTCTAGTAATTATGAGTGCAGTAGCGTAAGCCTAAGTTCCTGGAATCAGCAGCTAGTTCATGACGCTAGCTACATGTATTAAAAGAAAGCTTAATACAAAAGAAAATTGTAAACAATCCTGCAAGGCTACAGATCTCGCCACCTAAACTATAGAAACATCGCCCTCTTTGATTTATCCCTCTAAATCCAACAAGCAAACTACTCAGACATACTTAAGGGAATCATCAAAGCAAGGTTTAAGAAGTTCATAGATTTTTAATATTAAGAGAATAAGGTTCAGAGATTACTTCCAAGTATGAGTACAAAAAGGCAAAGACTTCTACTTAGAATCAAAATAAAGCAAGGAAAAAGAAAAAGAGAAAGAGTGGTGGATCTTTGGTGGCTTCAGCATACAAAATGGCTTCATCTAGCTTCTCTTGTCATCTAGGATTGTGTATTCTTGTCTCTGAGATAGGGCCTTTGGGTCCAAGAATTCAGTTTAGGTTTTCTAGGGTCATCTTTTCTGGTTGGAATCAGGTCGTGGGTTTTGGGACCAGTCATGGATCCTCTGCCCGGTATTTCTAAGAAGATGAGGACTGGTCATGGGTCTCCTACCCGATCGTGACAAGGTTCCTCCACCAGTTACATTCCTTTAACCAGTCTTGACAGGAATTTACTTCTCAAGCCATATCTTTCAAACAGTTGTACGGATTGCATTGATCCTTATTGGAGGTGAATTTTTGTGCTTCTAGCTTTCCATAGAAACCAAGGTCTTTGAATCTTCTTCACGGGAAGGTCTTCATTTCAGGCCAAAATTCTGAGACTTGGAAATTGTCTCAAGATGGAATTTTCTCCTCTTTTGGTCAGTTTTGATTAAACCCTGTAAAACCGTAATAACTCAAGAAGCATTTGATATTCCATCCTTTTGCCTTGAAATCATACCAAAATCTTCATAAAACATAAGATAACAGTAGCTAAAAAGGTAAAACATAAGTTATACAGAGTATGTGAACAACATGCAATAATTATGAGATGTATAAAGAACTGTCTAGAGCTTAGGTTACGAATGTAAAGATACTCATTTCCATGAAGTATCAACCTATATCTATGCAAGTATTACCAACAATAAACACATTTTAGCTTTCGATTAAGAACCTAGTAAGCATTAACAATCCGAACCTAATCTTCTCACAAGTGTAGATGGCAACGAACTTAGTCCAGTTGTATTCAAAACATAAACACTTGCTAATCAAAAATAGATCCAACAGTTTACCATCCCTGTCAGGGTCCTTGATGAACTGACTAACAACATAGTCCTAGCGCTAACTAAAGACTATGCACTAAACATGATAATATGATGAAGACAATATGGATAATCTCATTAATATTTTTAACGTGAATATTATATAAGACTCCTAAAAACTCTAATTACATGTTCAGTCCTAACTCCTAAGAAAAAGGAAAAACAAATAAATAAAACTCTAAACATTTATTACAAATATTTACAAAGGGGATAAGCCCATAAGACTCTAAAGAAAAGAGTATAAAGTCACTTGGAACATTTTGCTCGGAAGAAATGAGAAGAGACGTGTGAGATATAAATTATTTTTCTTCTGGGCTTGAACCCTTACTTATATAGCTCATATGTACTGTGTTTCCTATGAATTTGGAATGGTCTTGGAATCTTCACCAATCGGTGATAGTGTGTACTGATCGGTGCCGTATTTAACACATACCAATCAGTGAAAATGTGTACCGATTGGTGAAGACCCATTTCTTCATCTTCTCTTCACGAATTCAAGTTCATTTCCTCTTTACTCTACTGTTTTGGCTCCAGCAAGACCAATAACCTAATATTACAAACTATTACAGAAAAAACTTGTTTTACTAAAACAACTTGAGATTGGTTAGTAAACTGACTCTAAATGTGAATAAATACTGTTATCACCTTCCATGAGAATCCAATAGTATCCATGGATGGCAAAAGATTCATGGGTTTACTCGCCATTTCTTGGCCACTTCAACTTTGGCACACTTTTTCTACCTATATCTTCTTTTTCAGACAAGTATCCATGGACGACGGAAGATTTATGGGTTTAGACGCCATCCCTCAGCCACTTCAACTGTTATTTTTCTTTTATTTTCTTTTCTTTTTTAGAGTAAAGAAGGGAAACGAGGAGGGAAAATACTTGTGAAGAAGTTGCAGTTTCTCGTGCGGATCAAAGAGGTCTCATTCAATGTATATCAAGCATCTGGGAGAGAAATTAAAAATCAGGTTAACTTTCAGTAAGGTTTAGAGTTAACGGGGGTGATTGGTGGTGAACTTTGAGGGCTTTAGAAAATTTTAAAGTCCTTCAAGTTGATTTTTACCCAATCAGGCTTTAAAAACTTTAATTATTTTTAAACCCTTTAAACTCTAACTGCTATTTCTAAAGTTTTTAAAAAATCATAATACAAATAATAAATGAAAATCATATATTAAAAACCATTTATGATTTACTATTCAAAATAATTTATTGTTCATCATTTAAAGTCATAGTTTGTGATTAATATTTAAAATATTTTAATCTTTATTATTCAAAATAATATATTATGAATCAAATTATTTAAAGTCATATTTATTCTTAATTTTAAAAATATTTTCACCTTCTTTCTCCTACTTAATAGTAACAACTAATATATTTTTAATAGATTTAAAATAAAATCTAGATAGATAATTTAAATTATTTTTTGTAAAAAATTATAAGTGCTATTAATTAGTATTTTCTAATATTATATTTATCTAATATATTTTATTAGTTATTTACATCAAAATTCTTTTAATAATTAATAAGTAAAATCTAGTACTATTCTAGTTAAAAATCAGTTTATTTCATTAATAAAATTGGTTGATATATATATATATTATGAATTTATATCCTTAGTAAAATTTATTTATGTCATACTTGTATTAAATATATTATAATAAAAATTACAGTTGTAATAGTATGACTTTAAAAAATATTTAAACTCAGAGTTTCTAAAATTAAAGTTTTTACAGCGACAGTTTTTACAACCAAAAACCTAAAAGCGAAAGCATAAAGTAACATTATTAACCAATAGGCCCTAACTTTAGGTTAACCTATACTCCAGTGGCAAGAGACTCTGAAATATTGAGTCAACCCATACACAATCCAAACTTCGGCTCATCGCACAGGCTTAATCCAAGAGTTTTAATCCAAATCAGATAATCCATAATAAAAGGTCATAGTTCCCTAACTACTTTGACTCAAAAATAATATATTAAATCAATAAAAACAATGAAATTTAAGAACAATATCACCTCATATTGGATTGATTGTGACTAACCAAAAATTCTCTCTTTTGGTTGTTTGTCATTGAATGAACTTAGTTCAGTTCACTGAATTCTTGCTGAATAATCTTTATTTGCATCTTTCCTGACACAAAGCCTAAAAAACTAAATGTTCCAAAAAATAAAGTAAACAAAAAGATAGAATGGTGAGGTGGTGGTGGTGGATGTCTCAACTCGGTTGCAGTGTTGGTTGCAACTCGGCGGTGATGAAGTAATTGCTCGGAGATTACTTGTTGGTAGCTTTGTAGCACTCGGCAAATACTCTGTTGTTGTAAATGCTTGGAATTTTCTTGGTAATTGTTGGTAGTTTTTTTTGGAAACTTTGGAGGTTATATCAGCCAAACTCGAGGTCGCACCAGCTAGAACTCGGTGACCGGGTACGGCAATTGGTCTTTGGGTTTGTCATTGAGTACCGGCCATGACCCTTTTGTACAGTTTCAGGACTCGTGAGTATTGTGGTATGGTGTGGTAGGGATGCAGGACAATTTACGGGAGTAGATTGTGGTGAGGGAGTCGGGTCCTTGGGAATATCACAAGGTGCAATATGGGTTGTGGCTCGGGATCCAGCACAGTATAGCTTGAGAATTCATGAGTTTTTAACTGTTGGGGGATACTTGGTGATGTCTCAGAAATCGTTGGCGATTCTTGATAATGTCTTGGGAGTCCTCAGTGTGCGATGTGAATCCTTGGTAAACATTCTGAGAACACGGTAACAGTTCGGTGATGCGCGGGCGTTGCTCGAGAAGACTCATGATTCCTCATGCTTCTAGGTTTTTGGTTCGAGACCGGTTGCATTCCTCGTGACTGGTTAAGAGGATCTGGTACGGGCAATGCACTGGGACATCTGATGTGGAAATGCACTTGTCAGGGACTTTGTGACAGGTCTCGTTACCATAGAAGGCACCCGTCACGGGCAATGTGACCAGTCCTGGTCGACATTCGAGTAAAGCTTGATTTTTGGCATTCTTTCTTACCGACTCTTGCGACTTCAAGACTTTTAACTGGTGGGAACTCTCAGCATTGATTACAAGAGATATGATCAATCCGTTGCCATTCATTGGTGAAAATCGAACTTAGGGTTAAACTTGCCACTAATTGAAATTACTGAGTCTTCTCTTCTTTATTTTTATTTTTATTTTTACTTTGTATGTTTATGAAAACCTGAACTAAAACATTAAAAGAAAAAGGAAACTAAAACCAAAAATAAATATGTATATTAGTGGGTTGCATCCAACTTAACGCGCTAGTTTAACATCTTTTGCTCAAAGTGAGTTCGCTTTTGGACGAAGTGAGATGATTCCTCAGTCCTTAGACTGAGAATCTCTGGTGTTGGACTTTTTCCTTCACTTCCAATGTTATATTTTCCAGCAAAAAGGGAGAATAGATACTCTCTTGTTTATATCTGTTATCTTATCATATATCTCATTGCAATTTTCTATTCAGGTGAAACTCTTTTATCCAGGTTACCCATGGGTTCATGCGCTTCACAGGTTTTTTTTGATGATTGGTTGTATCTCTCAGAGGTAGATCTTCATTTTTTCTCTTCCGTTCTAAAATCGTGATGCGGCTTCCAAGTCCCAAAATGCATTTTTCGATCATATCGATCTTCTCATGAGTTTTTCTAGTACTTAGCGTTTGTTGATCGATGCACTACTTTAGCAAACTCTCAATTCTCTCTTCTTGACTTATTTGCTGTGAATGAAAATAAGCATAGTCTTGGTAAATTTGATATGGAAGGCGGATCTATGATGCGGTTCTGCAGAAGTTGGTTGTGATAGCTCTTCGCTCTCCTTAGGTACGGGTTTTGAAAATGCCTCTTGGATGTTGTCTAGGCTCCAATCCCTGATATTCATGAGTGTCATAAGCAGCAAGAGGTGTTTGTGATCTAGAGTTACCTCGTGAGTTGGGTCCTTTTTGGTTCCAAAATTGTTGTTTTTGGGAATTTACTCATAAGGGATCTGGGTAAATTGTTGTTTTGGGAATTTCCTCATAAGTGATCCGGGTAGCCATACAATATTGGACTTCTTTGAGTCCTTCTTCTCCCTTTTCTTCAGAAGATAAATCATCAGACTCGGTATTCTCCCTTGCCAAATCTTAAAAATGGTACTCAATAGCTTTCTCTTTATAGTATGTTTCTTTCTCATCGGATGGATAGTCGTCTTCACTCCACTATGGAGTTTTGGATGATTCAATGAGCTTCTTTTGAGTTATCAACTCTTCTTCTACATCATAAGCTCGATAAGCTTCATCATCTTTCCACTTAGCATAATCATCATGGTCATTAAATCCATGTTCCAAAGCTTTTATCTTCCAATTTGGACCGCTTTCAACAGATTCAATTGTGTATCCCATATTGATAATCTTGGAGATGTGATGTTGAATGTCCTTTTTCTGGTCCAGTATCTTGCTGTTAAGATGCTGCAACATCTTCATCATCCTATTATACATAGCATCGGATTTTGATGCTCTGTTATGATAAAAAAATTAACTCGCATAACTTCTGGTTAATCCAATGTCTTGATCTATAGCAAATCAGAATCCTTCCAAGCAGTACGTAGAAAGTGAATGAGTAGGTCTCATTATTTGATATCCAGATTAAGAGCATGATGTAAACCAGAGTTTCTCATTGTTGATGCATGATCTGCCCGAGAGTGGCTGTAGAAATCTCTATGAGACAAGCTAGAGAATGGTCTGGGGTGTCTCCATCGTTAATTGGCTCAGTAATGCACCATAAATTGTTTAAGTGTGAGGTTCTAATAATTCCTCTGGGAGAGCATCGAGGTTCATCCTCAAGGTCTCCTGAAACAGTGAAAACCAAAAAGAAAAATTAAAATCAAAAGGTCCTAGACAAACAATCTCTCTATCTGATAACGGCGCCAAAAACTTTATGGTGTGGCGTCTAGTGTTTTTTTCTTCCTGAATGTTTGAATCTCACACCAGTATATCAAATAATAAAATCCTTCAATACACAACTTCAAAGCTGGAAGTGCACAAAAGATCAGTCATAGTATTTTAGGTATCGAATCCACAGAGAGGGAAGTTGTTTTATAAGTATAAAGAAACAAGTAAGGTTAATACAACAATTATAAAGAGCGGTTGGTGTTTTCTTGGTGCAAGTAAGTAAAAGAGAGCAGTAAAACAAATGTAAACAATAAGAGAAAGCATTGGGTATTCAAGGGGTTCCGTAATATATTTATTCAAGATAATATCTAAAGAAGTGCATGTTTACTTCCAAGTTGTAGACTAAGAAAAATTAAAGTTCAATTAACCTATTTCATAGAATTAACTGGCTAAAATCCTTATACTCAGTTACTCAACTCACACAGGAAACAACGCATATAACAAAACATCATTATCAAGTTCTATCCTAGTTCATTAATCTCCATAACTAAGTGGTATGTACTTTTTATGATGCAATACTCAGATCCAAACTAGTTCTAGCAATTAGGAGTGCGGTATCTGGAATCAGTGGCTAGTTCATGATGCTAGCTCCATGCATGAATAGAAATCTTAGAACAAAAGAACAGTGTGAGAGATCATGCAAGCCTACAGATCTTGCCACCTAAACCTATTGAAACATCTCCCCTCCCCTTTGATTTATCCTTCTATATCCAACAAGTAAACTACTCAGACATATATATATATATGGAAATCATCAAATCTAGGTTTAAGAAGTTCATAGTTTACGAATATTAAGAGGATAAGGTTCATAGATTACTTCCAAGTATGAATACAAAGAGGCAAAGAATTCTCCATATAATCAATCAAAGGATAGCAAAGAAAAAAGGATCTTTGGCGGCTTCAACGAACAAGATGACTACTTCTAGTTTTTTCTGGTCATCTAAGGTTATGTCTTTATGTCTCTGGATTTCCACAAAAATGTCACACTAAACCCTAATGTTTTATTTATGACACATTGGTGGTCAAAGAAGTCAGTTTTATTGTTTATAGGGTCAAAGTTATCTTTTCAAGTTAGAATAAGGTTGTGGTATTTGAACCGGTCACAGGCCCTCTACCAGGTCTTTCCAAGAAGCTTAGGACCAGTCATGGGGTTCTTACCCAGTCGTGATAGGGGGCTGATTGGTTGTTGATTTTGAGGAGTTTCTTTAAAAATTTTTTTCATCTAAACAGACAAATGTTTTTTTTTAAAAACCTTAAAAGTCTAACTGTGTTATAATTATATTATATATTAATATGTATGTACTTATATATATATATGAGAGTATAAGTTATTAACATATAATACTCTTTTGTTGGAGAATTGATAGAGAAAGAAGAAAGATTACATATTGCTGAAATCGTAAAAATGGCTGAAATCGTAAAAATGAAAGTAAGTTGCACCTTTCTCAACTATCGTTAAAGCTTCTTACATAGAGTAAACACTCAGACAAATAACACTGTATACTATGAAAATGAGCTCCATTTCTAAACTTGTATGTCAATGTTTTTTAACTTTTGCAACACTCCCCGTTGGAGTTTATGGTCATATTTGTTCTTTGTGTTATGTTCTACATTGCCTAGTTAAAAACCTTTTATGAAAAACCCAGAAGAGGAAACCATAGTAATGTAAAAAGAGTACAATGGGGCACTCTTCCTCTCGAACATCTATACTCCTATACGTTTCGTTGATGACACATTCCAATATTGTGGATATGTTTCCTGAATGTCGAAGTGGGCAAAGAATTTTTGAAGAAATCTGCAGCATTTTCACATGATAGAACAAATCTCACTTCCATTAATTTGTTCTTCTCAAGCTCTGGAGTATAACAAAAGAATTTTTGTGGGATATGTTTAGTTCTATCGCTCTTGATATATCCTTCCTTTTTCTGGGCAACACAAGCAGCATTGTTTTCATATAAGAAAGTTGGCTCTCTGTTTACACGGATTCCACTGTTTTATTGGATATGTTGGCTTATGGATCTTAGACACATGCATTCCCTACTAGTCTTATGAAGTGCGATGAGTTCAGAATGATTTGAAGAGGTGGACACTAGTGTTTTTGTGAGAACGCCAGGATATAACGGTACCACCAATCATGAAAACATATCCAGTTTGTGATCGGACTTTATTGGGATCTGACAAATATGATGCATCTGTAGAACCAGCCATTTGACCAGTTGAGTTTTTAGGATAAAATAACCCCAAATTGATAGTTCTTTGAAGGTAACGAAATATATGTTTGATCCCATTCCAATATCTTTGTGTAGGATATCTTTCATCTCAAATTCCCCTTTTAAATAATTTGTTGCATTTGTATTTCCTCTTGTGTCCCGATAATGTTCAGATCATCAACGTATACTGCAATAATTACAAATCCGAATAGTGTTTTTTCTTATGAAAACACATGGATATATAAGATCATTCACATATCCTTCTTTTCCTAAATGTTCACTTAGAAGGTTGTACCACATTCTTCGAGATTGTTTTAACCCATATAATTATCTTTGCAATTTTGTTGCACATAACTCTTTTGGTTTGGATTTTAATGCCTTTGGCATCTTGAACCCATCAAGAATTTTCATACAAATATTGGTGTCTAATGATCCATATAAATACACCGTAACCACATTCATTAGATGCTTCTCGAAGTTTTCAATAGCCGCTAAACTCATTAGAAACCTGAATGTGATTGTCTCCATAATGGGGGAATACGTTTCTTCATAATGAATTCCATGTCTTGGAGAAAAACCTTGTGCCACAAGATGAGCTTTATACCTCACAATCTCAATTTCCTCATTATGTTTTTGGACAAAACCCCATTTGTGACCGACTGGTTTTACACTCATAGATGTGACAACTATAAGCCCAAACATGCTTCTCTTATCAAGTTAATCAAGTTCAATTTGCATTGCATTTTTCCATTTTATCCAGTCATGTCTCTTCTGACATTCATACACTGACTTTGGTTCTGGATCTTTATTTTCTTCATTTATTTCTTTTGAAACAAGGTATGAGAAAACTTCATCAATGTTTTCTATTTTGTTTCGATCCCATATTTTCTCACTTTGGATGTAGTTGATAGAAATTTCATGACTTTTACCAGATTCATTGTGTTCCATATTTTCGTTAGGATTATGACGTATTTCTTCCTGAAAATTTTCTGTAACTGTGAGTACATCATATTTTTGAAATTCTTTTCTTTTCTGAGATTTTTGTCCTTAGAACCAACTGGTCTGTCCCGTTTTAAGCGCATTTGAGAGTCATGCAAGTTCCTGTGGAATTTCTATTCGAGCAGGAGCATTCGCAGCTGGTATATGTGACTTAGTCACGATATTGGTATTAGCAAATGCATCAGGTAGTTGATTTGCTATATTTTGCAAATGTATTATTTTCTAAACTTCTAGTTCTGATTGCTTTGAAGGGGGATCAAAGTGTAATAGCGATGGCCCACACCATTTTATATCTTTATCCACCCTTTTATTTTCTCCTCCCCAAACCGAGATATTCATTTTCATCAAAATGACAATCGGCAAAACGTCCCGTAAATACATCAGCGGTCTGAGGTTCTAGGTATCTTATAATTGATGGGGAGTCACAACCAACATATATTCATAATCTTCTTTTTGGTCCCATTTTTGAATGTTATGGAGGTGTGACAGGTACATATACTGTACAACCAAATATTTTTAGATGAGAGATATTTGGTTCTCTACCAAAAGCTAACTTTAGTGGGGAATATTGATGATATGCGCTTGGTCTTATGCGGATAACTGCTTCTGCATGTAAAATAGCATATCCCCATACTGAGGTTGAGTGTTTTGATCTCATAATTAATGGTCTTGCATTTAGCTGCAGATGTTTGATTAATGATTCAGCCAAACCATTTTGTTTATGAACATGTGCTACAGGATGTTCAGCATTTATTCCCATTACCATGCAATAATCATTAAATACTTGAGATGTGAATTCATCAGCATTATCTAGTCTAACCCCTTTAATCAGAAAATTAGTTTGATTATCTGAGTTAGAAATCTCGCAAATGGCACATTTCGAGATGATAACAGACAAACATGTGACCATCTACTAGACGCGTCTATCATTATCAAGAATTAGTAGAATGGTCCACATGGTGCGTTGATATTCTTGTATTTTACACTGCATTCATAATGTTTTGCTATCTTTTTCTCCATATTATGCATCACATCATTTAGTAAGTTGCGTTTATAATTCATTTACACATAATATCGCCTTTAAGATCATCTACTCGCATTCATACATTTTGCATAAGCATTCAGCCTTCATTAGGTGATATTGGAAGTCTTGATCTTATGAGGATAAACTAAGCAAAAGATAAAGCCTAAAAGTGCAACATGAAGATCATGGCTACCATCGGCCTTCGCATCGATAAACCTCCACCGATGGCACTCAAAGAAAATCACCAGATCATCCGATCGGTTGATCTCATCAGACCACATCCAACGATGAAACCAGCTCTATTCCTTTATTTTGTAAAGCTAAACCAAGTCAACTTTGGTTTAGTCATGTCAAATTTAATCTATTTCAATTTTATTTGGTTAATTGTTGGTTTTCACAGACTTACTATAAATACTCTAAACCTAATTTATCTTAATCATCTTATCTTTTGTAAAAACTTGTTTAAGGATTTTGGATTCTATATCACTGGATTTTCTGAGTTTACAAAGTTGGATTTCCTTTTAATATTTACTTCTATTTTTCTAATATATATGATTATGCCAAGATCAATCCACTTACTTTGTGTTTTCATGTCTATTAGTGAGTTGTCCTTTTTAGGATCTTTGGGATGTTAGATCTAGGTTTATTAGTGCTGGGTTAGTGGAGTTGGGTCTTGTAATCATAGATCCATGCTTGATAGGTTGAGTTTAATGCTAGATTAGCAAGAGATTATTGGTTTAGATCTTAAGCAATTCTCACACCCACAAGGTGTTTAATGAAATGATTGATCCAAACTTTCAAAACTCTTTTCGATCCTAACCAATGAGAGTTGATGTTTAGAATGTTTAGAGGTTAAGAAGACATGTTTTTATGCTTATTGGTCAATTAATATTTAGCGAGAGTTATGAACATTTAAGGTAATTAGTGAAGTAATTAGTACCATGAGAACAAATTAGTCAAGTTAGTGTCTTCGAACCATTGGATTAGCTCTAAGAAGTAGATTAAAACTCCACTAACTTAGCATTGACTAGTCTAGATCATCTATGACATTTCCAAGGATCATTATTTCCCGCTCTATTTACATTTTCAAACTTGGTTTACAAAAACCAAAAACTTATTTTCTTAGATTAAAGCATGATTTTCACTTGTAATTTTTTAAAACTAGATTTCAAGTTGGATTCATCCCTATCTATGCACAACACATTTGTGAAATTGATAACCTCAATTTGCGAAAATCTTAATATTAATTTGATGATGTTGCCGCTTGGAACTTGTTAATACCAATAGGAGTTAATTATGTTTTGAGACTAAGTTTTCTTTCTTGCATTTACTATTTAAAATCTCTTGTTTTTCCACTTTGATCTCTCTCTCTCTTGTAGGTCTATGAACCTTAGAAGTCACGGTCCACAAAACTTGGGTAATTCTGTTGAGGACATTCACTGTTTATAAAGAGAAGGTATAAGTGGTACAAGTGAGCGTTTACAACACTTACATCATTTAGGGATGAATAACGAAGAATTTCCTCTGGGATTTCTGCGGCTTCCTCCGCAAGGAGAACAAGTCCTTAAACCCATAGGAGCATTCGATGCACCTAACATTAGAGATCATGCTAAGGCATTCCAACACCTTCCATTGCTGCTAATAACTTTGATATTAAGTCAAGCTTGATCAATATGGTTCAGAACCTCTTGATCACATAGATCAATTTGAGAGATTATGCAGAACGGTGAAGATGAATGGCGTCTTAGAGGAATCCATCAAGATGATACTTTCCCTTTTCTCATTAGGGAACAAGGCCTCCTAGTAGGAGAAGAACATTGGTTCAGAATTGCTATCTACTTGGGATATGTGTAAGAAGGAATTCCTTAATAAGTTTTTTCCTAAGCAAAAAATGGCAAAGCTTCGAAACAACATTGATAGTTTCAAACAAGGTTACGAAGAATACTTATATGAAGCATGGAAAAGGATAAAGGGTTACACTAGGAGGTGCCCTCTTCATGGTATCTCTAGGGAGAATTTGTTTAAAATCTTCTACAGAGGCACACTTGAGAAGTATCGCCGCGCCTTAGACACGAAAAGTTATGGAAGCAATAAGTCTGAAAGAAGATGAACCATGATACACGATTAGTGTAAACAACTTAGCTAGACTCTTATGCCAAGAAAATTTTCTTTAGAGACATTAACCAATTTCATTGGGATGATTCATACCTCTACACACTTTGTAAGGATGTTTGTATCGAACAAGAATCTCTGAAGAAGAACTTGATGGTATTTTGCAACATTTCCATGGTATAAGCCTTGCAAACAGGATTTTGGTGACCCAAAATGTTCAAGAACCACACGAATTTATAGCAAAGTGTGATCCATGCCAACAGAAAGGGAGATAAGCAAGCGGAATGAGATGCCGCAATCCCCCATTTTCGAGGTAAAAAATTTTGATATCTGGGGAATAGACTTCATGGGACCATATCCATCATCCTATGGTAACAAGTACATCTTAGTAGCGGTCGACTATGTTTCAAAATGGGTTGAAGCTTAAGCTAGTCCGACGATTGACGCTAGAGTAGTGTTGAAGATGTTTAAGACCATAATTTTCCATGATTTGGTATTTTGTGTGTTGTGATCAGCAATGGAGGTTCACATTTCATCAATAAAGTGTTTAAGAACCTTCTAAAATGATATAGCGTCAAGCATAAGATTGCAACCCTGTATCACCCACATACAAGTGGCCAAGTTGAGATTTCCAACAGCGAAATCAAGTCAATCTTAGAGAAGACAGTTGGTGCAACAAGAAAAGATTGGTCTTCCAAGTTGGATGATGCAATTTGGGCTTACAGGACAGCTTTCAAAACTCCAATCGGGATGACACCTTTCAATTTGTTGTATAGAAAATCTTGTCACATGCCAGTAGAGTTAGAATACAAAGCAACGTGGGCAGTTAAACTTCTGAATTTTGAAATCAAAACATCCAAAAGAAGAGGATGATACAGCTAAATGAAATGGATGAGATTAAACTTGAAGCTTATGATAGCTCGAAGAACTACAAAGAGAGGACCAACGCTTTCCATGGCAAGAAGATTTGATCTAGAGACTTCAAAGTGGGTGAACCATTTTTACGTTTCAACTCGAAGTTAAGATTGTTCCCCGGAAAGCTTAAATCTCGTTGGTCTGGCCTTTTCAAAATAAAAAAAAAGAATGGCCATATGTGGCTATCGTTCTTGAGAACAAATCTGGTGAAGACTTTGTGGTAAACAGTCAACATTTGAAACCATATATGGCAGATCCTATCTTTGAAGAGGGACCACAATTCCCCTTGCATAACCTCATTCTGAGAAAACAGGAACGTCGAGATTATGACGTTAAACGAGCACATTTGAGAGGCAATCTCATGTTATCATTGTTCATACATCCTTCCTTTCTTTATTTTTATAGTATTTTTGTTAAGTTCTGTGTTATATTTGAGTTTTAGGATTGTTGACATCTTCACTTCTACTCTCCTTTAGGTTAGTTTTATCTCTCTCTTTTTCTTTTGTTTAGTTTCAGTGTTTTGTTTAGAGAGATAGAACAAGAACTGATTAAACTTCTACATTGTTAATATTGGATCAAAGGATGATTTCTTACAAACACAATACCCACATACATATAGTGGTTCTCTCCATTTGCTACACTTCTACACTCACACACTCAAGAACTCTAGATTAACCACTATCAGTAGATATGATTATTACTAGATTCTAGACTAACATTAGAAGCAACTTCTAACAATTACCTTAACTACAATAAGCTAACAACACATTTAGTAAATTTGGATCTAACTAAATAATTAACCCAATAACTTGTTATTAGCCACAACCAGCCCAACTTCTTCTATGTTGACTTTGTTTCTTTCAAGTCAACCTCATCATTTACTTCTTCTTCATTCTTTTGCTCTTTGATTCTTTTGTGTTCTTCATCTTTTTCCTTCTTGCTGATTCTTTTCTTTGTTGCAGGATTTAATCAATGACTCACTTCTCAACACTCCCTCTTGAGTCTTTTGATTAAATCCCCAATTTCAATCTAGGGATTTGAATCCCATCACTTCTTGTTCTTTACTAGAACTGCCTTTTCCCTGTGTGAATTCCTTCTTGAGGTTGGTGTAGATCTCCCTCTGCATCTCTTTGATAATTTTTCAGCTAATTCTCTGTAGTGCAGTCTCTCATCCTTTCTTCCTCTGATCCTGCTTGAACGCCTCACATGTATTACGATCTCTGCTCCTTTGTTATGACCTTTTCTCTTATGTATATTTTCATATGTTCTGAAACTACCATATGTAACAGATCATACAGTGTATTCTGATGTAGATGAAGACATGAGTTTGCCACTATCATTGTTCTTCTTGCATCCTCCTCCGCTTTGATAATCTTTAAGATCATCTCTGTTGATGCAGCTGCAGAGTGATTTGCTCATATGGAAACTGATGCTCATCTCAGAAGGTATTGATGATAGCTCCCTTTTTGTCATCATCAATTTCTTTTCCTTTATGGAACTTAAGTGAAGAGAGCCTTTCTTTGATCAGATTCTCAACTGGCACATACTCTTCAGTGTCAGCGACATCATCTTCATGTTGCAGCGTCACATGTTTTGTCTTCTTCTTAGCTAATAGGAAATAGCTGCAGCTTTTCTTAGTTTTTCTTCTCAGTCCCGCAAGAGTTCACCTTGACTCCCCCAAGTTTTCTCCCATGACTCTTCTCACGTCTATCTTGAAGTCTTGTGCGTGAATATTTTACATCTTCTTCGGTTTCTCTGTGGAACCGGCCTTAGCTCCCTTTCTCTTAGGTGAGCTTCTTATTCTTTGGTTGGTGTCTTCATTTGATCACCATCTTTGTTTATCTTGTGATTCTTAGAACCATCTCTTAAGACTTTAACCTTGGGCTGTTTGACTTTTGAACCATAATCTCGGCTTCTCTTACCGTAGTCTGTTTGGTTTCTCCCCAAGTCATCACCTTAGTTTAGCTTTAGACGTTTGGTTCCTTGAATCCTCACCTCTGTTTTCTAACTTTGGTTTCTCCTTTTTGTTTCAGCTGTTTCATCAAAAATCTCTTTTGGTTTGGCGCTTCACATGTTTGTTCTTAGCATCAACATCTTTCTCAATCCATCCTTTTGAATTTGAGCATTTCTTGAACTTTGAACTTTGTAGGTTTAAGCATAATAATCTCATGAGTTTCATTTTCAGCAGCTGTAATATCTTTTCTTTGTTCACGTCTTCTTTTTTGGCCGACACGTCTTTCTTTTCCAGCCTCAACTTCTCTTCTTGGTATTTTATAACCAAGCTTCAGCTCTGAACTGTGGTGGAGCTTCTCCCTCTCAGGTTTGCTCTCTCTTCACTCTTTTACTCAATCTCTTCTTCTTCTATTTAATCTTTCTCTTAGACTGTATTTCTTCTCCTTGAACAGGCGCCAAGGAACATTATATGCTCTGATACCATGTTGACATCTTCACTTCTACTCTCCTTTAGGTTAGTTTTATCTCTCTCTTTCTCTCTTGTTTAGTTTCAGTATTTTGTTTAGAGAGATAGAACAAGAACTGATTAAACTTCTACATTGTTAATATTGGATCAAAGGATGATTTCTTACAAACACAATACCCACATACATATAGTGGTTCTCTCCATTTGCTACACTTCTACACTCACACACTCAAGAACTCTAGATTAACCACTATCAGTAGATATGATTATTACTAGATTCTAGACTAACATTAGAAGCAACTTCTAACAATTACCTTAACTACAATAAGCTAACAACACATTTAGTAAATTTGGATCTAACTAAATAATTAACCCAATAACTTGTTATTAGCCACAACCAGCCCAACTTCTTCTATGTTGACTTTGTTTCTTTCAAGTCAACCTCATCATTTACTTCTTCTTTATTCTTTTGCTCTTTGATTCTTTTGTGTTCTTCATCTTTTTCCTTCTTGCTGATTCTTTTCTTTGTTGCAGGATTTAATCAATGACTCACTTCTCAACAAGGATCAAGGCTCCATAAGACATCACCATCGGACGAATGCCATCGATACAGATAAGGAAATTCATACTGAAGTTCTCGTCGGATAAACTCATCAATCAAAGGCCATCGATGGAGCCATCGGCCACTCCCATCGGATGAAAACCATTGATGGTGAGCTCGAGGTAAGTGTTTAAACCACTCCAAACCGGTTCAAATCAAGTGAGCATCGGGTTTTTGGTAAGATTTTGAGGTGGTTATCTCAAATTTTTCTTCTTTTTATTCCTTCACCTCACGAAACTCTCCCCTCTTCATACCCTTAGTTTTCAACATTTCACAACAAAAATCACAAGAACTCTTTCAGTTTTTCTTGTTTTCACTAATTTAAAGAGAAAATTCGTCATTTTCTAGCATCTTTTGAGTAATCCCTACCTCTTTCCCCAATTTTACATCCATTGTACTCCACCCTCAAGGTATGAATTATGCCCTAACTCTCAAATTTCTGGGTTTTGCTTCAATGCCTATCAATTGTTTAAGTAGCACATCAACTTGCTTTTGTGTCTAAGCGAGATTGTGTTTGTTGAACTAAATATTGATAGATGGCTAAATTTGTGAGCTAATTCATAAAAACAAAATTGAAATTTTGAGAATGTTATTTCAATGAAGAATGATGACAAAATATTTTGGGGAACTTGAGAATTGTGGTTTCATTTGACACTAATTGTTGATTTGTTAAAGTTCTTAAGAGACTACCTTGTTTAAATTTCCATCGATTGAGTTTTGTTGAAAAATCTTGAAACATCGCTAATGATTTCCACGTATTTCATTTGTCTTTCAGGTTACAATGGTTAAGGTCAAGGGAATAGTTGAAAAGAATACAACGAAGCATGCTACTAAGCAAAAGAAGATGGAACAATCCTCCAAAATTTGTTCCAAAGGAAAGCCAATTGCAGAAGAAAAAAAGCAAAGACGAGGATGTTGAGTTGAGTTGAGTGCGGAGAGTGGAAATTCGGAAAACAATGAAACCGAGAGTGAAGAAGTTGTGGTTCATAAGAGGAAATGATAATAAATTTCTAAAGAGAACGAAAGTACCAAAGACAAGCCTCAACCACTTAAGAGAATCTCATATTCTCAATACATGGCATGATTCAAAGCGATAATGTTCACCAGGACTCGCTTTCCAGACCCAATCTTCCTTGATAGAGTGGGTATTTTAGAATATGTGGAAGCAATATTGGACAACATTGGTCTCAAAAAGTTTGAATGACTGCTCATGCAACTTATGTTGATTTGACTAAAGATTGTTTTGCTACTTTACGTGTTGAAGGTGAGCCTAATTAATGAAATCAACAAGGATAAAGACATCTCTATGCACTTCCGGATCGGTGGAAAGACGTACTCTATTACTGGAGAACAAATGAAGAGGATTTATGGTTTTCAAGGACTTGGTCAGTATATGGAATTAAAGATATACTCTCATTCGGCTAGGCATTTTTGGGAGCGTATTGGCGATGGCTCATACAAGCAGAGTGCTAGTAAAAGCACTCTAATTTGCAATCCTGCGATTAAATATGTTCAAAGATCATCGCCCATACATTTTGTGTAGAAAAGTGACTGGCATAGTCACATGGGTTGACATGCAAGACATGATGCTTGGTGTCATTTCCCACCATCTTCATCAAATATCTCCTCTATATCCAAGATTGGATTATGACTACTACAGTCCATACCCCAATATTGAGCATTAGTGACCTCTTGACTCCTATCTTCATTGCTCAAGGGATTAAACTCACAGGAAATGTTGAATACTTAACTAGGATTGATACCTACTAGCTTTACCGTTCTCAACATCTCGGGGGGGGGGGGGGGGGGACACTGGGTGAATCCTATGCTTGGAGATTTAGAGCTCTACCCAGAAAAGAGAAGAAAATCATAATTCCAAACACCAACCTCACTTCCATAAAAGAACCAGTGAATATTGAATTCCTTCATGTCAAACAGCATTGGTATAACAAGGAACAGGATGAAGATTTGACAAACATTACTTAAAAAACATAGAAACGAGCACATCAATCGCTGGCGGGACCATCTTGAGAAGAAACTTCATCTCCACGGTCGACCTATGGGAGTTCCTGGTATCACTTTGATCCTTATGACGAACACATTCACTACTCAGCCCTTCAAGCGGCTTACACACATATCAACATGCTCCAGCGCCTAATGAAATGGAAAGGAAGGGGTCTAAGGAAATGCTTTAAGAAGGGAAAGGAACTCTCAAACGAGCTTAAGAACCTTAAAGAGTGATTTTCACCTGCAGGGTGCTCCAATCCTCAACCCGAGGAAATGGTAGACTCAGTTACAGAGCGCCCAATTGAAAGAAAAGATCTTGTAGCGGATGAAGCCACAAAGAAAATGGATGAAGATGTTGGGAAAGACATTCATTCCATGTAATACCAAGCACCTGAGATGACCAAGAACCCCTCGAGCTTCAGAATATGAATGGCGTCAAAGGTGAAAGAGGCGAGCCACATGTTCTCTTACTCCCATTCCACAATCGAGTAACGAGTCATACTCGTTTGACTCCCCCACTTGGTATTAGGTACTATCCTTCCTCACCTTTGTAAATAGTTCTTCCTTCTTCTGTTTGTTGATGGTCTCTTCTTTAGATGTATTTTCACACCGAGACGGTGCAAAATAAGTTTGTGTTCTGTTTTGCTTACATTTCATATTGAGTTTTGCATTGTACTTAGCTATGCTTTCATAAAAACAAAAAAAAAATTAATTTTTTTTTGAAAAAGACAAAACTAAGAATTTAGATTTGCATTGCACCATTATCATTTCATAATAGGATCGAATCTACAAGCATATAGTTTGCATATGAATAGAGGATAATGATGAGGTTGCCTAGGTAAGTTAAAATTTGGATTAAAATTGAGGCTCTAGACTTAGTCATTCAATGCATAACCTCGGTTTTAAAAACTCGGAAAATCCATCATTGGACCCTTTCCTCTTTCGAAAACCTCTAGCCCTGATAAATCTTGCTTTAAATTTGAAACAAATATCTTATAATAGAATTTAATTTGAACTTTAATCTCTTGCTAATGGTTTTGACATACGTCCATAGCTGATATGATCCTCCCAATGAATCGACACTTTCGAGGGGTAAAACAAAAAGAAATGGATAGATGGATAGTTGATGGATCAAATGGTTGCACAGGAGATGAGGAATGGCTCCTGAGATACCTCAATGTCTCCTAGTATATGACACATCTAGACAAGACAAGGTTTGATCGTTGGATATTACCCACCAAGCAATCGAAAGTTCTCAAAGAACTGAAGAGAATCACTCTCAAATTTGATAAAAGAAAATTGGTTGATGTCTTCTACAATGGGTTCCATGAATTTATAAGGACATTGCAGGTTCAGAACTAAGCCAAGCAATAATAACTTGTCTTGGAGTCACAAAGAAAAATACAGAAAACTAGATATTGAAAGTTGAAGGTTGACTTGACTCTTGAACTCCAAAAGGGGGCTGAATATGCCTCTTGGACTCCAAGTTCGTCCCTCCTCTTCTAAGGCACAAAACGGATGTTTATTTTGGGCTTGATGGACTTATATCAGATTCTAAAGTGGACCCTAATCTTAGAGAACAAGTTTGCCTCATTAAAACGTTTCCTAGAAAACTCATTGGGATAAAACCAAAGACAAGAAAAAAGAGTACAAAAATGATCTCAAGCCCACTTAAGAATATATATTTTCTTGTAGTACCATCAATGTATTGATAGGATGTTCTTCTTTTTGAGGAATTATCTTGACAAGTAGTGCTCCAATACCCTTCTTGATTTTCTCAGCTCTTGCCTGAGTTATAGGTCCAACTGGTACAACTATGTCTTCATTAGCTTCAAGCTCTGGTTGAAGCTCTGCCTCAAGCTCTGCTACAAGTGAAATCACCTTGGTTCTATCCATGATCGCATCATCCCCCTCCTCTTGAAAAGGATTTGACCTCAAATCGGATTCATCTGCCACGAAAGGAATTATGTCAGAAACATTAAATCTTGAACTATCATTTTACTTACCTTGAAGATCAAGTTGGTAAGCATTGTCATTAATTCGCTTGATTATCTTGAATGGGCCATCAACTCTTGGCATTAGTTTTGATTTCTGCTCTGTTGGGAATCTTTCTTTCTTCAAGTGAATCTAGACAAGATCTCCAACATGAAAAACTTTCTTACGTTGACTTTTGTTTGCTTTCCTTTCTACCGGCTTAGTTTTTTCTTCAATGTTCTTCCTAGCTTTCTCATGGATCTGCTTAACAAGGTCAGCTTTATTTTTCCCATCCAAGCTAGCTCTTTCACTCAAAGGTAAAGGAATTAGATCCAAAGGAGTCAGAGGATTAAAACCATAAACAATTTGGAACTGTGAATATTTAGAAGCAGAGTGAACAGAATGATTTTATGCAAACTCAACATGTTGCAAACAATCTTCCCAAGTTTTGATGTTCTTTTTGATTATGCAACACAAAAGTGTAGACAAAGTCTTATTGACTACTTCATTTTGTCCATCAGTTTGAGGATGACAAGTAGTTGAAAACAAAAGTTTAGTTCCTAACTTTGCCCACAAGGTCTTCCAAAAGTAATTCAAGAACTTAGTATCCCTATCAGATATAATTTTCCTAGGCATGCCATGCAATCGAATAACTTCTCTAAAGAACAACTCATCAACAAGAGATGCATCATCAGTTTTATGACAAGGAATAAAATGCGCCATCTTAGAAAATCTATCCACCAGAACAAAGATAGAATCTCATCCTTTCCTAAAATCAATAGAAATGTCAGTCCAAGGCTCAGTAGGAAAGGGTAAAGGGGTATACAAACAGTGGAGTTGCACTTTAGATTTTCCTTGCTTGCAAATGACACATCTTCCGCAAAGTCTCTCCACATCTCTTCTCATATGCGGCCAAAAGAAACGTTCCCGCAGGATGCTTACGGTTTTGGTAACTCCAAAATGTCTCATTATGAGCTTCTCTGACAAGTAACTCTCTCAAAGAACAGTTAGGCACACACAAACGATTTTCAAAGAATAGAAATCCTTCATGCCTACAGTATTTTCTAGATGAAAATTTATCACAAGATATGTAAATTTCTTGAAATTCAGAATCAGTCTGGTATAAACCCTTTAGTTTTTCAAAACCTAACAACTTTGCATCCAAAGTAGTAATCAAGACATACCTTCGAGATTACGCATCAGCAACAATATTTTCTTTACCTTGTTTGTACTTGATCACATATGGAAATGATTCAATGAACTCTACCCACCTAGCATGTCTTTTGTGAAGCTTTTGTTGACCTTTCAAGTGCTTTAAGGACTCATGATCAGTATGGATAAAAAACTCCTTTGGCCATAGGTAGTGTTGCCATGTTTGCAAAGCTTGGACCAAAGCATACAGCTCTTTGTCGTAGGTTGGATAGTTCATGGTTGCTCCTCCAAGTTTTTCACTGAAACACACACAATGGCTTTTCTCCTGCATCAAGATAGCTCCAATACCGACACCAGATGCATCACACTCAATTTCAAAAGTTTTAAGAAAATCGGGTAAAGATAAAAGTGGTGCATTGGTAAGTTTATCCTTTAATGCTTGGAACGCCTCTTCTTGTGCTTTCTACCATTTGAATCCCACGTTTTTCTTGATTACTTCAGTGAGAGGAGCATATATGGTGCTGAAATCCTTCACAAATCTCCTGTAGAATCCCGCAAGTCCAGGGAAACTTCTCACTTTTCCTACTGTTTTCGGACTGGGGCATTCTTGGACAGCTCTAACCTTTTCTTCGTCCACTTTGATGCCATCTGCACATATAAAAAACCTAGAAACACAACGTTATCCATACAAAAACTGCATTTCTTTAGATTGGCAAAGAGTTTTTCTTTCCTAAACACTCTCAAAACAGCTTCTAGATGCTTAACATATTCTCCTAAACTTTTGATGTAGAGTACGATATCATCAAAGTAAACTACAACAAAGATTCTAATGAAATTCCTCAGAACATGATTCATCAATCTCATGAAGGTGCTAGGTGCATTTGTCAATCCAAAAGGCAAACCTAACCATTCATACAAGTCATGTTTAGTTTTAAAAGCAATTTTCCACTCATCCCCCTCTTTCATCCTAATCTGATGGTATCCACTCTTAAGATCTATCTTAGAAAATATGCTAGAACCATGCAACTCATCTAACATATAATCTAAACGAGAGATCGGATGGCGATACTTTACAGTGATATTGTTGATGGCTCAGCAATCAATGCACATTCTCCAAGTTCTGTCCTTCTTTGGAACAAGCAACACTGACACAGCTCAAGGGCTCATGCTCTCTCGGATGTATCCTTTGTCCATCAGTTCACTCACTTGTTTTTGAAGCTCCTTAGTCTCAACCTGATTGGTTCTATATGCTGGCCTGTTAGGAAGTGAAGCTCTAGGCATGAAATCAATCTGGTGTTCAATCCCACGAATAGGCGGTAAACCCTTGGGATTCTCCTCCGGAAAGACATTTTCAAATTCCTGCAAAAGAAAAGCAATGCTACTCGGAACTTCCGGTACAGAATTAGTAAGATTCAGCGACGCCTCTTTGTAAACAAATAAAAGAACATGTTGTTTAGAGAACAGAGCTCTTTTAACCACATTAGTCCTTACAAGAAAATTTGATTGCTTCACGGGTTTGCTCTCACAGGCCTTATTCTTGGTTTTTCTCAAACTCTTCATTTTTGTTTAGAGGTGGTGTGTTTAGGGATTCACTCACAATGTTTCCTTGTTGTTTCAGCTGAAGTTGATCTTGATGAACATCCAGTGGTGTTAATGGAGCAAGCACCGTCTTTCGGCCATTGTAGTCAAAAGAGTATCGATTTGTAAAACCGTCATGGGAGACCCTTCTATCGAACTGCCAGGGTCTTCCCAGCAATATATGTCCGGCCTCCATAAGTAAGATATCACACAGAATTTCATCCTCATATTTGCCTATGGTTAACGGAACCAATACTTGGCTGTTCACGATCATCTCACCATCATCATTCAGACATTGAAGCTTATAAGGCTTCGGATGCTTCTTAACTTCTAGCCCCAACTTCTTCACCATTGTTACACTAGCCACATTAGTACAGCTTCCTCCATCAATAATGAGACTGCAAACCTTCCCATGTACTAAACATCTCATGTGAAACAAGTTCTGCTGTTTCTATGGTCATCATCTTTGCCATGAATGCTCAATGACCGTCTTGTTACCAATAATTCTTCGGTTGCTGGTAACTCTATTTCCTCTTCCACAGATATTCATAATCTCCAACTTCTTCCTCTTCTGTTTCAATATCGCCATTATCCAAAAGGATAATAGTCTTCTTGTTTATGCATTCGTTAGCGTAGTGTCCTCTTCCTTGACACTTGAAACACTTAACGTCTCTGTTCCTAGAAGAAATCACCACAGTATGAAATCACCACAGTAAGAAATCACCACTTAACGTCTCCCTCTACCTTATGGTTTAACAATGGTCTTGTCCTCTCTTTGATTAATCGTCCTAGCATGAGATGCTCCAGCCCCATAAAAGGTTTTAGGGCTACTCCTCCTCATGAAGTATTTCCTCCAAACCTTCATATGTTTGTAGCTCCATTCTGTCTTGAATTCACGGGACAACCCACTGAGGAATCTTGCCATTGTTGCCTCAGAATCTTCATCTATGTCGGCTTTGATCATAAAGGACTCCATCTCTTGAAAATATTCTTCCACACTTTTATTACCTTGGCTTAATCTCCTTAGCTTTTGATGCAACTCCCGGTGGTAATGGTTTGGAACAAATCTCTTTCTCATCAGATTCTTCATCTCTTCCAAAGTCTCCACACGCGGCTCATGGTTGCGTCTCCTACTTGTTACAATTTAATCCCACCAGTTGACAGCATAGTCATAGAACTCGGTTGCGGCAAGTTTTACCTTTCTGTACTCCGAATATGTTTGACAATCAAACACAAGCTCTATCTTTTTCTCCCTCTCTAGATAAGCATCTGGATCACTTTTTCCATGAAATGGTGGTATCTTCAACTTAAGACCACTGAGATTGTCTTAATTTCGTCCACTACCTTCTCTTACACGTCTTGGCCTTCTACGAACCCCATTAGAAGCTTGACTACCTCTGCTGTAGTAATCTAAGCCTTCCTCGTCATCTTCTTCTGGAGGTTGCTCCCTTCTTCGTCTACCATGAGTATTTTTGTGGAAGTCCTTGATTAACGTATTCTTGTATGGTATCCATCCTCTCATGAAATGAATCCAACTCTTGCCTCAAAAGACGCCTCATCTCTTCCATAAGAGACTGCACGTCCAGATTGTTGTTTCTGACCCTTCGTGGTCGGTTAGTGTTGTCACTATCTTTGCCTCCGTTATTAGTCATTCTGATTTTTCCCTGCAACACAAGAAAACTGTTAGTAATAAAAGCTCACAACTATTTTCTCTCAAGTGTTTCACTCAGCTCTCAACAATGATCTCTCTGGTAGTGAAATCTCAATCGGTTCTTATCAAACAAACAAAAACACTTGGTGGAAAACCAACAAAAAACAGAATATTTGTTTTAAGATAGAAAGACAAGATGATTTAGGATTAGAACAGATCAGAACAAGATCATACTAAGATGGTTTTAGAATGAAGAGGGATCAGATCATCAGAATTCTCGATCAAAGGAAGAATTGATCGGTTGGATAGGTTTTTTTTTAAACGTGATTAACAAAGAATTGATCAACCAGAGAGATGATTAATCACTTTAGGGCATAGATTTTTTTTTGACTGAAGATCAGACTAGATCTTGAAGAGAAAAGATAGAAGGAAAAGAAGAAATATGGTGGATGGAAGATCAAAGAATCTAACCACAGAAGATGAAAGTATCTAACCACAAAGAAGATGAAAGACTCAAGCGGATGGAAGATGATAGACTCAAGGTAAAAAGAAGATGACAGACTCAAATAACAACTCGAAAATATGCTCTGATACCAAATGATACGATAGATGAGATGCAAATACCAAAGGATTCGACACTTTCGAGGGGTAAAACAAAAAGAAACGGATAGATGGATAGTTGATGGATCGAGTGGTCGCACATGAGATGCAGAATGGCTCCTGATATACTTCAATGTCTCCTAGGATATGACACACCTAGACAAGACAAGGTTTGATTGTTGGATATTACACACCAACCAATCAGAAATTCTCAAAGAACTGAAGAGAATCTCTCAAATTTGATAAAAGAAAATTGGTTGATGGCTTCTACAATGGGTTCCACGAATTTATAAGGACATAGCAGGTTCAGAACTAAGCCAAGCAATAATAAATTGTCTTGGAGTCACAAAGAAAAATAAGAAAACTAGATATTGAAAGTTGAAGGTTGACTTGACTCTTGAACTCCAAATGGGGGGGGGGGGCTGATTGTGGCTCTTGGACTCCAAATTCGTCCCTCCTCTTCTAAGGCACGAAATGGATGTTTATTTTGGGCTTGATGGACATACCAGATTCTAAAGTGGACCATAAGCTTAGAGAACCATGTTTCCCTCATTTAAACCTTTCCTAGAAAACCCATTGGGCTAAAACCAAGAACAAGGAAAAAGAGTACAAAAATGATCTCAAGCCCACTTAAGAATATATATATTTCCTTGTAGTATCATCAATGTAGTGATAGGAGGTTCTTCTTGTTGAGGAATGATCTTGACAAGTAGTGCTCCAATACCCTTCTTGATTTTCTAAGCTCTATCACGAGTTATAGGTCCAACTGGTACAACATGTCTTCATTAGCTTCAAGCTCTGGTTCAAGCTCAGCTACAAGTGAAGTCTCCTTGGTGCTATCCATGATCGAATCAATAGCTCTAAAAGTCACATTCAGATTATCTTTTGACCTTTTGCAGCACCCTTGTTAACCCGAGTGGCCATCTTCATCTTTAGGATGGTAACCACACCCTTAACCTTACCATTTCCTTCAAGCCATCTTTTTTTTGTGTGAGTGAGGCCTTTTTCATACTTCTTGTACAGAATTTTTAAAGAAGGTGATCGTCAAAACCTCTCCCACTAGATTAAGGATTTTGCTTCATCTTAGGATTGTTTAGTGATTGTTAGGTGCTAATGTGGTAGAAAGGGCCAGAATCAAACAGGAATCGGAAAGTCTTTGAATTAAAAAATAAACTTCTGAAGATTATTTGAGAAAAAGAAAAGTTCAAAGAAAATTAATTTAAGAATGAAAATAGTGTCTATTCTCTAGGTGAGTAAAGGAAAGTAAAACTCGAGTTAGAAAGAGGCACTCAAAGAGAAAATAATAAGAGCTTAAGGAAAAAATCTTTAGTTAGCAAAATAAAAAAAGATCGAAAAAAGGAAAAGTGAGACTCGATTCCAGTTTACGGATTGAATTTTCCTATAGTTTGAGAGTCTATATGGGTTTTGGTTGATCACTATGATGAGGAATTTTTTGATAAAAATGCTGAATGTGAGGCAAGGTAGAGATAGTGGGAGAGGTTTTGTACCAACATTTGGTCATATTCTGGATTGCTTTTGTAACTTGATTAGCATTCCATCATGAATTTTTTTGGGAGTTGCCCTCACATCATTTTAACCTCCTTTTCAAACATAAACCCTTTCAACTTAGCCAAATGGATGAGATTGATTCTCCTTTAGCAAGACCACGCATAAAGACCACACACGAATTGATGAGATTTTTTCATTAGTAATTGCGAGTTAGACTTGGTTAACAGTGATTAGATTGCAGGTTTTGCATGATTATGGCGAAGTACGAGTAGAGTAAATTTCAGATTCTTGCCTTACTTAGCTAACCTCAAGAACATCGCGTTAAAAATCTATTTTTTAACTTTAAGGTTCTGAATCCCCAACACTGCATTTATTATGTTTTGCTATCTTTTTCTACATATTCTGCATCACACAATTTAGTAAGTTGCGTTTATAACTCATTTGCACAAAATCTTGCCATTGGGATCATCTACTCACATTCATACATTTTGCATAAGCATTGAGCCTTTATTAGATGATATTGAAAGTCTTGATCTTATGAGGATGAACCAAGAAAAAGATAAAGCCTAAAGAAAAATGCAACTTGAATATCATGGCTACCATCGGCCATCCCCCATCGATCAACCTCCACTAATGGCACTCAAGGATTTTGGATTGTAGATCTCTGGATTTTCTGAGTTTATAAAGTTAGATTTCCTTTTAATATTTACTTATATTCTTCAAATACTTATGATTATGTAAAGATCAATTCACTTACTTTGTGTTTTAATGTCTAATAGTAAATAGTCTTTTCTTAGGATCTTTGGGATGTTAGATCTAGGTTTATTAGTGCTACGTTAGTGGAGTTAGGGCTCGTAATCATAGGTCTATGCTTGATAGGTTGAGTTTAATACTAGATTAGCAAGAGATTATTGGTTTAGATCTTAAATATTTCTCACAACCACTAGGTGTTTGATTAAATGTTTAATCCAAACTTTTCAACCTCTTTTCGATCCTAACCAATGAGAGTTGATGTTTAGAATGTTTAGAGGTTAATAAGACCTGTTTTAATGCTTATTGTTAAATCAATATTTAACCAGAGTTATGAAAATCTAAGGTGATTAGTAAAGTAATTAGTTTCATGAGAATGAATTAGTCAAGTTAGTGCCTTGGAACCATCGAATTATCTCTAAGAAGTAGATTAAAACTTCAATAGCTTAGCATGGATTAGTCTAGATCATCTATAGCATCTCCAAGGATCCTTCTTTGTTAATTTGATTTCAAAAACCGTTTTATTTATTTTCCCACTCTATTTACATGTTCAAAATTTGTTTACAAAACAAAAACTATTTGCTTAGATTAAAGCATGATTTGCACTTTTAATGTGTTAAAAGTAGATTTAAAATTGGATTGATCCCTATCTATGCACAACGCATTTGGGTAATTGATAACCTCAATTTGCAAAAAAAAAAAAAAAAATTAATATCATGGGTGTATAACTCCACAAATATCGCCTTGGATCCATTCAAAGAACTTTGGTAACTCTTTATCGATTTTGGTTAATGATGGCCTTATGATTAATTTACCTAGAGAACATGCGACACATGTCATTTAATTTCCGTGATTGAGTATCAAATCTTTGAAGATATATGTCTTTGAAACTCAAAAAAATTCTTTTTAGAATTTGGAGAAAACAACACATTATTTATTGAAAACCTTGTTCCATTAGGTAATATGAAGTTTTCTTGACCAGCCCCTTCAATCAGGTTTGCAGACCCGATATCGTGTTGACTGTAATTTTGTCGGTTTAATATCGGAGAAGTATTTTTATGTTTCAAAATAGTGTGTGTTGTTCCACTATCTTGTATACATATATATATCCAAGATTTACCTTGGATAGTGTTCCACTTGTTATGTGATCCATTTCTAAAGTAATTATAATCAATTAATAGTAAAAAACCATGTTTTCATGAAAAGGAAATCACAGAATAACTATATATGATAAATTATTCATACAACATTAATTCATAATTATTGAAACAAATAAACCTAGGTAAGAAAATTTTAAACAAACAACTTATTCATAGCATAATAGTAGTAAATCCAAACATCACATATTGATATATTAGTTGTCCGCGAGGGCGGTCTCATCGAGATCATTAGGAAAGTCAGAAGCATCAAGGTGAATTGTATCATCAGAGATTTCTGCAAGATTCACTCCCTTTCTTTCCATTTGCCTTTAGCTGACTCTTTGTAAAGAGCACAAAGATGCACAGTAGTTCGACATACCTGAGACCAGCGTCCCTTTGTACCACACCTGAAACAAGCACTCTCACGTTTTTGGGAGACATTTTCTTGGATTTCTTTCCCTTTTGGGTTTGGTCTGAGCATTTCTACTGATACGGATTTTTGTTATGTGAGTTGTAGTTTCTCCCACGCCCGCGATTGTTTCGGTGACCACGTCCCGGAAAAAAATTATTTTCCCTCACCGTATTTTTATTGTCCAATGCATTCACTTCAGGAATTGCTTTGGATCCAGTGGGTTGAGACGTATGATTTTTGATGAGGAGTTCATTGTTCTTTTCTGCTATTAATAATGCCATGATAAAATCCGCAAACTTGGTGTATCCATGCAACTTGTATTGTTGTTGCAGAGTAATGTGGTTTTTGTGGAAAGTAGTGTATGTCTTCTCAAACATCTGAGATTTGGTGATTGTTTCACCGCAGTATCTCAATTTTGCAACAATTCCTCACATGGCGGAATTGTAATTCATAACCATGTCAAAGTCTTCTAAGCTGCTGGATAAATTTGGTTATTACTATTATGAACAACCTTAGCAAAATGATACCAAACCATAACCTTCAATAATGTGTTATCAAACCCAATGATTGACTAGAAGAACTATTTTCCTAGAAGTTTGGAGTATGTGAAATCACACATTGGAAAATAGTGAAATATATTGCTACAGTTTTTTTTTTAAAATATTTCTGTGATTGTTATTGATCTGGGGTTTGGGTCAAAGATTCACTATAACATGATTTAGAACCTAAGAAAATTGTTCTCCATACTTTCGCCTACGCCATTTTAGATAAACATGTCTCCCTCTTTAGCATTGAAATATAAATGGCACCAATTTTTATTTCTCTTTGATATGTCCTTAAACATCCAGAGCCATGAATTTTGCATTTAAACTTAACTAGTCCATGAAAAAGTCTTCTAATAACAAGAATCTTTTATATTTTCGGGTTGGAGTACAAATATGCTTACTACTTAGGCCACCTTCACCAAAAAAAACATTTGATTCACCTCCACTGTTATTTTCCATCAATCCGCACTTGGTCTCAATAGGCTATTGGGTATGGCCCAACAGTGGACTGCTACACTAAACTCAACCTAAAAATATCTGTATTAGTATTATTACTATTTATCTCCTAATCTTGTTTGTTTTTTTATAAATAATTAATATAACAAAAACCAAAATTGAAAAACCAAATTCTGAAAAAATTAAAAAACTGTAAACAATTAAAAAAGTGTTGCAACTCATAATGTTAAGACTTCCATTTATGATTTATAATTCAAAGTTTGCATTTTTGGGCCAAAATTCAAAAGTTAAGTTGTGGCAACATATTTATGCATAGATAAATATTATTTGACTATGATGAACTAAATATTATACTCATTTTGACTCATAAAGATTGATTTTCTGAGTAATTCACATAGATTAAGAAATAATAAACAACTAATAATAAATGCATTCTTATTTTTATATTGAATACTTTTCGATATCTATAAATCAATGATATTTCAATAATTAAAAAGATCAATTAATATTTTTTTTGAAGTTTAATATTTATTAACATTAACTACTAAATTTTATTTTAAAATTTAGAAAATCAATCTTTATGAGACAAGAAAAATCCCTAGAAAAACAACTTTTCTGAAACTGAGGGAGTATTTCAAATTAGTACTTTGGTAATATATTTAATTCTAGAATAATTGACATTGTTATTATTTAATTTTGAAATATATTATTGATATACAAATTTATTATATTTTTTAAATAATGTTGAAAGATATAGTTTTGACTAATGTTGAACTATGCTAACTTATATTAACTAATATTGAAGCTATTTAAAATTGTTAATTTATTTGACTAATTTATAGTCAAAGCTATTTATATTTTTTGCAAAAACAATTAACATACTTTTATATTAAGTCAAAGACATTAATAACTTTGCAAATAATATATATATATATATAGATATATATATATATGTCTACACATAAATAATTTTTCCAAAAGATTGACATACATCTAAATATTTTTCTGCTAAAATACAATTCTCCAAAACCCTTCTTATGATTGTGTAAGTATTCTTCTTTTCCGCATAATAATATTTAAAACATAATTCGTATATTTTTGGATAATATGTGTTCTGGATCTTTTCTCCATATCATTGCACGTTGGCTCTTGTTCTATGTTTTGCTTCCTATGGTGTGTGTCTCCCTTTGCTGTCTCACTCAGTTCAGTAATAAGATAGATTTAATTCGTGCTATTATTTCTACGATTAATGATCATATATTTCTCCACAAATTTTAACTTCTGATTGTTTAAAATTTATAGACAAATAATTGTGAATTCCTGATACTCGGATCATTTTCAAGTTGCATAATTTTGATAAATTAATTCATTTATCATTTATATTCTCTACTTGATAACAGTTTTTTGTAAATCTGTTGAATGGGAATTATATGTTCTTAAAGTTGAAAAACGATGTGGTATTTCAACTACGATATCTCTCGCCCACCCACTAGCTGGAAGCGTTCAATCCATATTAGAATTGAAAGAAGCACAATATTAACAGACATGTAAGTTCATGTGGCTCCTTGTTGCACTTCTCTATTTAATGTCAAATCTTAACTAAGTTTGTCTTTAAACCACTGTATATAACCAAGCATTGTTCATAATTGTTTTTGCTGATATTTGACCTATTATATTCCTGTATCAGGAAGGAGACGTCGATCAAATGTGGATTTACATAGGATATTTTTCCTTGAACTATGTTTCCACCATTTTCCTTATTGCCTAAACAATTTGTTTTTTGTTTTCAAAACAAAAAACTGATTTGTACTTTATTAAAAACAGATATATTTATTGATATGCACTCTTTCTGATCATAATTTAGAATAATATTTAGGAAATCCATCTCTTTTTATGTCTGACTATATAAGGACAAGGTCTTAGTGTATCATTTCATGTCAACAATACATAGAATCAGTAGGAACATATAGTTGGAACCTTATGTGTTATATTGGGTATATATCTATAGTTGAAATGCTTGCATGATCAATGAGAGAAGAAACAGACTATTTTTCTTTATCTGAAAGGAAGTGAAAGCTTGCCTTAGTTATTTGAATATCATCCTTATTTATATAATACTCCTCTCAAGCATTTCAGATCAACAATATTAGTAGACTAAAAGTGGTTTACCAATTTATTTGTTTTCAGTTTCATATAGGTAGCTTCTTTATCACCTTATATACCTCATTGTTGACTTGCAGGTTCTTGGGCTACCACCCAAAATACATAGAAGGAGTGAGGCTATCTAAACCCTCCTTCAAGATTCCAACACCAAACACCGCTACATGATGGCTGTGGACGGAAGTGTACTTGACCAGTGAAACCGACTATTGCTGTTGAAGGTATGTTTCTTTATTTCTGAGTATGTCAAATTAGTACTTAGTGTCTAAAAATGATTTTTACAAAAAATTATGGGGTTATCATTAGCTATCAATCATGAATAACATCACCCCCCCCCCCCCACCGCCCAAAAAAACTTGTTTCCAATAACAACCACTATTCATTTTACAAATCCTTCTAAATAATTTGTCATATTTTGGGGTAAAAAAAAAACATTTTGAATTTGTTAGAGTATGTCATAAATTATTTTGTTATACAAGTTATGTTAAAAAAATTCTAATTGTGTTCTTTTTATTTAGTGATAAAATAAAGACTCTTGAAACCAATATATTTTCAGAGATCTTTTAGAAAATAACTCCTTAGAAATAGCACAAACATTATTAAGAACCATTGGAACACCATAAAAGCGTTGGGGGCAAAAACAAAGTGATGAAAATGCCAACCCGCGTGACCATAGCATCATAGAAAACTATATAAGAAATGTCACAACGAATAAAGATGATATTTTTAAGGCCATTGAAAGTGGTTATAAAACTACAAACATAAAAGATGATGATGAGTGTAATAATATGTTTTACGAGAAGGTGTATTTCAGTCTGGATGTCAGAACCCAGACCAACAAACCATTGGTTGATGAATGTACAAAATAAACTTATGTTTTAATGACAGAAACATTTGTATGGGAGAATCATACTATAGAGTTATGTAAACGTTTTTGGCACTAGAACATAAGTTGATGTTGTAGATGCAACCAATGGTTCGGCGGTTTGGGTTCTGGGATTCAGATTGAAACTCACCTCCTAAAACATATCGATGCAATTATCATCATCTTTTATTTTTGCAGTTTTCTCAGCACTTTCAATGGCCTTGGTAATATCATCTTTTTGATTATGAAATTTCTTATGTAGTTTTCTAGAATGTTATGGTCACACGGCTGTGCATTTTAATCAGTTTGGTTTTGCCTCCGACGCTTTGTAGTATTCCAAAGGTTCTTAATAGTTGTTTTGAGTCTTTTTCTTGGAAGGTATATCTATTTCACGAGTGTTTTGTTTTTTTCCTTCAATATTCCTAGCACCAATGACCTAGATCTTTAAAAATATCTTAGTATGATTTTCTAGAGTCATTGTAACAATTACCGAGTAGTGAAGTTAATCCATAGTGGTACCGATTGAAAATGCAAGGTAGAGGAAAGAATTTGTCACAAGAAAGAAGAATAAAAACCAATTTCTCTGGTCTAATGGTACTCACTTGGCGAGAAGTCACCCTATTGGTATAGGCCAGGGATCGATTCCCACAAAAGCAGTATTGCTAACCATTTGGGTTGATGACATAGGTATGGACCCTTGCTTACAACTCATTTGAATACCCAGAGAGAGGGCATATCCATGGATTGCACCTCCTCCAAGGAATTAATCAGGGCCTCTCCGGGCCCGAGATCTGTGTCTGAGTTATCAAACAAAAAAATAAATTTCAAACACGAAAAGGAAAAATTAAAATCTTCAATTTTTAACACAAGCTGTAGCTATAATTTCGGATAAATGGAAATCTCTCACACAAAATTAAATGATAGAAAAAGGTTTTGCAACTCTTTTTTGAAAGAATGTTTTCGTTGTGCATTTCTGTCGGTGAGTTTTCCGGGAAAAAATGTTCACCAGAATTATCAGATGTTGGGCTACGATGAAATCATAGCTGTCAGCATTAGGTTGTGGTGTTTGGAATGAAAAAAAACAAAGTTTTTAATGATAAATAAGGGTCCAAGATTGGTTTCTTTATCCAACCCAACCATTTTTACACTCCTACGCTCGTCACTGTAGCATGTGAAATCTCCCTATTCAACTCCCTATGCCATGAAGACCAACCTGGTAACTAGGTGGGTGCCTACTTTTTCTTTAGATAATATGCATGTCTCACGCCAAAAGTTACTAAATGATTCTAAAGCTACATCTCTTTATGGATTACAAAACATGCAGATGGAATAGTTCCCAGTCAATTTTGAGCTATGCGTGAAGCTAGGTTTTTATTGAGCATATATTGAATCAGAGGAAATATTTGAATTGGTTCTAACATATCTTTATCTGGTTGCATACCTAGTGACTGTAATAAAATCTTTTGATGGGTACACATGAATAAATGTTATAGAGGTAAGAGGCATGTAGTTAAAACCATCAAGTTATCAGAATTGACAAAATCTTGTATTTGTTACTGTTTGGATGGGGCATAATCACACAAAAAGGTTCTCAATCTCTCTCCAAAAGATTTTTTAGAATTAAATTTATACTAAGAATTAAATTCTCATAATATATTTACTACACTAGTAGAAATTAATAAACAATTTATAGATAATACGTTTTTTAAAAATTATCCATGTATATTGATTTCATTGACTAATAATAATAAAGATATGTCTTAGATAGAAAGGCACATCCAAACGCCATGCATATCTAGGGCTATATCTTCTCTAGTTGAACATCATTAATCACCAGAAAATCAACTATTTATCGTAATCTCCTTTTCCATTTTCCTCAGACCCTCTAGTTTCTTTTTATTTACTTTCTCTTAATTTTTCCGCTATATCATCCTTTTGCATATCTTTTACTTTTCTGCAACCAATATTCTGATGATCCTGACATCATCATATAGCCTCTGGAATGAAATGAGCAAACCCTTGGTATGTTTTTCAAGTGTAATCCACTACAAACATTCCGCTAGAATAACTTTCTTTTCTCTGTTCGTGTGTTCGGATCTGATTGTTGTCTGATTCTATGTTTTCGTCAGGATTCCTTGTATGGATATTTTCATTTACTTTTGTGGTGTCTTGCTTGTTTCTATTATTATGTCTACATCATCTAATTTGGGGCCTCTGTGGTTACCTGGTACACTAGATGTCTATAGAGGTGTCAATTGGTCATTGGGCCCGTGGGCTAAGCCCAGTCCAATTCGATATGGGCGAACCATGGACGGACCAAAATTTAAATGGATAATATGGGCAGACAATAGTTTCGCACACAGTCGAAAATGGTCAGGACCGTATGGACAATGGGCACGCCCATGGTATTTTAAATCTAATTTTTTTTTAGGGAAAACCAAAATTGTATTTGGCGGGAAAACAAATTTTTTTAATTTTGGAGGGAAAACAATATTTGAAAGTTTTGGTGAAATTTTTTTTTCTCGTTTTTGGAAGAAAAAACCGAGATTTAAAGTTTTTGGTGGAAAACCAAGATTTTACAATTTTGCCGGAAAAATAAGATTTTTTTTTGATGGAAAATAAGTTTCCAAATTTTTTTGCGAGAAAAAAAAATTACATTTTCGGCGGGAATGTTTTTGGCGGAGAAACAATATTTTCTATTTTTATCGGGAAAACAAAAGTTTATGTTTTGGCGGAAAAACAAGATTTTACATGTTTGGCAGAAAAATGAAATTTTACGTTTTTAGCGGAAAATGAGATTTTACGTTTTTGGCGGAAAACTAAGATTTTACGTTTCTGGCGGAGAAACTAGATTTTACAGTTTTGGCAGGAAAACAAAATTTTACGTTTGTTGGCGGAAAACCAAGATTTTACGTTTTCGGTGGGAAAACAAGATTTTACGTTTTGATAGAAACAAGATTTTACATTTTTGCGGGAAAACTAGATTTTACGTTTTTGGCGGGAAAACTAGATTTTACGTTTTTTGGCGGAAAATGAGATTTTGTGTTTTTGGCAGGAAAATGAGATTTTACATTTTTGGCAGAAAATAAGATTTTACGTTTTTGGAAAGAAAATTAGATTTCACGTTTTTGGCGAGAAAATTAGATTTTATATTTTGGCAAGAAAACTAGATTTTATTTTTTTGGCGGGAAAATGAATTTTTTTGCGGGAAACAAGATTTTACTTTTATATCGGAAAATAAAATTATTATTTAGTTTATTTTAATCAATTAAATTGGTTAATTTTATTTGTTTTCAAATTATAATAATAATAAAATTAAATTAAATAAATTTTATTGCTGATCAAAATATAAATAATTGGTCAAATATGAAATTGGGCTGTCCATGGACGGACCATATGGACATGGGTTTTATTGGTCATCCGTCCATTACGGACCATTATACATAAATGATCGTCCATTAACACTCAATAAAATAATGGGCTATATGGACATAACCAAATGGGCGCTGGACAGCCCAATTGACATCTATAGATGTCTAGGACAGATGGATTTGTGTAATTTAGGTACAAAAATGAGTGACTAAACTTGTTAGGTATTTTATTTTTGGTATCTTTTATGACATTCCAAATAATATCAGAAAATTAACAAATCGTTTTTGTTTTGCAGATGACGTGGCGAAACCATACGAGAAGTGGGTTCTCTATGGTTGCACATTCATCTCTAGAATAAGAAGGGCTTTCGGAAGAGAAGATGGCCCAGTTAGATTCTCCCTCAGAGATTTCAAGATAGTGACGGGTTTGCGTTGTGGAAAGTATTATGTTACAATGACAGGTGTTTCTCCCCAAAAAAAACCTTATGTTCAGTTTTATACAGCCTCTTTGATCGTTATCCCTAACTATGTTACACATGCTTCTGAAGACGTACTACCACTAACATTTACATTATTAGAAGATCTAACTAGGATATCAAAGGAGGTTGTAGTTTCGAAACCAAGTTTTAATTGATTTGTACCTTATGACTGGTTCTAATTAGGTCACGTATATTAAACCTAAACTTGGTATCTAGTTTGCAAGTTTTTGTTCGTCAGTAACTATTTTTTTGGTATCAAATCAGTAAATTTATTTTACTTGGTGTTTATTTACCGATTCTTAACCCAATGTATACCTACACCCCAAGTGAATGCCTCTGCTCCTGTGTGTTTTTATGTAGCATGCTACCTATAGTATAAATTATACTGCAATAAAAAGGACATTTTTGCACAAATCCACTTGACCCCTGTTGCTTAATCCACTATCAATCTATAAGCATTTGAACCTTACCATGTATTAAGAAACAAAAACTATTCATCCCACCATTTCTCAAAATCTTGATTCTTGCATCCGTTCTATTAACTATCACAGAGTGTTTTCAAACAACGACTATGGTCAGCATTTGAAAATCTATTGCTTCTCCACCCATAAGCACCAGTATGAAAATAATAGTACATTTCTAATCAGCTAATGTCACATTGGTTTGATATTTGAAACTCTGTATCTAGATTTCCTGTTTGGTCTTCAATGTTCTTGTACATGGAAATAATATGTTCAATGATCTGGTTATTCTTAATTTTGATTTACATGTTTATGCTGTCACTCGAAAAGGTTTTTTTTTATATCAATGAAACTTGATCATTCCAATAAAGGTTATCTTCCCTAGACAAAGAACTGAAACATTAAAGGTTAGCGAGAAGGTCAAGAAGATTACTAGTGGTACCCTCGCTGCTACTTGCAGCACTGTTAAAATTCTTATGGCTGCTGAGGCAGTCTGCATACTTAGTTTGTTTACACCAAACAACTGTTCATGTCTTTTCATTTATAGTGTATCTTCTGTTTCTTGATTATTTTACTTATTTTACAAAAACTTTCCTTAAGATCAGGTCCGACCATGGACTAAAACCTCTAAAGCAATGGCTTTATACACCAAATATTATAAAAAAATTTAAGGGCATCATGTTTAGATATATTCCGTTAGTTTAATGGTTAAATTTTTATTTTCTTTTGCATATATCTCTTGAGATTAGATTTGAGTAATTTAAACATTATGAGGAGATTTTTGGATTTTTGTTCGATTTAAAGAATTTAAGATCAGCGAAAGATGATGAGCTAATGGTATATTGTATGAAGCTTGAATATTTTCCAAAGCATTATGAACATAGAGATCTAGAAGAAAAAAATCTAATTATAAAGCTTAAATTTTAACATAAGTGTTGCCAACAGAAATCACAAAAATGAGCGAGATGTTAGAATTTTTGAAAAGAATGAATGATTGTTGTCCGAACACATTAATCGCTTATCGCACTTTACTCACAATTCTAGTTTCATTTGATTGTGTAGAAAGAAGTTTTTTGAAGTTAAAACTCATAAAAATTATGTCCGATTGACTATGTCTCAAGAACGATTGAATGGATTAGGGATGATATCAAAACATTATTTGGTTGAAGAGCTCAATTATTCAAAGTTGATTAATACTTTTGCAGCAAAGAAAATAAGGAAGATTATTTCCATGAATAACAATGTATTGATGTTTTCATATAACTTTTTAAGATAATTAAATATTGATTATTTTAAGTTTTTGAGAAAATTTGTTTACAACTAAAGAGACTTATTTATTTGGTTTGTTTAATCAATCAGCTGGATACGGGCGGCACGGCTTAAGATGATGGTATTAGTGCACAAGATCCATTTAAAGGGTTCGGACCTGGCCATTGCATATTTCAGTTGACCTTAACATGTTTTTTTCTTCTGATTATTAACCTTAACATGTCACAGCTTCGAACTTTTAGATTGGTGAATATAAATGTCTTTATTGTCTCCTATAAGCTAGCCTGTCTCTAAATATATTCATTTAGTACTCTTTCAAGTTCGTGGGATATGAAATCTTTGGTAAATCAACGTTGAGAAGATGAAAATTATATAGAGGAAGAAATATTAAATTGAGTTCGTACTAGTTATCAATTGGTCGGTATGTATTTATATGTGCAAGATCATTCCAATAACAATAAGAGGTTTTTTTTTTTGATAAATAACAATAAGAGAGTTTTAACTACACAATTAGGATAAAACGGTCAAAATAAAAAGATGAACAAGAAGAAGAAGAAACACTTTTGTTTGTAGTCTCTATGCCAACGTTTATCCAACAAATATTATTATCATATACATAATAAACAAGGCCTATTTAGTATTAACAAAGTAACCCAAACAAAAAACACCAAAAAAAAAATCAACGTCCTCATCGTGGACCGGAGACTTCTTGAGAAGCCACATAAGACACGGATTGCCTAGAGCCGCCGCTATTAGAGCTCTCTCGCCGTTGAAAACCCATATTTTCACTTTCCCCATTTTGCCCTTCAACCATGGAAGATTCCGCAAACCTAAGTCCATAAAACCTCAAGAAATTAAGTGACTCCATCCTCGGATTTCCCAAAGGTATACTTCCTTCAAACATTCCCACTACCGCCGCCATCGTTGGCCTCAACGTTGGCTCCTCATGAACGCAGCATAAAGCTATCCTAACCAACTTCCCAACCTCTTGGCTCGTCACCCGACCCTCTAGCCTTGGGTCGGCTAACTCCATATATCTCCCTTGTTCATGCATATCCAAAGCGTACAATGGGAAATACACCAAACCTGAACTAGTGGTCGTCGTCGATGAACTGTTCTGATTATTCTCCTCTGTCACACTGTTGCTTCGAGACCGGAACGAGCAGTTTTTCCGACCACTTACTAACTCTAACAACACCATTCCGTAGCTGTACACGTCAGCTTTCTCAGAGATTGCTGCGTTTGTTATCCACTCTGGAGCTAAGTAGCCTCGAGTACCTCTCATTGTCGTGAACAGACTTGACTCTTCTTGGCTTAGAAGCTTAGATAACCCGAAATCAGATAACTTTGGTTGGAAGTGATCGTGTAGTAAGATGTTCTCTGGCTTCACATCGCAGTGTATGATCTTCTGCTCACAACCACTGTGGAGATACGCTAACCCACGAGCCGTTCCAAGCGCTATATCAAACCTTTCTTGCCATTCAAGAACCGGACCATTCCCATTGAACAGAGTCTTTTCTAACGAACCATGGTTCATGTACTCATAGACTAAGAGTAACTGCCTTCCACGAGCGCAAAAGCCTCTGAGTTTCACTAGATTCGTGTGTCGAATATTTCCAATTATCGCTATTTCTGTGCAAAACTCTTGTCTACCATGAAGTCCATGGTTTGTGATTTTCTTGACTGCTATGAGAGTTTCGTCTGGGAGAGTTCCTTTGAAAACTGCACCAAATCCACCTGATCCTATCTGCATCTTGAAATTCTCTGTTGCTTGTTCCAGCTCTTCAAATTCGAATTTCTGAGGTAAACCTGGAATATGGAAAGATCCAAGATCTCCTGATCCGAAAGACCCGGGTCTAGTTACTTGCTTCTCACGGATACTACCATATCTCATCACTGCACATCTTCGCCACCAGAGAAACCCTAATGCAATCATAAGGAAGAAACCAAAGCAAGGTATGAGCACAAGCGCGACCAATGGAAAACCAGATCTTCTGCTATTGTTTCCTTGAGATTGAGCTTTTGTTTTTTTTAAAGACAACTTGACATATCCTCTAAGATCATGATTGTCTGGTGAGTTCTTGACCAATGACAAAGAACCAAACGAGTCTTTTACCAAATAACAAGACCGAGACGTGTTCTCATAGAAAACACCAAAGCAAGAGCAATTCTTACTACAGATATCCTGACAAGCTGATAACTCAAAACCATGTTCTGCAGGCTCTGTAAAATGAGTAGAGAAGTAAGACACACCAGGGCCGAGTTTAAGGTACGAAGCATTACTTGCTTCACAAGAAACAGGTAAACTCAATGATTGGCTAACCGGAACACATACTTCTTTATCCGCATCGAACCGGAACTCATCTGGACATGAACAAGGCTGATTTTCTGAAGCACTACAAAGCCCGAGTTTACCGCAAACAAACGGAATCTGACAAGAATCCAATGGACCAGAGAACTCCACCACCATTTTCTTACCAGAGAATCTACTTACAATAAACTTACCAGACCAATCCAATTTCACTACTCGGAAATCAGACGACGGTGGTAAAGCCACACGGATAACTACCACCGTCCCGTTTCGTCCCATCAGAGCTAATCCAGAAGAAGTGACCGTTAGATATTCAACAGGAAAATTGGAATCAACGTTAGCTCTTGTATGCATCTTTAGCTTCCAATAATTCTGACCTTTCCATTGCATCAAGCCATCGAATTCACTAACCAAGAATTTATAGTCTCCGGTTGAGAAATTAGACTTTGAGACAGATCCAGACAAAGACATCCCAAGAATAAGTCTTTGTCCGAGAACGATCGAGTCGGTTGGAAACTGAAAGCTTTCCCATAAAGAAACGTTCAAATGATCAAGCAAAAGGAGATTCCCAGAATCGGTTAGACGAAGAGAGTAAACCGGAGAAGATAAAACCGGCGTTGACCAAACGGATTCTTCACTTTTATCATCTTCAATAACAGAGATTCCTTGAGGTGTAAGATTCATTGTACCAGAGTTTGAAACAGGAAAATCTCGATTTGAAGACCAGATTGTTGAACCGGAATCGACATGGACGACGGAAAAGTAGAATTCTGAAGATGAATATTCACCGCCAAGACTGAATAACCCGGCTTTGTAGATTGAGTTACGAGAGAAGAGAAAAGCTCCTTTAGAACTGGAGATGAATCTGAGGTTAGAAGCTGTGAAATTAGGGTAAACGAACTCTGTGTAATAAGCACATGAAACAGAGACAAAGAGACGAAGTAACAACAATAACAGAAATGTCGATCTCATAGAGGAACAACTCTGTTTTTTTTTTGTGAGGTTGGGTTGGGTTTTTAAGTTATTACAAGAACTAGATCATCAGAGAAAGAATCTGAGTTCTTTGTTCTTTTTAGTTATGAATCTATGTTTCTATTGTTCTCAGAGATGATTGAGTTTGACCAGAAACTGTCTCTCTCTCCCGGCAAATGTATTATTGGTGTGGTGGCCATTATCACTTAAAAATGTTTTGTTTATTCTTTTTTATTTTTTTGTTTGTTTGTTTGGGAACGCAGCGTTTGAAAGCTTTGAAAACTATATACTTATTTGGTAATCAATTGCGGCTTCCAGTTATGAACTGCCTACTTTTTCTTACGATGGCTATAGATATTATCAGACGTGGGCCAAAGAAAATAAGAATTTTTGGGCAAAACTAATTTTTAATCATTTCATTCGTTAAGTCTTTTTTAATTTTGAGTTTTCTATAGTCAAAGTAAACAGTTTAACTAAATTTTCCAAAAAAACTTTTGTGGGGGTTTTATTATAGAAACATTGTTTTCATAATTTTGGAGGGTTCTTAGAAAATTTCAAAAATATTTAGGATCCAAGCTAAAGAAGTTTGAGTTTGTGCATCATAAATCTATATCGATTAAACCGGCCGTTTTTCATCAAATTACTTTTGTAGTCTACCGGGTAAACTGTGAACCCCTAAATCAATCCTTAAATCTCCAAATTTCATTAGTTTTTTTTTCCTCTAGTGACTTTAACATTTTTCTTGTTTCCCTGCCGTAGTCTCATATAAACCAATGTTTAAGAAAACCTTAGGCGGTAGTCGGGCGGTGATCTTCCGCCTAACGCCTAAAACGCTTAAATGGAATCTAGACGATTTTAGGCGGTTTATACAGTTTAAGTATTTTTATAATAAAAATAAAAATTTAAATATATATAATAACATAATATAATATAATAAATTATAAAATTGAATAATTTAAAAACTTTAAATTATAAAAACATGAAAATATCAATGTTTTGTAATTTTAAGTTTTTTTAAGTAACATCGTTTTACTATTTTTTATATAAAAACATACATATTAAATAATTTATTAAATCTGAATAAAGGCATAATTTATCTAATTAGTATTTAATCCGCTTAATAATCGTATATCTCGCTAAATCTAACTATCCGTATAATATAACCGATTTTTTTTAAAAAAATGTATGTGGTTTAGGCTATGGGTATAATTTTAACCGTTTAAACGTTAATCGGACGGCTGAAAGAGCCTAGCGGCTAAACGACACCCAAATAGAACACTTATGTAAACTAAATCTGATTTTAAGTATCATTAACCAAATTTAGTCTACTTCTGAACCTGTTCAGTATAATTGGGACAATCTTGCGGCTGGGCGCGAAATCTTCTGTGGCTTCTTCAATCTCCTCAATTCAGTATTTTCTGTACTGGCAAATCACTTTTCTCTAAAGAAGAAACCACGCTCTTCTTTTCCTCTGTTTGTCAATATGCTTTCTCTTTTCAGCTACAAGTTCTGATATACTCTGAGCTTCCACTGCCGTCTCCATGGCTGATCTTCTTTTTGCCTATGCCATCCCTGCTTCCTTAGTTGCTAATTTCTGTTCCTTCTCTGTTTTCGACTTTTGTAACTCAGTAGCCTGAGAATCGTTGAATCAGATTATAAATTTGGTGAGTCTCTGACTAAAAAAATATCTTTAAACTATTCAAAACTCAAACATACTGCCTTCTTAGCAGATATTGTTTCCTTGTAGACAGTATTATACATGTCCATTGTATACCTTAGCTCCAACTTTAGCCTTCTCATCTCAGCTTCAATCTCATCCTGTCAGATTTTAAATTCTAAGTAAATGAAAAAAACTTGTCTCAGGTGAAGGTAAATATGGTCTTGATAGTAGTGCAAATACCTGGATTGAACATGACTGTCTCCCACTTTCATTTGAACTTGAAGAGCATGCTCAATATGATAAGCCAAGATAAATGGATTGTTTCCCTGATGAGTATGATGATATAGCAAAACTTGATCGATTTTCATCATATTCAGAGCTGATTGAGACCCGCGGAATATCCACATACAAAGAAGGAAGCATCTGTCCTAAGCTCGGTCTTCCACTACTCCATGATATGTCAGAGTCTGTCATTGAGGGCTGGTATGTGCCTTCTTGTCCTATTCTTGAAAAGGATAACTATTCAACATCGGTGGTAGACTATAAGTAAAAAAAATTTTAAGAACAAGAATGAAACAAGTAATATATGTACGAAACATACTTGAAATCGATCTCTTCGTGTGTACTTTGCATTGTTTGTTGCTTCCTTTCAACTGTGATGTGAAAGCCATTTAATCAGATAAGAAAAATGTAGTATTCTTGGTGATGTCTTTGAATAAAACTAGTTAATATCCATGTTTTAAAACTCGTTACTCGCTAGTCGGTCGACGAGGGTGGGTCTACCGTCTAGAGGATTAATCTAGGAGTAAAACGAGGATTAATTGGAGATTAGTTTTAGGTTATTTTAATATTTTAAAAATATATTTATCTATTATATCAAACTTTTAAATAATATTATTTTTAAAATTATAGTAAATACATGAAAATGTAGTATTAATAATTTATTTTATGGTTTTTATTTATAATTTTTACATAATTTATTATAAAACATCACAAACTCTTATTATAAATGTCTGAATAACAAAAACAAAATTTTTTATACTTCAAAATTTAAAAATAATTGGATTATAGATGATTGTGCAGAAAATAATCGGATAAAATGGTGATTAATCGGATTAGGCGGGAAGTAATCGGTTGACTGACTTTTTCGATGAATTAGTCATTAATCGAGGCGGCGAAGGTGGACCTAGCGACTAGACGGGATGTAATCGAAGGTAGGCGGAGATTTTTAGAACCTGGGTTAATATCAATTACTGCAATGAGTTTATATATAAATGCAACTAATTTTCAAATTTTGGAGAAATGTGTTGGAATATTCTAATATTAGCAAATACATCTTTTACAAAACTTTGATTTCATAAACGCATCGAGACTTTTTATATTTCCTTTTTGTTGGAAGTTTGATTAACAAGTTATATTTTAATACTTTTGTAATATGTCTGAAATTGTTGTTGAGTTCAAAGCCTGTTTTAGTTAGGTTTGGGTTTAGGGGTTGTTTAATGGATGTGACAGAACATAAAAACAAAACAGAAAACTGAGTATTCATGCGGTATGTTGTAAACTTTAAAGAACATTTACAGTTCAGCAATTAGGAAATCAAGTTTCACCAATCATCACAAACCTATAATTAGAATGCTTTTGATGCAAAGTCTTCTCTTTACCATTCATCTCTTTCTCTCTGCTGTGTCAATCCAACTCAAGCTGTAACACCACATTGTTCCTTTTCTCAAAGGTTTCCTCAAGAGAGGCGCGCCTTGCCTTTGTTGCAGGGGCGCGTTCTCTAATGCTATACAACGCCATGGTACCACTAGTGTATCTCCTCTTTTTCTTCTTTACAGCTACTCATGGGATTTCGGATTCAGAGGCTATCCTCAACTTCAAGAAATCTTTAGTTGTTGGGCAGGCAAATGCATTGGCCTCGTGGGATGCTAAAACTCCTCCTTGCACTTGGCCCGGTGTCTTGTGCAATAGAGGCTCCGTATGGGGATTGCAGATGGAAAATTTGGAGCTTTCTGGTTCCATAGATATTGAGGCGTTGACGGGCTTGACATCGTTGAGGACTCTTAGCTTCATGAACAACAAATTTGAAGGGCCATTCCCTGATTTTAAGAAACTTGGTGCTCTCAAGTCACTTTATCTGTCAAACAATCAATTCGGAGGAGATATACCAGGAAATGCTTTTGAAGGTATGGGGTGGTTGAAGAAGGTTTATTTGGCACAGAACAAATTTACAGGTGACATACCCATATCTGTGGCCAAATTACCCAAACTCTTAGAACTGAGACTCGACGGCAACCAATTCACTGGGAAAATACCAGATTTTGAACATGAGCTGCACTTGTTAAACCTTTCAAACAATGCATTAACAGGTCTAATCCCTGTGAGTCTAAGAACTTTGGATCCAAAGATGTTTGAAGGTAACAAAGACTTATGTGGAGAACCGCTGGGAACAGAATGTATTTCTCCTTCTACAGAACTTCCTCCAATATCTGAGCCACAACCTGAACCACAACCAGAGCCACAACCCGAGCCACGACCTGAGCCACAACCGAAATCATTATCGAGGGGATCTCTTATTATAACGGCAACAGTCGCAGCTGTGGCAATACTCATAATTCTTGTAGTGATCATCTTGCTTAACCGAAAATATAGGAATAAACAACCGAGATTATCAATGGAAACTGGACCATCAAGTCTACAGAAAAAAACTGGCATCCGAGAAGCCGACAAAAGCAATAGAGAAGGAAAGAATCCCAACCATTGGAACGGCTCAGGTACTGCTAAGAGGATGGCTACAAAAGGTGGAGCTCAGAGCACCGAGCTTTCATTCTTGAGAGAAAACAGGGAAAAATTTGACTTGCAGGATCTGTTGAAGTCTTCTGCCGAGATACTTGGAAGTGGATGTTTTGGAGCATCCTATAAAGCAGTGCTACCAAACGGACAAATGATGGTCGTAAAAAGGTTCAAGCAGATGAACAATGCAGGGAGGGATGAGTTTCAAGACCACATGAAAAGATTAGGCAGGCTAAAGCACCATAATCTGCTTCCCATTGTGGCTTATTACTATAGAAAAGAGGAAAAGCTTTTGGTATGTGATTTTGTTCAAAGAGGAAGCTTGGCTGTTAATCTTCATGGTAAGTTTTCATTACTTGTATACTTTAAGTCTTAATGATTTATTGTTGCTTAACAATCAAATCTTTGTAGGTAATCAATCTTTAGGAAAACCAAGTTTGGACTGGCAAATAAGATTGAAGATTGTAAAAGGAGTTGCAAGGGGGCTTTTATATCTTCACCAAGATCTACCTAGCCTAATGGCTCCACATGGTCATCTCAAATCTTCCAACGTTCTCCTCACTGAAACCTTTGAACCTATTCTCATAGACTATGGCTTAATCCCATTGATCAACCAAGAGAAGGCACAAATGCACATGGCGGCATATAAATCCCCAGAGTATTTGCAACACGGACGTGTCACGAAGAAAACTGATGTATGGGGGCTTGGAATACTCATCTTAGAGATCTTAACTGGAAAATTCCCAGCCAATTTCTCACAAGGTAGTGAGGAGGATTTAGCGAGCTGGGCGAGATTGCATTTCCAAGGGATATGGGCACCAGGTTTGTTTGATAAAGAGATGGGCAAGACAAGCCAATATGAAGGACAGATTCTCAAACTCATGAGGATAGGGTTGAGCTGTTGTGAACCTGATGTGGAGAAAAGGTTGGACATAGGAGAGGCTGTGGAGAAGATTGAGGAATTGAAGGAGGAAGGGGATGATGACGGTTTCTACTCAACTTATGTCAGTGAAACTGACGGGAGGTCATCTAAAGGAATGTCATGTGAGAGCATCAACATGTAGTGAGAAGAGCTAAGAGTTGACTTTTGTGCTGTATACTAAAAAATGACAGTTAATGGATGTGCTGAGATATTTATTACCTGTGGAACTGATGTAGATGAAAGCTGGATCTGTGTTATAGCATATAATGTATCTACAAAACATGACCTAGAAATGCATGAATATCATACTGATCTCTACCATGTTTTTGTAGATCATGACATGATTTCATCACAGTCATCATATATGGCATGCAAATAGATACTACAATAGATACTCACGAACTCATTCACCACAAGCCCATTGTCGAAGATTTGAGAAAACAAAACTACATTCCATTAAGAAAGATTAAACATTTGAGTTTAACTTTTTTTAACGACAAACAGAGTTTCAATCAATCTTAAACATTTAGAGTTCATCAAAGATCTGATGGTAAAATGTTACAAGCTATTCTCAGGAAATGAAAGAAGTTTGAGGGTCAAAGTCAGTATAACCAACGTCGAATAGACAGAGACCTTCAGATGGAGCCGGAGGAGCTGTGGCTCGTCTGCATGAAGCTTCCAGCAGTTTTAACAATGCATCATTATCCGCACCAGCAGCAGCTTCTCGTATTGATGTTGCAACAAGAACTCGAACCATCTAAAAGTTACAAAGACATAGTATTAGTAGATTGTTAGGCAATGCAAAACAATGAACACAAACAGATGAGGAAACTACTAGAAGACGACTCGCAGCAAAATCAAAATTAAAGCGAAAGCTACTTAAATTTGACAGTGAAACATGACTCTTTAGGGATGTTGTTCTACCATTTTCCTTACATGCAGTGTTCTTGTATACAGTGAGATTCTTAGCTTTCAAAAGTTTAAAGTAAACCATTTTTGCATAGAACCAAAACTAGCAAGTTAGGTGTATTTAATGCTAATATTAGGCTTAAAGTAAACACCTTGCGGAGAAATCGATTAGCAACAAGTTCAACGCACATCACCCTTCTTCCTTCCACATAGTCCTGGTATACAATTCAACAAAAGAGTCAACTCTTAGTTTCACATGGAGAGCTAACCTCATCTTTAAAACAAGATGCAATATAAATTTTTGTTGTCTATCCTTCAGGCTTCAGTAGCCAGGTTTACAAGTACTACTGATGCACCAATAACCCATGCCACAAAAATGGATACAAAATCATATCTACATCTGAAGAATACGAACTCTTAGCTAAGCTTTAAATGCTTATCTAGGAATATGGCGTGAAGTTACAGAAATGACATATAAATTCTAATGTGAAAACAGAACCGAGCACTTACAGAACAGGACAATCTAATCTCGGCTGCGCGTGCATGGTACATGAAACATTCTGTAGGTGGACCTCTGAAACGTCAATATAACCAAAATAAGAAACCATTACACTTAAATTTGTGCCAAATTGCCAATGTACACCATGCTGATAAAAAGGTCATTTTGATGCTAAAAAGCCATACCAATGACCTTGTGTAAGCTCTTACTCGTTTCTTGCAGCTTTAGTATCACGCGCAAACGTCTTGTAGGATAATACTTTTCCTTGAAGCTGCTGTAGAAGTTGATCAACCTTGCTTACATTGAAGTCGCTTGGCTTTTCTACTACTTCAACCCCATTCACGTTTGTGGTTTCCTTAATTTCAAGCTCATCATCCTCACTCGAACTCATTCCTTCAGTAATCTCTTCACTTAAGAGCCCATTTCTTTGCTTTTTGTTGTTCTCGTCACAGATTAATTGCTCAGCATCATCCAACGGAAATACATACAAGTAGCGCCTCCATTTTGCAGAGAAATTTGGGTGAAATGATCGGGAAACCTGCAGTTTTAGTTCATAGTTCCGTAAATGTGATTAAAACATTCTTATCGTTACACATACTTTTATCAAACTCTTGCCAGAAAACAAAAACGAGAAACAGAACCACGATGAGTGAAAAGTATACCTTAGAAACTGACACAACTCTAAGTTTCCCAGAAGCATCTTTATTAATAGCATCTTCAATCTCAATGGGTTCAATATCTTTTCTCCATGTATCTAAGATAAAAATCATCAAATTAGACATCTTAAAATTAATAGCATTGACTAGCCAGTATACTATATAGTTAGGAATATGGTTTTTTACTTACAAAAAGAACAAACTTGATTAAGCGCAGACACTCCTTTGTCAGTTCTTCCAGCAACAAGTACACGACCTTCTAATGGTTTACACTTTTTCTTGAGCAGTTGGGCTTTCTTTTCATCAACAAATCCCCCAAGAGACTTCTCTACTACACTTTAAAAACCACAAAACGCTACAACAATCATATTTCAGGAAAATGAACAAGTACATTAGGGACTACGAGTTTTAAAACTAAGGAACCTTTGGAGCTAGTGCTTATAAACAATGGATCAGTACTAGCTGTAACCATCAAGAAGATTTTATGATTGGAATTTTCCGCTCGTTTTCAAATGTTATGTATCCAAGAAAATAATTGAAAACAAATATGTGATCCTTAAGGAAAAGGTAATGTAAGAATTGTAGGATTCTACTTAAAGTAAACAAAGATGAAACCTTACCCCTGAACAGTATGTAGGTCAGGCTGTTTCTGCCATCCATCAAAAGAAGCACCATTGTAAGAAAGAACAATCTTAAAATTTACTCTTTCCCACCTCCCCGACCTCCCGTCTTTCCTAGTAGAAGTCTCCAATTCAGTTTCAAAAGGTATACCATCTTCGGTTATACCATCATCATGGACCAATGATTTCTGATTTTGATAAAATTCATTCAAGATTAAAGGCATATAATGACACAACTGAATTAAAGTGTAGGTGACATAAGATACAAACCTTAGGCTCAAACAATTTGTAGATTGAAAAATTCCCTTCCACTGCATTTGAGTAGAAATCAAGAACATGTTGCCAAGGCCTATCATACATAAACCTGAAAGTCTCTCTGCCCAAAAAAAAAAAAAAAAAAAAAAAAAACAGGACTAAATCCAAAAAGATTAACAATGTTTTTGTGTAATGAGCTTGTACTTGTTCACAACAGTCAGTTCTCGTGAACAACATTGTTTAATCATTGTCTGAAACTCTCTGATCGGTTTAATGAACTTGTACTTATGAACAACATATTTAGGATCACTATCTTCATAAATTGTCAAGATGACAATAAGAATAAACCGATACAATAATCCCAAAAAGGTTACAAACTAATCCTAAATCAGAAACAATCATAATTCAACTTATTCATAGAAACTGCTAATGAAAAAAATTGTATTAATTTAAACCTGGCGCTCCAGCGAGCTTTGCTGCAGGCATCAGCGTGGTGGTAATGAACGTACACTCTGCTCGACATCGTGTGGTTAACCTAGCCGTAGCTGTTTTTCGCAGACCGGTGTTAGTAGTGATGAATATGATGAGTCTCGTGACTCATTGGAGGCTTTAGTCAATTCTTGTTGGTTTAGATCTGATCTGAACGGCCCAAAGGTTTTGGGTATACCGGCCGAGTACCCAAATATATTTATACAATTTGTTTGTGTTTTTAGTTTTTTTTTTTTCTAAAAACGAGAAAATTTGAAATTAAATTTATGAATCAGATTTAATTTTACAATTCATGTTTTAGAAATTTTGTTTTCTTACTTTAAATAAAAGCATTTTTTTTTGAATTGTTTTTATTAGCTCTAGGATTAAGAACCCGAACCAGTTTGCCCGATATGAACCGAACCGAGAATTTTGAAAATCTCTTTTGAAAATCTCTTAGATGTAAACCGAACGGAAGATAATTAAATTAGGATCGGTTATTGCTTTGTTTTGGTTCGGATCATTTAACTGAAAATAAATTTAAATATGTAAGATAACTGAAAATAACCGAACAAAATCGATCTAAAGTACTGAATAAACCAAAAATTCCATTCTATTTATACGTATTCAATTCTATTCGGCATGATTTTAAAGCCAAAAATTACTATAACCAAACCAAACTGAACTAAAATTATAATCGATTATTTTTGGAGCCAAATTACATCTTCGGAACAAATAGAAAAACTAAAAAATTGACCCAAACCAAATTGAAAAACCGAACTCCTTGGGCTAGTTTATACAACTTCCTTTCAACGTTGACACGATTATGCACTCATATTTACAAACACTAGCTTAAATCAAGTTGCATCTAATGATTTTAACATCAATAAATTTATGTATACTTTTCCACATATTATGATTCAAATTTTTTAAAACATATATCAGTTTATTTAAATCTATGCTCAAAAAAATTCATTAAAAGAACTATCAAGTACAAATTTATATTCTATCGGTAACATTCTCTAATTAAATTATATATTTATTTACTAGATTTTTAAAAAAAATTGATAGATTTACAATTATAAAATTTATATTTAAATTTAAAATAACTACCTATTTATTGTACATGTATCCAACTAAATATAAATTTAATATTATGAAAACTAACACTTATTTAAAATTTTCTAAAATCTCTCTACCTAATTTAAACCATTTTACTGAAATTAATTATGATTTTATTTTCATCTTTATTTAATCTTATAAAAATTATTTAGGATTATTAGATAATACATCTGACTAATAGAAATAGAGGGGTCAAAGTGTATATAAACCCGCATAAATCAAAGAGATGTGGCTCTTATACCAGCTGATAAAGCGGAACCTTCTAGAAATAGAGCTAAAGTTCAATTGATTTGAAAATATTTGAATAACTAGAATTTGAGACCTCTCCTCTCAGAATTTTTTCAAAATCTCTAGGGTTTATGAATACTTTTCAAATTCATTTAACAAAACATCTTTAAATCTTTAGATTAATTAATCCATCAATTAAACTGAATACAATAGGAAGCATCTAAAGACTATTTTATAATAAATAATAAACCCTGAATACTTAAAATATTCTAGAAATCTCTAAAATATGAGTACAAATAAATAAAAAGTTATCTAAATAATATTAATAAATATTTAGAGATATTCCAAATATCTCACTGCATTAATATGTCGACTATGTAAAATATAAGTCACAAAAAATAAGACACCAGTTTAAATAAGTTAACTATTTAAATAAATCAAGCGATCAAAATATAAATTGTCTATTATAAAATAAATTGATGTTAAAACATCAACATAAATAAAATATAAGTCGATTGTTTGATGAATCACCTTTTATTGAATCATTATAAATATTAAACAATTCTATGAAGATAAATATAAATCAATGATATTAAATAATTTTACTATTTAAATGATTTAACCAATCAAAATATAGTTTGACTGTTATAATATATCAATTGTTAAAAATAATAAAGATTTAAAATAAGTTAGTTTAAAATGATATAAGTCTATCAAGAAAAATGATTATTCGAGAAAAAAAATCGATGAACTATAATAATAAGTCAAGAATGAAAATAAATAGAGTAAGTCGACTGTTACAAAATACTTCAATAGTTAAAAACATAAGTCAAGAGAAATAAAAATAAGTCAACATTTTAATAAACTAACTTTAATAATAAATCAACATAAAATAATATAATTTTATCAAGAATAAATAAATCTCCGGAAAGAAATATAAATTGACAAAAATAGTCAACAATATAAATAAGTCTACTATATACAAAATCAATGAATTAAAATGAAAATTATGATTAGATAATAAAATTTTAGATATGAAAATTTTATAATAAAATTAAAGTAATTATAATTTTTATATCATTGACATATAAGTTAAAGTTTTAGTTATATTATTAATAATTAACTAATTTATATTTAAATAAATAATAAATAAGGATAATTTTTTCCATTTTCATTGTAAAAAGACTATTTTAAAAAATGTAAAATTATGTATATTTAAAATTTATTAATAAATATAGGTAGTTACCTGAGTCTCCCAAAAAATTACATCAAACATTTTAATGTTACATGTTCATCCAATTTGATGGCATAAGAACCACCGCAGAAGAAATAAGTAAATATGAAGAAACAAACCGCATACTTCTTTAAGTTATCCATTCATCTAAGAAAATTATAATAGTTTACATATATAATAGTTAAATACAAATCAGTTTTGTTTTTACTAAATATGCTAATTAAAAACAAAACAATTTACTAAATATAAACAAAACTAATATATATATATATATATGCGGCGTATAGCGGGTATAGTAGTATTCAATAAGTTCATGTATTTTTGAGGAGATCGATATAATTACTGTATTTTTATAGAATTTTCCCATGTTTTTATTATTGTTACCACATTATAACGTTAGTTATATTCATAAATTTTAGTCTCTTATGTTTTTAAAATTAGTATCAGAGTATATCCTTTTAGTTTACGTTTTTTATCACATGAGAAAAAATTAACCGAGACTTGCTAAAGAACTACTGAAGCAATGGGCAGCAAGATGAAGGATTAAGGAGTTTCCCGAACGAATTTAAATGAAAAGTGGGTTAGATATGGAGGTATGGCGAAGTAGCCTTACACGATACCTCGTGTGCCTGGGGGTGAAGACAATTGTTTTGTCGAGGACAATGAGTTATAGTTGGATCACTATCGTCCGTTCAAGTCATGTGTACATAAAATAACATTATAATATATTATATATATATATAGATTTTAAACATAAAAACTCTTTCAAAAATGTTTTTGCCTCGTTAAAACACCTTTAATTAAGCCTCCCAACATAAGGATTAGTTACTTGACTCAAGTCTTGACAGAGAAATAGGCTAGGTCGGATGGACTTCTTAGGCAGTGTGACCACTCGTCAGCAAGTGTTCTCTGTATCGACTAATGTAGTCATGTAACCAAACAATCTGGATATTTGTAGAGCTTTCAAAATGGGTGGCAAAATGAGCGGACCGCGCCCTACCTAATATCCGTTTATGTCCAATTTATTATGGATAGTTCATGGAAAACCTATTTTTGAGTGGACCTATGAAAACGATGGACTGGACAGTGTAGACATTGAGCTTCTAAACTACAAAATTCTAGGTCAAAATCGATTTATAGAAAACAATTAAAAGTTTTACTTTTTTTATAAAACTACAAAATTAGGTCTGGGCAAAATACTCATAACCCGATATTTAAAGTAGATTCGAACTCGAATCCAAATTAAGAAAATACCCGAACGGGTCCTAAATTTTTATACCCAAAAACTAAACTCAAACCGAACCAAGAACCGAATAGATACCCAAAATATATGAAATATAATTATATAACTAAAATATAAAATATATATATACTTATATTAATTATATGTATATTGTATATAACTCATTGTTCTAAAAAGCGGTCTAGGCGGCGCCTATGCGCTATGCCCCCTTAAGCCGTCCGATTAATGTTTAGACCGCTTAAATTTTTAAAATATCAGTTTATATTATACGGATAGTTAGATTTAGTAAAATATGCGATAATTAAATAAGTTAAATGCTAATTATATGAGTTATGAATTATGTAGGATATGCAGATTTAATAAATTAATTAATATCTATGTTTTTATATAAAAAATGTTATTTAAAAAAACTTAAAATTACAAAACATTGATATTCTTCACGTTCTTATAATTTAAAAATTTTAGATTATTTAATTTTATAATTTTATTATGTTACATTATATTATATTAAGATATATGTGTTTAAATATATATATTTCTTATAAAATTATTTAAACCGCTTAAACCGCCTAAAATCGTCTAGGCCCCGACTAGGTGTTCTAGGCGCTAGACGGAGGGTCACCACCCGATTAGCGCCTAGCGCTTTCTTGAACATTGATATAACCTAATTATCCAAAATTACAATTATAAATTCAAAATATAAATTATTTTTGGTCATAATAACCAAAATACTAAAATAGCCAATATATTTTAAAGTTTATAGTTATATTTGTGAAAATTTTATATTTATTTTTATTTTTTTCTAATATCTTGGGTATCCAAACCCGAACTGAATCCAAACCGAAAACTTTTAATACCCGAAAAGTACGAAAAATTCTAAAAGCGAAAGACCCAAAACCAGAAAACCCCAACCCAAACCCGAACGGGTACCAAAACGCCTAGGGCTAAGAGAAATTTTAAGACAACTAAAATTTAAATTTGAATTTGAAGATAATGGACCCCGCAGACAGCCCATTTGGATATAATCATTTATTGGCTTGTGCCAAAATGGACTTGAGATTTAGACACGGATAACAATTTGTCCACAATTAATATGAACAATATTGAACGGATCGAAATGGACATGGACCGCCCAATTGACAGCTGTAGCTATTTGTGCTACTGATTGATAATATATGAATCGCATAAACTAAATCACACACTTAGTGCTAGTGATTCACATACACTATACTAAACATCACGGTAAGGGATAGTGGCAAATTTAGCTCATAGCTACGCTATTAGAAAAAACATATGAGTTATTTATACTATAAAAGTTGAAATTAAATTGGCATAATATTTGGACTTGATGGAAACTCTAACATAGAAAAAACTACAATATATTACAAGAAAAATGAAAAAAAAAATTACAACAAAAAGAAAAGGCATAAAGATACAAAGAAGTCTTTTCTTATCTTTCAGTCCCACGCTACTAAGCAGGTTCACATATCACTCACTTTGTATGACATATAAAAAGAGTGGTCCTGATATGAAGTTTATATATATATATATATATACCTCACCTAACATATATCTCTCTCCACAATTCTCTTAAATTTAATTCGTTTGGAAGGTTTCAGACGAACGAGAAGATGAAGATCCTGGCCATGCTTTTCCACAGCTTTCTTGAACTTTTTTTTCGGTTACCCATTTTTGTAAACCGAAATGACTAAAATATCTAACATTTACGACTTTGGGAACAAAGAAAAAGCTCAAGAAAACTGTGGGAAAACATGACAATTCAGGGTTTTTTTTTCCATTAATTCAACTGCAGAGGTCCTTCCAAAGGTATGTTTATAATTGCCATTTATTACTAAATTTAAGACACACACATAATTACTAACGCACAGAAGACATAGGGATGGTAATTTATAATGCTACCTTTAATTCTATACCTTTAAATAGGATCTGGTTTGTCAAAAGTAAATATAAGATTACTCCTCCCCTTATCAAGGCTACATATTATTACGGAGATATAATAAAAAAATAATTCTCAAAATGCTTGAGTTCGAACCGTTCCTCTAGACATTTTATGTTTTGTTTCGAATAATTATTTTCTTACTAATCTTTTTTTTAAATCATCTTATTATTTTATTATTAGGTCTGTAATATTGATATATTTTGATAAGGTAAATGAAAATGAGGAAGAACCTTCTCTAAGTTTCCAATCGTACAAAGTATATGATTTTCTTACATTTCACTGGAAAAGTTTTATCGCACGTCGCTCTAACCACTGCACCTCATGTGAGATTTACTCATGCTTTATGTTGTGTATGAATGGACACTTTTTGTGTTAAGTTTATATGTGTATAGATATGTCCCTTATGTAAGTGTTTTTATATTTACATGCCTTTTGATATATAGATATATATATATATATATATATATTGGATGTGATGATCTAGATTTTAAAACAAAACTAGTAAAAGTTGATTAATATGGTGCTGCACACATAATTTCGTGCATATCTATTTGCGAAATCAATAGTTCATATAGTTATTAGTACAATAAATTAATTTGCATATATACATAAGAAATGGTGTATAGTTCATGTAGATTAGCATAAATTATTCTATATATATATTAGTATAAGCTGGGTGTCTCTATGTTATCATTCACATGTGCAACTTGCATATCATCCAAACTGTGTCTATATATACATCTCATGTATATGTGTAATCATTTAATTAGTTTTATTTACATACAAATATATTATATATGCATGTACTACAAACATAAACATGTATGGCATGCACATGTGCATGTCCTGAAGAAAAGGAATTGTCTGAGTAATTGGTTTGGACTTGTCCTCCTATGTCGATTGCCGTTTTTCTTTTTAAATATCAATTTAACAGTTTGTTTCCGTTTTCGTAAGTGATCGGTTTTCCTAATTAGTTTCATAGGTCCTTAATTTCATTGTATAGTTTATGTTAATGACCAAATTTGTTAAATCTAGTCTTTTTATATACTACTCTTTGAGTTTGATTGACAGAATAAATTTTGTTCTGTAAATGCAGGATCATTTGTTTAAATGGGTCAAAGATAGTGTATATGAGGAGGTTATAGACGTCAAATCTGAGTTTGAAGTCGCTAAATATGAGGACGCAGTCAAGACTGAAGAGTTAATGGACAGGATCGAAGAATTGAGGGAAGATGGAATGTGCAGCAAAAGGGACATCGAGAAATCGAAATTGGTTCTCAAATTTGCTTGTTGTGCCTCTGTTTAGTCATTGGAATTGCCATTATCATCCTAATCTGTAAACCCAATAAATAGAAACTTGTTCTTGGTTACTAGTATCTTGTAAGGTGTTTAGTGACTGTTTTGTGTCTTTTGGTAATGTGTATTTGGTGTTTTGGGTCTTTGGTAGTGTGTCTTTTGTAATGTCTAATGTAATTTGTCTTTTGTAATATCTTTGGTAAGGAAATTTTTTGTTTTTGTTTGGCATAAGAAGAACATAATCTCAGATAGAAAGAGACATCCAGACAAGAATCAGCTTCTTGTGGTCTAGCAAGTTCTGGGAAGTAGGCTTCAATGTTTTCATTCATATCTTTTTCAACACCTAAACCACCATCTCCACCATCTTCTTCGTTAGCACCATCAAGTTCATTGCAGTCTTCATCACCATACACCAAACATTCATCTTTATATTTACCCTCCAATACATGCTCCACCTCAGGAATGTCTTCAGTCTCAACCTCAGCCTCAGACTCAACCTTTTCAGCTCTTTTTTTTATGCTGGTGTGGAGCTCCACATTTATCTCCGGCAACAGACTCTGATACGCTGCCACCTCCATCTCTGACATCAGACTCTTCAACGACATCACATACAAATTGAATCTTCACCTCTGACACACTTAATCAAACCATTAACCATCACATTGGCATTCGGAATTGATTTTGGTAGAATTTGAAATCCATTTGGGGATTTTTAGTAAGTAGAGTTAGTTGAAATTGATTTGGGGATTTCTCGATAACTTGTTTTTATCAAACTCTCAGATTTAAAATTAACTGATACACTAATGACCCGTTAACATCTGTTAACCCTAATTAACTATATGTCTCGATTGGCCGAGTTAATCTAACATCATGTATTAAAATCAAAATCAATGAAAATTGATGGTTTAAATGGTCATTCCCAATTTTAAAATAATTTGATGATAATCATTTTCATATTATTGTCATTCGGAAAAAATGTTAAAAAATTCCTGAACTTTCAAAATGTAGTCAATTAAACCGTGAATTTTGTTGTGCGTCATTTAAACCATCAACTTTATTTTAAATCTATGATTTTCCATTGACCCGGCCAATCAAAACATGACGTTAAATCTGATAACAGAATAACTAACAGATGTTAACTAATCGTTACCAATCTCCGTTAGTATTAAAACGACACCGTTTTAAGAATAAATAATAAGAGAAAAATGTCAATAAAAACTCAAATTTTCAAATTATAGCCGTTTAAACCGTGAACTTTATTGCAGGTCATTTAAACCATGATTTTTCGTTGATTTTGATTTTTTATATATAAGTATTTGTTAACTCAACCAATCAAGAAATATCTTTAAAGCCGTTAATAGAATAACTAATAGGTCTTAACCCATCATTAATCAATATTCATTAGTCTCAAAATGACATCATTTATCCTCTTTACATAATTTCTCATTTACATTTTCTTCAAAACCTAAATTACCATCTACTTTGTTATCATCATTATCTCTACCACCTACTTCATCCTCAACATCAGTAGAGTCTTTATCATTATTTATAATTTTTTATATAAACATATATTAGGTCATCCTCTTCTCATAAACCAAATTGATTTTAAGGTCTTCATCTCTCTCTCTTTGTATCCATCCTAGTTCATATCTCATGCTATGTTATTATCTTTAATTGTGATATACATTTGGTTATTTTATCATCCTAGTTAATATCTCATTGGTTTTTATTTATGAAGTTTTACATTTGGTTATTTTATCATTGATTTAAATATTTATTTAGTATTAGTTCGCTAGCTGACTGATTTGGCTCACGAGTATAATGATTTGAGTTTAAACTTATATTTATAAGCTCAGATAATAAATGAGCGAGTATGAAGTACCTTATGAAATATGCAAGCCCATCGAGAGCCGAATTGAACGAGTTAGCCCATTTTAATATCTTCCTCCAACGTTAGAGTCCTGATAGATTTGCGGTGGAGTTACATATCCGCCATCATATACAATTAAATTTTCACTTCCAAAAAACTTAAATCAAACTTTCATATATCACTTTGGCATTTTTAATTTAAAATAAATTTGAAGATATTTGGAAATTAGTGTTTGTTGAAATCGATTTAATGATATGTTGATTGGTTTGGTCCACAAAAATTCATATATAAAAAATAAAATCAACAAAAGTATTTGGTTTAAATGACTTACAAAAAAGTTCACAATTTAAATAGGCACAATTTGAAAGTTCTAAGTTTTATTGGCATTTCTCTGGTTTTAATCAAACTTTCGTTTTAAAACTAACGGAAACACTAACGGAAACACTAACGGCAAACTAACGACGGACGAATATCTGTTTATCAGATTTAACTTCATGTATTGATTGACCGAGTCAACGGAAACTCATGTATTTAAAATAAAGTCAACGAAAGTTAAGAGTTTAAATGGCGCACAACAAACTTCACTGTTTAATTGGCCACATTTTTTAAGTTAGGAGTTTTTCTGACATTTTTCTCATTGTCATTCCCAATTTTAAAATAAATTTGATACTCCATTAAATTCTGTGATGAAATTTTATGTATTAAACAAATAGATTAGTTAAATGTATTTGAGTCTTTATACATGAATTCACATCAAATGATGAGAAAAATAAAAATTTGTCAACCTAAACATGAGGCATGACTTTATTCAGAAACAAAAAACAAGAGCCATGTGTCTTAGTATATATTTATTAACTTAACATCGTACTTGATTCCCACATTGTTTCTTACACATGTGCAAAAAAGAAGACTGGTAATAAGTGACGAGATATTAGTTTGTATAGTGATAATCAATTATTCAAAATAGTAAAAACTTTTGTCCTTTCAATTTACTTAGGATAAAAACAGATCTGAGGATCATTGCGATGATGTGGGTCTTGTTTGTTTTCCACTGATTCCAAAACCTTTTGACGTGGAAATAATTTGATTGGCTAACACAATGTGATATATGACAGAGAGAAGATGGCCAACGCTTTGAAAGTGAAGCTTTTGTCAATATATGATCAGAAAGGGAACCTATGGATTCCGATATCCTTATTGGATCGATATAACATATAATTTCATAGGTAATAAACTTTGATTTTTTATCGTTTGCTAAATGGGAGATCATTGATGTTCCTCGATTTGTCGAGTTTTAGTTAAGCAAACTCTTCCATGAAAAAGGTTTTCTTGCCAAAAAAACCAAAATCAACCAAATTTATTGATCATGTTCAGGTTCACAACCAAATTTGTTGATTAGTTTTATATTTAGGAGGAAAATGTGATTTGAGTATATTCTATCGAGACTTCTAAGGTGTTTTTGGTAAAAGGTTAAATATTCAAAGATGAGTGGAAAAGGCAAGTATAAATTAAGAGAAATATGAATATAAATTATAGGTTAAAGAACTAATGTTAAGAGAATAAGAGTTTCCAGAATAACGAGTTATAGGAGCCTAGAAAAATTCTTTTATTTTGTAAAATGAAATGGTATTTATAAATCAACCTTAACTTTTATAAAAAAATCAACCTTAACTTAAATATGAAAATTAAATATTATCTGTTTCACAAAACAAAATATTGTTAATTTTTTCTATATAAAAAGTGTCATTTATGTTTTCAATGTTATTTTTAAATTAAATCTCAGTTTCAATCATATCATTTTATTATTAAATAACTTATTAGTGTATTAATAAAAGATAAGATAAATTTAATTATTTTCTTAATCTATGAAAACGTTAGAATGAACCATATATATATATTACATGTTGCAAAAGTCAAAATACATTGGCGTATAGATTTTGTCACAATATTACAGTATTATTTGTTTGTCTTTTTACTCTATGTAAAGAAGTTTTGCGAATAGTTGAAAATGCACTTCACTCATTTATACAATTTTAATAATAAGTAATACTTTCTATTTTCTCTTGTTTCTTTTGCAACAAAAGTTTATAACTTTCTCTAAAATCATATTCATAATATATAAATACGTATATACATATATATACATATTTATGTAGCTAAAATATTTCTCTTAAAATCTCATCATGCACCATCCTATAGTAGAAATCAGAATGTTACAGTTTGGTCAGTTTCTATCAAAGATATTAATTAATTATTTTTGTATCATTGCTGTACCACTGACCTCAGTGATCAAGAAGCATGTTGATATCAATTGGGACAAGCTCAGGAAAACACATTCAACAAGCTCAAAGACTGATTGGCACATACACCAATTTTAATTTTCCTAATTTTGAGCTAACCTTTGAAATTGAATGTGATGTTTCAGGAGCATGTATATTAATATATCATGGTTCTATGGTTTTTAAACAATGATATATGTATGTATTTGAGTATTTCATGTGTTTTTCGAGTCCTTTTGAAGTATTTTACAGATTCATACAGGTTTGTGATTTTTTTGGATGATTTCGAGCATTTATTGAGCATTGTAGCTGATAAGTCGAAGCTGGTATTTTACGTGAACATATGTGTCGAGCAACATAAGGAGTCTGCCGAGCATCCAATGAAAGCAAAATCCCGCCAGATATTCAGCAAACATGGAAACACCCTTTGAAATGATGGCTTACATGCAATTATGATGCTTCCAAATTATGTAACCTGTAATAAAACATGTACTAGAAAGCTAAATATGGCCTTCCAAATGATGGTTTTCAAATTATATTTATCCTCATGTATGGTTAACTAATTGTTTGTATCATGATTATTTTTGTTCATGTTACTATATAATATATATATATATATATTATTTGCTGTAAAAAGTGTTTTTCATACAGAAATACATTCAAACTGTATAATCCTCGTGGTCTATATGATATGTGTGTTTGGTTTGATCCGCTTGATATGCACCATTTCACCCATTTTCTTGGTCGAGGTATAAATCAAATAAATATACAACACAGTAACAGCTTCATTCAATATGTTGCTAAAAAAATATGCTTTAGATGTATGATTTAGAGAAGTAGCTAGCCCCATGACCTATAATTTGGAATCTAGTACAATTACATCCGCTCGGAAACTTAGGATATATAGATGGGTCAAATCGGTATGGAAAAAAGAACAGAAATCCGAATATGGGATATTTATATTATAAAAATATATTATTATTATTTATATTATATTAAAAGTTAGATATTATATTACTATAATAATATTTTATTATTTTATTCTATATTTTATTTTTACTTTTATTTTATATAATAATAATATTTTTTCTTAAATAGATCTACATTATGGATAACTAGGATAATTGGATCCTATCAAAACTACGGATCCGGATATTCACATCGGGCTCAAGTGTAGGTTAGCAAGCATTATTAACCAATTTTTACTACTACTTTAAAAATTGGATGTACAATTCTAGATTTTCTTTGATCAATTGACGGAAGTAGTAGTAGGTGTTTAATTAAAAGTCTACAAAAATACATATGATCCCTAATTTACTCATAAAAATACCTGTTTTGTATAATAAAACTTTAAAATCAATTATTACCAATTAATAGAATTACTAATTAAAAAAATTATTTAAAGAGGTTTAGAATATTCTTTCATATACAAAAATATTTATAAACTTATAAATATTTTTAGTTGGGTTTACATATATATATATATATATATATAAAGTATTAAAAATTTGGATCAAATTGGATAGGAAAATTTTATAAAATTTTTACTATTATAATTATTCTTTCATACTTAAAATACTTAACACTGTTATTATATACTTAATTTTGTTTATTATTAAATATTATAACCATAACTATCTGATATCATCTATAGATGATTGTACGAGAACACTTGTTAATGATTTAAAACTTCGGGTATGTACAATGACATTTTATCAACTGTTGATACACTGTAGAGCATTTACATCAGTTAACATATTCTCATCTTATCTATAAAATAAAAAATATTATTTTTATTTAATTTTATTATCAAATTAAATAATTATTTGTTTAAAAACTTTAAACCATTCATTATCAGTATCAGAAACGTACAGAAACGTTCCTCAACCAAAAATGTATCTACCTTCTCTCTTCTCTTTTATGTTTTTCTTTTATTTTAAAGAGAGTTTTTCATTCAGAACGCCTTGTTGATAATGCTCTTGACACTACTTTAAATAATTACAATTGTTTGTTGAAATAAATAATAATGATGTGGCTAGTTGGAGTGTTTATAAGATTCAACAAGATGAAAAGGAAAGTATGGTCTCCTCTGATATATCATGGGACATTTTGATTAGGCTAAAATAAATTATTGGTTGCTCAGAATTTTTCTTGGGCAAATATATGGATTGGGACATATGGAACTAATTGATTGTCTGCTCAGAATTTTAACATTTTTTATCTCAATTATTTAACATTAATTATTTTATACTAAATACAATTATATATAATATTATATAAAATGTATCATTTTCATATTTTATAAATAGACTTTGGACAAAGAAGAAAACTCTCCGTATTACTAAATTTATTCAATTAGCATCCAATAAACTCTTTTTTTCTTTAAACATAGTTTTAGTAAAATAGATATCAATAACAACCCTTTTAAGATCCAAAATTCTTCTACTTATCCTTTTAACTACCCAGATTATAATAATTATTAATTTCAAAATCAATCTTCTAATTAACTCTAAAATTTTTCTTGCATATGCAAATCATATTATATATTTAATTTAATTTTGTTACTATCTAATTTTATTATAGTTTAGTTACCAATATTAGATTTTATAAAGATAAAAGATTTATAAGAAACCTGAAAATGAATGAATAAGATAATACATATAAATTCTCAATTACAAGACATATTCTAGCAAGTAGGCTTAGACACGAAGCGAATAATTAGAAAATTTATAGTATTTTTGATTCGCTTTGTTTCACCCTAATACTTAGTTTTGTTATTCACTTTGAAAAATTTCGAATATGATTGTTATAACATGTGGAAAATAACATCTTCACAAAAACAAGTATAGCAACAACATAATAGTTTAAAACCATTTATTTTCTTAATCTTGTAATCCCAAATCTATAAACAAAAATATATAAAACAACTAAATAAAATATTCACATAATTATTTAATATATTTCTCTCTATACAAAACTAATTAATAATATAATGTATATACTTACATATTATATTGTATATATATGAATCCAAGTGAATATTAGGCATTCTCTAAAATGAGATTTGTTATTTACTTTCTTTTTACAAATATTATATTCTACTATTTGATTTGATTCAAAATTATACGAATATTCGGATTTTTATTTAAATAGAAACGAATATTGAATTGAATGGAATCTAAAGAATATTTTACCCAGGCCTACTAGGAAGTGTATCTACACATATTATTTTCTCTACTTCTAATAAACAATATATTTATCTACATATTGTAACCGTTTTCTCTCTCAAAAGGGAACGAAACCAGTCACCACTTCGTGCACCGTTTACAACCGGCGTTGGCTTCTCCGACGTTGGCTGTTATCGTTTTATTTCTCTGATTTCAATTCTGGCATAGATTTAGACATTAATAGTATTAGATAATGATTATCATCACAATTGTGTTGATTTTCTTTTTTCAAATTTTCATTAACTTTCTCTCTTTTTGGGAGAGCTTCATTCCGACCAAAATTATGGATTTCGAAGTACTGTCGGCGCGTTTCCGCTGATAATTTGTTTAAGCGGCTTTCTTCAGTTCATGGTTGAAACTGTTTCAAACTACTACCATATAATCGTTAAATCTAATGTAGAAGTTGTTACATTGAAATGCGATTTTCAATCTAAGATCTGGGATCCGGGCGCATTCAATTACAGAGTTGAAGATAATAAGATTATTTGCTTGTATCTGTCATTTCGCATGCAATTAATAGTTTTTGGTGATATTGATGCTCCATTCTATCTGGTGTTGGTGTTGATTGATGATGTTGTTCATTTGAATAACTTTTCCAAAAAAGTTTATCCTCGATCAAACATCATCAAGACTCACAATTAGATTGATATTATTGAAAAAAGTTTTCGACATTATTATTAAGGATGCGAATACACACTAATTGGTATCGTATTACAAAATATGTAATGAATGTAATGGTCTTTTCTGATACGATTTAGAAAGCCAAAAAAGCAATGTCAATCTGGCATAACAAAGTAAGATAAATAGAAAAAAGGAAAATAGTCGTTGGCGTATAAATCTATCTAAAATGAAACTGTTTATTTTTCATTTTTTCTAATATTTTGTCTTTATTATATGGTACATATATCTGCTTATATAATAATTTATAATTCAATATTTTGTATTTGACTTTATAACAAACTTTGTACCTCATTAATTTAATAGAATATCTTATGGTACATGTAAAATTAGAAAAAAACTAATTCTTGATTAATTGATGAGGCGTTACGTTTTGCTCCACCGCCCAATTAACGCTTACTGAATTTAAAAAATGGGTTACAAGTTACAACAACCGTGATCTGCCTTTCAGGCAAGCAAAGTCAAACCAACCCAGTTCGGCCCAAATAAGCCCAATACCTTTCTGTGTCTCCCTTCTCTCTTGCCTGCGCGTAGGATTTTGTTTTTCTCGAAGGAAAGGTACATTTCTCTTTTTCTTGGCCGTGCTCCTCTAGAATCGAACTTGCTAGGGTTTTCGAATTTCACAATCCCCAAATCCGTCGTGGGTTATTCAAAATTGTTTCGGATCTTCAATGGATTCTCGAGATTCTTCATCAGCTTTAGCATCATCACCCGACGCCGCTAAAGATTCATCACTCGGCGAAGACGCGGCGGCTCTCTCTGTAACTTCATCTCTCGCTAAATACGCTCTCTCTTGTTTCCAATCTGAAAAATTCGAAGAGTGTATCGATATTCTAATTCAGCTCAATCAAAAGAAACTTAACGATCCCAAGGTTAGTCAATTTTGGTACCTTTGGATTCCTACATGCTTAGATCTAATACTAAATTAAAAGTTATAGTTTTGACTTGATTCAGATTAGATCTGACCTTGTTAGATACAAGTTATGTGTAGATTTAGAACTTATTAATACAGTATTTAAGTCATTTGGATTTAGTTTTTTGTATTTTATACAAATGAATTTTATGTTTGTTAATAGTTTTTCTTTTTAATTGATCAACGAGCAGGTTCTTCACAATATGGCAATTGCAGAGTACTTTAAGAATGGTTGTTCGAATTCAAAGAAACTTGTTGAAGAGCTTAACTCTGTTAAGGTACTGTGTTAAAGTTTAAAACTTTTTATTTGGGTTTTGTTTACTCTCCTAATTGGAGAATGAAATAATGTTATACTGAAGTTTTTATGTTAATTGATTTCTTCTTCTCTTCTACTTTTTTTTCAGAAACACAGTGAAGAACTTGCTTCTGCAGCAAAAGAACAAGTGGAAGTTGTGAATTCTGGAACTAATGTCTCTGTCTCAAAGGATCAATTTGATAGTACAGTAACAATGCTCAACATTGTATGTTCTGATCTGTTTCCATGTTTTTTGTTTTGAGTATTATCTTTTCCATTGGCATTTTTCAAGGTTAAGTATTGATGTTCATTGGTTTCGTGCAGGCGGTTATCTGGTTTCATCTGCATCAGTATACAAAATCATTATCCATTCTTAAACCTTTGTTTCAAAATATTCAGCCGTTAGACGAGGTATTGTATCCATATTTTTTTTTTTGTGTTTTGTAAAATCAGTCCTATCGGCTCTAAGTAGCCAACTTGGTTTTTATATGCAGACAATTGCACTTCAAATCTGCTTCTTGTTGCTGGATATTGCGCTGGCTTGTCGTGATGCTGTGACATTTTTTGTAAGTATTGCTTGTACTGGTCTCAAAGTCTTGAAATATAGTCCAGCTGATTTCTTTAGTGGAAATTTAACCAATATCCATGGTCTGTTTTGTGAAGTTTCTACAAATGCAAATTAATTGTTTTTTTTTTCTCTATATTTTCTTTTATTCCCTGTGCCTTTCCTCTGAAGTTAAAATATAGTCCAGTTGTCTTTGTGCATAATTATTAAACAGGAATTGTTGGTTTCCTATATTTCCACTTCTTTCTTGTTTCTTTTAGCTGGACTTTTGCCTTTTGTTTAGATAATTTCTCTAATGGGATCCTTACTTTTAATGGATGGTTAATGCTTTTCTCTTAGTAACAATACACGATCTTAAATCTCTCTTTATGCGTATTACCTTTCATGAAGATCAAATATGCTTTATTTACCACCTGCCTATTATGAAATGCCATGAGAAATGGGAAATGAGTCATTGTCCAAATTTGTGTAGACTAGAATACAAGGTAAGCATTGAAGTAAAACTCTACGTGGTTATAATCTTTTTCTTTCCATCAAAATTACGGAGTTATAATCTGATGCGAAAGGTTGGAGTTTGGTGTAATGCTGAATAATGGGATTTTCGCATGAACAATATACTGTGGCATCCGTGAATGTATTTGCGTATTGATCAGTTATATTATCAGTGTTTCTCTAGATGTTTCCTTCTTTCGGTATCTTACAAGTAGTTTTATACAGGCTGTGTTTGACCATATGGACAAAGCTTTTGGTGTTGGTTTTGGAAGTCAAGACGAAAATGGAACCACAATGCAACATTCAAATCTATCAAAAACATCTTCTCTCTTGAGCAGCTCGGTGGTCTCAGGTGCTTTGAAGTCTGATTCAACAGCTGCTGATAGTAGCTTGTGTGAGGAAACTCTAGACTATGACAATGTTCTAGCAGAAATCGAGGCGGAGAAACGAATGAAACCAGTTGGCCATATTCCAGCAAACAATCTTCTCAAGACATTAGGTGAAAGGTCGTTCTCTACTATTGGTCTGAAGCTTGAGTTGCAGCTTTACAAGGTCCGGTTCTTGCTTCTTACCAGAAACTTGAAATTGGCAAAGCGTGAAATTAAACATGCAATGAACATAGCACAAAAAAGGGACTCCTCTATGGCTCTCCTCTTGAAATCTCAGCTTGAGTATGCTCATGGGAATCATCAAAAAGCTATAAAGCTTCTGTTGGTCTCTGGTATTCAGAAAGAAGCAGGGACTACAGGAATCTTCAACAACAACCTTGGTTGTATATACTATCAGCTTGGAAAATATCAATCTGCCGCTGTGTTATTTTCAAATGCTCTGAGAAGCTGTTCATCGCTTAGAAAGGAGAAACCAGTGAAGTTGTTTTCACTTTCACAAGATAAGTCTTTGTTGATCACATACAATTGCGGTTTACTTTATTTGGCTTGTGGGAAGCCTCTACTTGCTGCGCAATGTTTCCAAAAGGCAAGCCTGGTGTTCTGCAAACAACCCCTCATTTGGCTCCGTATAGCTGAATGCTGCATGATGGCTTTTCAAAAGGGTCTTTTGGAAGAGGGAAACAATTGTGTGGATAGATCGGAAATCAGACTCCATGTAATTGGGAAAGGGAAATGGAGAAAACTTATTATGGAAGAAAATGGAAAGATGGAACTTTCTAGTAGTACCCAATGGCCAAAGCTTTCATTACCTCTAGCACGGGTCTGTCTCTCTAATGGTATATATCTTCTCAATGAGTCTCTCTTGAATGATTCCAAATCAGATGTTGAATCGACATTATCCTTGGGGATAAATGAGACCAAAGAAGCATCATTGTCTGATCATGGGGAAGCTAATACAAACTCAGACTTGAAAGATGTAAAAGGAGGAATGAATCAGGACATAATTCTAAACTCCCTCGCTGCTTTCAAGGATATTCGAAGTAGAGAAAAGCAGTTGATCAAACAGGCTCTCCTTGCGAATATGGCATACGTAGAATTGGAATTGGAGAATCCTATCAAAGCCTTGTCAGCTGCTGATTCACTCTTGCAACTTCCAGATTGCTCAAAGATTTATGTTTTCTTAGGCCACATTTATGCAGCTGAGGCTCTCTGCTTGCTCAACCGGCCTGTTGATGCTGGCGCGCATTTAGCTGCTTATCTACTTGGACAGGATGATTTTAAACTGCCGTTTGCGCAAGAAGACTTTGACCCTTGGAGGATGCACATAAGTTCTGATTGTGAAGAGACATTGGATTCGTCCACAGGAAATGCCCGGGACTCTGTTTTCCTTAAGCCAGAAGAAGCTCGTGGAGCACTTTTTGCAGACCTTGCTGCGCTGCTTGCCACACAAGGACACCATGACCAGGCCAAACCTTTGATAACGCAAGCGTTAACTCTCTTACCGAACAATGTACAAGCTACACTTACAGCAGTCTACATCGATCTCATGTTGGGTAGGTCACAAGATGCTCTTGCTCGGTTAAAACAGTGTACCCGTGTGAGCTTTGTCCCAGGCAGATTGGAAGTGAGAGCCTCGTAGATGATTTGTACTTTTAATCGTTTATGAAATTCAAGCTTTAGAAATTAGTGTGTTCTATAGAGATCTCAGAGGAATAAGTTTGTACAATTTTTTTTCATTTTTTGTTTTGGTGCTGTGAGATATCTTTGCATTCTTGACTTAGATTTGGGTCATTAAGGTCTAATCGATAACTTGTTCAGGAACATCAAACGATTTGGAGAACTAAACATAACTTTTTGTACTTTGTTTAAATGTTTATCACAGCAGATTCTTTAAATTCAATTTTATTTCAAAGGCTTTTTTGGTTAAATTTACATTTTTATTCCTTTGTTAAACTAACACTATTTTTTTGGTTTATTAAGTGAATATAGCACGTTGGCGTGTGCCCTGACCTTTGAAACTTCGTACCAGAGCCGGAGGATCTGAACATGTGCAAGATGTGCTATTGCAAAAGAGCTATAATAAATTGACAAAAAAAATTTACATGTAATTAGGATTCATATGTATTTAAATATTGAATGGGGTTCAAAAAAAAATCCCTGCTATTGACAATAGAAGATTTAAACTGAACTTAATTTTATACTTAAGGAAATTGTAAAAACCTTAGAATGGTATATAGACTAGCTTTTGAATCTTTTTAACCCTAGGCATAAAAACTAGAGAGAACCTTAGACTGTTCTATAAAAAAATATAATCTTTGAAACATCATGTAAAAGTAATAGGAAATTTTGAATTAGTTATTTTAGAACTTGTCAAAAAGATTAGTATTAAACTCTTAAAACCTCGTTCCACATCATGTGAAAGTAATAGGAAACTTCGGAAGAGTTATTTTGCAACTTGTCAAAAAAGATTAGTATGAAACTCGTGAAACCTCGTTCTTTATACAGACTTTATTTTTTGCTAGACAATGTCTATTTAACAAATTTTTTTTTATTGTTGTGAAATATACACTATATGTATATTTATAGTAGAGTAATATATACAGTATATATATATTACTGAAATATAAAGTGAGAAAAAGGAAAGTTAAGGTGAATGGTGTTTAAAGTCTAATATTTTGACTAACCTTGACTTATTCTCAATCAGATTACAACTTCAAGTTACACATATATATATATATATAGTAACGTGATGCGGTGAAAAGGTAAAATATAATATAATAAAATAATAAGATAGATAATTATCTTATTTATTATGACTATTCCCTTAATTATTCATCCATATAATTTAGTGCGTAATGTTTCATTAAAGTTTTATTATGAAATTTTTTTGTGGGATACAAACCATGACAAAAGAGAAAAATAGTACAATAACGTAATCTCTTCTGAAATGATGTAGTTTTTCATAAATCTCGGATATGATGCATTTTGATATTATAAACATGTTTTCCGAATGAAGTAGTGGAAAAGAGCTTTGTGAATAAATTACATGCATTGTCAGTATAACGAACATATTGGATGTCTACTTCTTGAGTTCTTGTATGTAAAAGAAATTTTTTGGGAGAATATGCTTCGTTATGTCTCTTTTGATATAACTTTTCTAAGTTGTGCGACACAAACAACATTATTTTCAAATAATTTTGTTAGCACTCTATTGATGACTACTATACTTGATTCTTGTATACGTTGAGTCATCGATCTGAGCCAACACATTCTCTACATACTTCGTGAAGTGCAATTGTCTCTGCATGATTTGATGAAATAGCTATTAGAGTCTGTTTTTATGAACGCCTAAGATTGCAGCACCTCCAACTGTGGAAAAATATCCGCTTTACGATCTGATTTTATGTGGATCTGATAAATATCATGCATCTACAAAATCAACTAAATCAAATTTTGAGTTTCTAGAGTAAAACAATCTCAATTCAATTGTTCCCTAAAGGTAATAAAATATATGTTTAATTTCATTTCAGTGTATGCATGTGGGGGTATATCTTGTTGAGTACAATTTTTAAGATACTTAAATCCACCAGTAACATTTAAGATACTTTCACAAGGTCGAAATGGATCTTTTTCAACATCAAACGATCTATTGATCATATGAGTACTCAAATGATTGATTTATCCATATAAAAGCATTTTAAGATTATTTTGTATAATTAGATTTATGTATGAAATTTTCTTCTCAAAGATTCTCTATCTAAAACCCAAGACAAAGTTTTGTTTGTACGAAGTCTCTCATTTCAAACTCTTATTTCATATTAGTTATTGCATCATTTATCCCCTTTTGAGTGCTAATAATATTCAGATCATCGACATATACAATAATTACAACAAATCCGGTTAAAGATTTCTTCATAAAAACGCAGGGGCATATCAAGTGAGAATATGTTTCTTAATAATCAATTCTAGGTCTCTGAGAAAAATTTTGGGCAACAAGTAGGGCTTTATATTTTGTTACTTCATTTTCTCATTTATTTTTTTGTACAAAAATTTATTTGTACCTAATTGGCTTTACATTAATGGATATGATAATATTTCTAAAAATATTTCTTTTATTGAGGGAGATTAACTCAGTTTTCATGGTTATTTTCAATTTCTCCCAATCATATATTTGCTGGTATTCTAATATTGACATTGGTTCTGGATCATCACTTTCATAATTAAGTTTTTTAGATACAGAGAATGAGAAAATTTCATCATCATCTTCTATTTCATCTCTGATCCATAATTTTCTGTTTTGGGCATAATTGATAGAAATCTCACAATTTTCATTATCATTTTTCGTTTTCAAGAATTCTCTTTATGGTTCTTCTGAACCCTTCTGATGCTGGTCTTCAAGACTTTTCTATGTATGTAGTTCTTCTCGACCCTTCTCATTCAGTTTTCTAATTTTTTTTTTCTTCTGAGAATTTTTATCTTTCGATTTTATTGGCATCTCTCTTTTCAACTTAACTTTAGGTTCATTTATTTACCATCATTTTGTTCTTCTGGAACATCAAATCTTGATGGAACATTTTGTCACTCTTTGCGTGTTTGGTGAACTCATCTAGTAATTGATATGCCATAGCTAGTAAATGCACAGTTTTCTGAACTTTTAGTTTATGTAGTTTTGTTGGGGGATCAAGGTACAATAAAGATGGTGTGCACTATGTAATATCTTTTGGAACTTTTTTAAATCCTCTCCTTAAAGCTAAAATATCAGCTTCATTAAAATGACAATCAGCAAAACGTACTATAAACATATCACCAGTTTATGATTTAATATACCGTATTATACTTGGTGATGTATACCTAATACAAATTCTCAATCTCCTTTGTGGTCCTATTTTTGTTCTTGATGCAGCTATAGGAACATAAACTGCATATCCAAAAACACGGAAATGTGATATATCTAGCTTCTGGCTAGATGTTAAATACAGTGGAAAATATTTACGATATGCACTTGGCTATATTAGAATTAGTGCTGCAACATGCAAGATTGCATGAGTCCAAACTGAAATTGAGAGTTTTGTTCTCAATATTTCTGGTCTAGCAACTAGCTGTAACAGTTTAATCAAAAACTCAGCCAACCATTTTGTGTACGAACCTGCGGGACTGGATGTTCAACATCAACTCCTAATGATATACAATAATCATTGAAATATTTTAAAGTGAATTCGTCAGTATTATCAAATTTTACTTTCTTTATTATATAATCAGATAAATGTGCTTTTAACCTTATTATTTGGGCAGTGAAATTTCGAGAGCTGTATTTTGTGTCGTCAATATACACACATGTGACCATCTATTGGATGCGTTACTCAATACTATAAAATATCAAAATGGTTCCTATGTGGATAAATAGATCCACATATATCACCATGTATTCTTTCTAAGAATATTGGAGATTCATTCCCAATTTTGGCTGGTGATGGCTAAATTATCAATTTTCTTGAGAACAAATATTATATGAAAATTCTCTTGAAAATTTTTCTGGTTTTCCAACAGATGGCCAATTGAATTATCCACAATTTTTATCATCTCGACTGAATACGGATGCCCTAAACTTTCATGTCAGACTTTGAATAAAATTGTAAATTTCTGGTTTATCATAACATATTATTCAATTATATTAATTTTTGTGGAATATATTCGGGAGGATAAAACTTGTAGTTTTTTAATATTTGTTTTCTCTCCGAAATAACAGATATAATACAAATGTATTCAATACCCGTTTTATTCATAGTTTCTATGTAATATCCATTTATGTAGATATCTATAAATTTTAAAACAATTCTCTAAGATTTGGGGAAATATAATGAATCATCTTTTTAAAATTTAGTTCCACTTGGCATAAAAAATGACTCTTTCGGAGCCCATAATATTTTTAGCCATACGAGATATAACTTTCACACTTCCAGCGGAATTATTTATTTTAAGAATGAAGAAATATTTTTTATTCTTAAGTATTGTTTGTGTTGTACCACTGTCTGCTAAACATATATCTCCTTCCTCCATCTCAAATTTTGAAATTTTTTGAATTTAGAAAATATTCATAAAAATGCATCAATATATAACAAAATTCATATTATAAAAATATTTTACAGTAAAACAGAATATACAACAAAATCAAAACAAACATTAGATTATTCATCTCATTATCTTATTTGGGAAGATTAACAAAAATATCATGTCATACTTTCTTCTTCAGAAAGATTTTATTCATTTTGTTTTTTGTTGAATGCTTCGGGATCAACCATAAAATCTGCAATATCAAGATGTGTTACATTACTCATACCATCGAAAAGGTCCGGATTCACGATATATGAAGTTTGTTTTGACTTATTTTTCTTTCTCTTTTTGTGATTATTTCAACCCACACACGTGGTTCCTAATTCCACTGTCTATTTTTTTTTAAATCTCCAATGGCATAATTAGATCTGGACAAAATACCCTAAATTCGAAATACCCACTTGAACCTGATTTGAAAAGTAGTACCAAACCCGAACTAACAAAATATCGAACGAGTCATAAATTTTTATATCTAAAAACAGAACCCAAACCCAAGCCAAACTGAGAACCGAATGAGTACCCAAAATAACCAAAATTTAATTATATAACTAAAAGTATTAATTATATATATATTAATTATATGTAAATTTTATATAATCCAATTATCCAAATTACAATTATAAATTCAAAAGTATCAAATATTTTAGACCATAATAACCATACCAAAATAACTGATATATCTTAAAGTTTTTAATTATATTTATAAAAATTTAAGTTTTTCTAATATTTGGATACCTGAACCGAATCCACATGGAACCGAAGCGAACCTGAACCAAAACCTATTAATACCCGATGAGTACAAAAATTACTAAAGCCAAAAAATCCAAAACCCAAAAATATGAGCCGAACCCAAATGGATACCCAAAAACACAGGGCTAGGCATAATGCTCAATCTTAAATCTTAATTGGGTTTTGGTTAGTAATTGTTTTTTTTCTTTCTTTTTTTCTTTTTTTTTTTGGTTCGTAACTTTTAATCGCTTCTTGTTTGCATATGAGTCTTATTAAAATATTATGTGCACTATGCCAATAACATACATTTTACTGTTTAATATATATTTGATATTGAAATTTGATGTATTTTTCTTTTTTGTTTTATTATATAGTGATATAATATAATTTGATGTGATTTGTATTTATAAATTTTAAGTATTCTTTAATTTAGTATCCTATTTTTTAAATCTATTTTGTGTATAAGGAACTAGTTTATAAATTATATATCATCATATGGATTTTTGGTTCAGCTATTATATGTCATATTTTTGTGTGTTTCAAACGTTATAATTTAGGTTGGATTTATCATGATGAGTATCTTAATTGAGAAACAATGGTTTTAAGGTTTTATTTACACCAATTTTGTTATATTTAAGATGTATATTATTTATAAATTAATAGTGATTTTTATCATTTAATATCTGTTAACAATATTAAATAATTTATGTATAGTAAAAATAACTTTTTTTTGAAGTGTAATCAAATTGAAATACATTCAGAATAAAATTTGTAGCCTCAGAGTGAAGTGTTGATGTTGTGTGCTTCTAGATATATCAAGTCATTCTCGTTTTCTTATTTTTTTGCTAGTTTATTAGAACTTTCTAGATATATAATTAACATCTAATCGTGTAGTAACATTTGGGTTGTGAACTTTGTTCTCGAAAAACACTTCGGTTTCGAACTCTCTTGTGCTAAGAATATTTTTGTATAAATGAAGTTTAATAAACTATTGGTTAACATACGTAATTTGTTTCATCGTCAATATCATGAAATATGAGGTAGAAAATGAGCAAATCTTTAAACTTATTTTCAATTGTTTGAAATATTTGGCCGTTAAAAATAAATTGTGTGGTTGAATTTTTTCCCTTCACGTAGAGATCTTGTGATTTTGAGTTAGAGATGATTGTGCATTTGATTATACCATTTTAGAGTAACTTGTATATTTGATTTTATCCTTTTATTTTTTATTACTTTTTATGGTTAGAATTTTTCTTTGAGATTTATTTATTGTTTAATATTTAATTAATTTTAATTTTGGCAATGTATGCAGATGGTAGTTATCTAGTGATGAAAGTTGTGAACCTACATTCAGTGAGGAAACAATGTTTTACAATTAAAAAAACAAAACAAATTATATCAAAGCAAGCTTAACAACATCTGGCCAGAACATTTTTGGCGCTTCTTCCTCTGATAAGACATCTCTTACCATGTTCATGATTGTTTTATTTTTGCGTTCAATGACTCCGTTCTGCTACGGAGTGTATGTGGTGGTTAACTGCCTTTTGATGACATGCTCTTTGCAGTACTTTTTGAATTCAATCAAATTGTACTCTCCTCCTCTGTATGTTCTCAAACACTTAATGAGCATCCCAATCTGTTTTTCACAAATGACTTGAATAGCTTAAATTGATGAAGTACTTCAAATTTTTCTAGAACAAAATTGATCTAGGCATTTCTAAAAAATGATCAATGTTGATTATCAAGTAGGTTTTCCCATAATTTTATGATGGAGTGATAGGACCACAAGTCGGAATGGATAAGCTGTATCTTTTCAGTTGTTCTCCATTTATTCTGCTTGGGAAAGGACACTCGGTGTTGCTTTTATTTTAAACATGTTTCACATTTGGGTTTCATTTTTCTAATGTCGGATAAACCGGTTACCATATTTTTATTGTGCAGCGTGAGAAGACCACTGTATTTGAGATGTCCATATCGATGATGCCATAGTTTTCTCTTGTATGAGATATCAACTTGAAGACATCTCTCCTCCTGTGTGTAACATCCGTGTCTCGGAAATGGAAATAAATTATTTTTCAGATTTTTCTGGTTTAGGTATAATGTTATTTTGTCTATTTGATTGGTTGAAGGGTTAAGAGGAGATATCTTGATTGTGTTGGATTGACCTTTAGGAAACCCTAACAGTTCCAAGAGTCTAGATCTTGTGAGATTGAAATGTGTGTTGTCAGGAGACCGCGAAAATGCTAAGGTGAATGCAGTACTGTAGCTTATCTGGGTTTTACGAATAGTTAATAGTCTAATATATTTTGCTTGATTTTTGTGTTGTATGTTGATTGAGTGATTGCTGAGTTTGTTGATTTGATGTTTGTGCTGAAGTAAGTTATTGGGGATTCTTGCCAAAAAATGTTAAAATTATTTATGTTGAAATCAATTTATGAAAATTGTTGAAATTAAATATATGATGTTATTTCTAAATATTATTTTGCTAATTTTAATTAATTAATTATTTGATGATAATTAATTGATTGATGAAGTTGTTGTTTGCTGAATTCTGTTAGCATATCTGTTATGCTAGAAAACTATTTGTTGGCCTGTGTGTATAGCTGTGAGATGGGTTAATCGGCTCACTCAGTATTTATTAAATACTGATGCATCTCTTCGTAATGATGCAGTAATTTTAGCTTGATGGAGCTTGTAGGACCAAGACTGTGGAAAGGAGATGACATATCGGGGTTGTTATTATTTTATTTTATTATTGTCATTGTTTTATGATGATGATTTATCATACATTTGTAAGTTGTTAGCAATATTGTAAAACTCGCTAGGCGCTAGTCGGGCGGCGAGGGTGGGTCTAGCGCCTAGAGGATTAATCGAGGAGTAAACGGAGATTAATCGGGGATTAGTTTTAGGTTATTTTAATATTTTAAAAATATATTTATCTATTATATTAATTTTTAAAATAATATTTTTTTAAAAAAATTATAGTAAATACATGAAATTGTAGTATTAATAATTTATTTTATGATTTATATTTATATTTTTAACATAATTTATTATAAACATCACAAACTCTCTATTTGTATAACAAAAACAAAAAAAATTTATACCTGAAAATTTAAAAATAATTAGATTATAGATGATTAGGCGGAAAATAATCGGATTAGGCGGGGATTAATCGGATTAGGCGGAGAGTAATCGGTTGACTGACTAGGCGAGGGTGAGTCTAGCGACTAGGCGGGATGTAATCGGAGCTAGGTGGGGATTTTTAGAACATGGGTTGTTAGTAGATAATTATGTTGATATGTTTTTGTGAGTTTAATGAGTTAATTAATTTAATGTGATTTTGAGAATTTTTTAATTCTGTCTGTGCTAGAGGATAATAATATTTATGGGAATATTATTATCGAAAATAGATTGGAGTGTTTCACTTTATCTTGTTACACGGCTCACCAAGCAAGACAAACATTATATTTGTACTCATCACATATTCTGCAATCTTTCCCTTTGTAGGATGATAAATGTTGCATATATTTTGTTTTCCTCATTTGAAAAGCAGATCTAAGCCTTTTTCCTGGAGCTGGCTGACACTCAACAGATTTTTCCTCAACCCAAGAACAAAATACACATCATTCAATACATAACTGATTCCCTAAGAATGATTTTCACCACACTTTCCAAATTATAACTATCAGTTTGTGATTGTTTCCGACCTTGACATTATGAATGAAGGAAATATTCAAGCTTAAATATATACATTGGTCTCCACACATGTGGTTTGAGCATCCAAAATCCACAAACCAAAAATCCCCTATGTGTTGCTTGTAGTTCTATCGGTGTCATCAACAAAACTTCATCATGTTATTCTATCTCTGCATAGTTTGGTCCATTAGTGCAGTTGGTCATTCATATTTAAAATGCTTTAGCTTGTGATATTTGTAACACTTGATCACTGCCTTACACAAAGAGCGTCCTCTGCATCTGCCTCGTCTCTGTAGAACCCTCTGCCCCTACCTACAATGCTAAGAGCTTGATCATCTTCCTCATAGCTAATCTTCTTGAACTTTTTCTCATGAATAGAAAATAATTCTGTAACTCGTCGATCATCATTCTTTCTATTCTGTCTTTGAACTCTTCAATCGTAAGTAAATTTCTCCGTCAAGGTACAAAAACATTTCTCAGCAATCTTCATAATCATATTGTCTTTCCCGTTGCTCTTCATCTTATTAGAGATAGACATAACTCTTTCGAAGTAATCAACAATATTTTCATCCACCTTCATTGAGATAATTACCTCATAATCTCTTCTTAGAGTTTGGGGAAGAGATCGCCTCACCCTTTTGTTTCCCCCAAACAACTTTTTCATTGATTCCCAAATGATCTGGACGTTCTAAGGTCTAAGATCTGTTCAAACACGATCGATTACCTAGAGCAGGTAATGGTTCACTTGATGGTCTTTCATCCAAAAATCTTTCAAAAGTTTATTCTGCTCTGCAGTTGCTTCTGCACCTTCTGATGTGTTGGTGTATAATTCCTCCATCTGACTCCATAAATCCTCAGGTAGTAGGAGAAACTTCATCAGTACGCTACATTGATCGAACTGACCATAAAAGCGAGAAATTTTCGTATGTGTCTTGTCGTCACTCATTTTTCTCTTTCTCCTAAATCACTCTGATTTGTGTGTTCTTATACCAAATGTCAATTATTTGCTTAGAGACTCAGAAATTGCATGTGAATGATGTTTTAAGAAAGAATTTTCACTCTTTATTAACCTTGAAAGGGACAATGAGTTATAGAAGAATCCCTAGCACATCACTAGATATAAGTTTCATATTTCTCTCTCTCAATTGTAACTAACAGATTACTTTTCAAAATACCCATAACACAATAATACAAACTACGTTCTAGTGGTTATATACAAAATAATAATCCTTCACTGTCAGCTGATTCATGTTTTTCTTCTGCATTCTTCCCACATACCTCTTTATGCTTCACATGTGATTTTCTCCTGTAATATGCATTCAGTGGCTTCTCAATACCCCCCCCCCCCCCCCGCCCCCTTTCAAAATGAAGCTTGTACTCAAGCGCTAAGTTGAGAAATTGATTCTTCAGTTCCTTCACTATTTACCATGAATCTTCATGTGAAGCCAGATCTTTCCAATGCACTAATGCCTCCAAAACTCCTTTATAATTATAGCAAGTATCTAAACCGATTCTGGCTCATTTACCCACTCATCAATACCATTCAACAATTCTTGCAATGGCATTATTTGATGATCAACTCCCAAAACTCTTTTTAGTTGAGATACGAGAAAAACAGGATGAATCTTAGATTTAGTTGGAAGCTTAAGACGATAAGCTGTTTTACCAATCTTTCCATCACTTCATAAGGGCCGAAGTATTTAGCTGATAATTACTGGCAGATTCGTTTAGTGACAGATTGTTGTCTATACGGTCTCTGCTTCAAAAAAACCAAAGAACCTACTTCATACTCCACATCTCTTCTATGTTTGTCTTTCATAAGTTGTTGAGCATGAATCAAATGATCCTTGATCTGCACTAACATCACATCTCTTGCCTTGAGTAATGATTCCAACTCTGCATTTTTTTGTAGATTCATGCTTAAATCTTAAACACCGCTGGAGAATCACGACCATATACTTTGAATGGAGTAGTTTTTAATGATGTATGGTATAAGAAATTGTACCATAGTTCTGCCCAAGATAAGTACTGATGTCTTGTTCGAAGATGAACAGAATCTAAACATCTCAAATATATTTCAAGGAATCTATCTAGAACTTCTCTTTGGTCATCAATTTGGGGATGGAAAGCTGTACTATACTTGAGTTTTGTCCCTGAAAGTTTAAAACTGTATTTCCAGAAAGCACTAAGGAACACACGGTCTCTATCTATCTGACATAATGGATGTGCAATAACCATGTAATCTTACAATTTCCTTAACAAAAATCTTTGCAACATCAGCATCAGAGAAGTGATGTCTTAAACTTTAAAATGAGCATATTTACTGAGCGATCAACCACTACCAAGATCACATTCTTACCTTGTGAACTTGGTAGAGCTTCCACAAAATTCATACTCAAATCTTCCCAAATCTGTTTAGGTATTGGCAATGGTAGTAACTGTCCAGCCGTGATAATGTTGAATATTTATGTCGCTGACAAACTTGACATTCTATAACAAACTTTTGAATATCTTTTCGCATGTCTTTCCATTTAAATGACTGTTAAATTCTTTTTCCAGTCTTTAATACTCCGGAGTGTCCATCTATCACACCACCATGATATTCTTTTATGATCAATCCAATAACACGGAATTACCAGCCTATTTTGAACCATAGTCGTCTATTTCTTACTGTCTATCCTTTTTAAAATTCTTTCCATGTACTCAACATTTGAACTCGTTCTTAAATATTTTCATCTTCATCAATCTCTTTATAAATATCTTGCAATTGTAGCACCGTTGGAACAGTCATGGCCATTAATACTTGCACAGACAACACTCCTTACTGCATCATCCTTGATAGCCCATCAGCTGGTGTATTGTCAATTCCATGTTTATACAAAATCTCAAAATTTTAATTCATTAATATTGTTAACCACCTTTGGTAATCCATACTTACTTCTCTCTGTTATAGCAGAAACTTGAGACTATTTTGATCAGTCTGAACCACAAACTTCCTTCCCAACAAATTGTGCTTCCATTTTTGAATTGACAATATAATTGTCATTAGTTTCTTTTCATATACTGGTTGAAGTTGTTCCTTAGCAGTCAATCCGTGACTAAAATAAGCTATAGGAATTTTTTTGCGCATCAACACTGCACCTAACCCAAACCCGGATGCATCTATTCTACGACGAATATCTTTCCAAAGTCTGGTAGAGACAGAACAGGAGCGGTCGACATTGCATGCTTCAGTTTATCAAACACATCTTAAGCATTAGTGTTCCAATCAAATCCATCTTTCTTAAGTAACTATGTTAAAGTCTTGCTAATACTCTGTAGCCTTTGATAAATCTTCTGTAGTAACCACTTAACCCCAAGAATCCCCTTAATTCTTTTACTGATTTCTGAGTAACCCATTTAACCATTGCCTCTGTTTTTGCTGGAAATGTTGATACTCCTTCTTGTGAAATGATATGGCCAAAGTAATATACTTTCTCTTGAGCAAACATTAATTTCTTTTGGTTAGCATAAAAGCTCTGTTCAACAAATATTTTCATGACAATCTCCAAGTGCTCTGTATGTTGTTGCACATTGTTACTGTACACCAAAATGTCGTAAAAGAATACCAAAATGAAATTTCAAAGAAAAGGCCTAAAAAGTTCATTCATCAATGCTTAAAATTTTGCCAGTACATTTGTTAACCCAAATGGCATTACTAAAAATTCAAAGTGATCATCATGAGTTCTAAAAGCTGTTTTCTCCACATCCTCATCCTTTATTCTAATCTGATGGTAACCAGCTCTAAGATCTAGTTTTGAAAACACTTTAGCACCATTCAATTCATCCAATAACTAATCAATCATCGGAATTGGAAACTCATCAGATATTCTAGCTCTGTTTAATGCTCTATAGTCGACAAAAAAAATCTCCAGCTATTATCCTTCTTCTTAACCAATAACACATGACTTGAAAAATGACTGTGACTAAGTCTTATAGTCCCTGCTGTTGAAATCTCACTCACTATCTTTTCCATAGCTTCCTTGTGAGCATGTGGGTATCGGTAAGGTCGCAGAACATTTGGTCCATTTCCGTTAGCAAATTTATTGCATGTTCTCTTCCTCTAATTGATGGTAATTCTGTAGGTTCCGTAAATACTTGCTCATACTTTACTAACATTTGCTCAATTTGAAATGGCATGTCTTTATTCTCTTGTTGCAGCACTTGATGATTACACATTTTGACGTAGTAACAACTACAGTTTTGTTCTCAATGAGATGGGATGATAGTGAATCAATTAGCTGGCCATACGACTCTTTCTAGATAACTCGGTGATGATGTAAGATTGAACAAAGACTGAACAAAACGGACTCCAAACCTATGCTAAGTGGAAGTGGGATAAATTATAGAGATGATGTAGGAACAACAACAACTATTGTTCTTACTGAGATGGGGTGAAAATAGATTGACTGACTCAATCAACTGAAACAAAATAAGCTGAATGAATCACTTAATCAACTAATTCTGCAGTTCAATAGAACTTAAAGAATCACTCAATAGAATAAAAGACATAGGAATTCACAACTTGTGAGAAGAAAATACTTTCTTATTACTAATTTCGATCAAGAGTTGTTCAAATGGTACAAGTGACTAGAACTTTATAGTTTTGACCTACAGGACTCTTTAACAGTCTAATAATTCAAAAAGGAAAGAAAATACATGACAAATGAATGAGAAATATCAAAGGGTTTGCCTTTGATATAATATAGCCGTTAGGCTTGATTATTTGGGTCCAAAAAGGAAAACTTGTGTGCTCTTGTATCGTGAAAGCTTCTGAATGATTTTATGGTTTATTCTAATTACTCCCTTAAGTCACACCAAATCAGAATATAGATGTTGGGATTGGGCTTTGAATGTTCTCTGGTCCATATATATTAAGTCTTGGTGTGTTGATGAGTAGGGTTGGATCCGCCTGATCCAATAGTCATTGATGCACGTAAATAATCTCTTAGGACTCTATAGTTGAAGTAGAAGCTCCCCTAGTCGTCACTTATATCTTTGAAAAGATCCAAGGCTGGAGATCCAAATAAGGCAAGTAGGCTGAGAGCCAATTTGGAAAATTAATATCTCTCTAAACAAAACTGGTTTTGACTAGAATGTGGTTCCCAGTGATTCTCTATTGAGTCAAGAATTTAGAATAATTCATTTTGTAAAATAATTCTCTCTGGTCTGGTCTGAATTTTCTAATGAAGGCACGCAGTTCCAAATCGGGTAAGTCGGGGATCACCCGGTTTGTAAAGTTGATAACTCCTTCTTCTAAACTCCAGTTGGACTGACTCCACTTTGAGGCGTGCTCTAACTGAACTAGTAATGGATTCCAATTGGTAGCTTAATGTCCTCATCACAGTTCTATCTCAAACCATTTATTGTTTACAACATAATGATGATCTCCTTTCTTCCAATTTTTCCTCTCATTTTTGTTGTTGTTGGTGACAGGATCCCCATCAACTGACCAACCGATTCTTCTACTTCTTCCATAATATTACTTTCCAACACTTCAACTTCAAATCCATTTATGATTTTAACACTCGTATTTCTTTGTTGGGATATTTGTGTTCCCTATACCATTGTCTATTGCATTTAAGACATGCATTTCCTTCTATTCTCATCTAATTCAGAACTAGTGTTATATCTTCTCAGTCTTTGATTATTTTTAGCTCCTGTTTTCGCTCCGGCATTACTCTAATCTTTGATAATAGACTTAATTTTGCAGGCATTCAAATTAAAATCATCAGTGCCTCTGTAATATGTCGTCAATTTCTCCTTATTTTCTGAATTTAACAATTGTAATTCCTTCTTGACCACTCTTCGCATAATACTTGACTCCATTTACTGCGCAATAACAACCATTTCAGGTAAATCTTGAGGCTTATGCATATGAAAAAATTCTTCCATTTTTGGAGTTAAGCCATTTAGAAATATTTCTTTTAATTTCTGATCATCTAATCTAGTTACATGTAATGGTAAATCTTCAAATTTGTGGGCATATTCAGCAATAGAACCAGTTTGTCTAATGCAAAACAAACTCAGACCTGGCACTCTTATTTTTAAATTCCCAAATTGCAATATTAACCCATATTTGAACTGAATTCAGCTAGTAAATTGTCTTCTACTAGTCTCCCAATTATACCAGCTCAGTGCTTCACCATCCAAGCTTACTGAGACTAATTCTAATTTATCAGCATCGTTGTAATCATCAATTCAAAAAAACCTTTCAACTCTTTCAGTTCAACTGTATATGTTGATCCCCTCACACACTAATATTTCAACATTTTTAAGCAAGTTTTCTCTAAACCAGCTCTCACTATCCTACAGCCATGTTCCGAGTTTGAAATATGTACCTGATTACATAAATTTAACAATCATGTAGAAGTATCGCAACTTGAGCTTCCAATTTCGCAAACTGTACTGCTTCTTGGTAGTGATTGCGACAACAATTCCAATTTCTTTCCAATTGTATCTAACTTCTGATCTTGGATAACAATTTCAATGAAAAAAATCTCAATCTCGTTGACATAATCGCATTTCTCGTCTTTTAATCTTCAAAATCTATCGTTGATGGTTCTCAATTGATCGTACACATCCGGAAACAAAGCTGCAGTCTCTTCTTCCTGTGAAATTTCGCAAATTGGCAAAAGCTTAGTCTCCATCACCATTGTCTTAGCTTCTAGAGTTTTCAGATTGTAACTAATTTCACAAAAACTTTGATCCGAGATCACAAACGCACCAATTCTTAAGAAAGAACCATCATTTTTACTAACCATGAAAGAGACAATGAATTGTAGAAGAATCCCTAGGACATCACTAGATATGAATTCCCTATTTCTCTCTCTTGACTGTAACTCGTAGGTTACTTTTCAGAATATTTAGAACATAATATACAAGCTACGTTCTATTGTTTATATACAAAAGAATATTCCTTCACTGCCAGCTCATTCTTTCTTTTCTGCTTCATTTTTCCCATGTGTCTCCTTATGCATCACATTCAGTGGCTTATCATGATGTCCTTTATTCAATCATCTTCAACAACTTTTTAGTAAATACAACAAAGACTTCATAAGCAAATAATACACTAAAACATGACTCTATAACACGACTTCAACTAACAACTATTTTGACGCTAACATTACTTGACCCATTCCCAGTAGTGAGACCTTGACGCTAACATGACTTGACTCATTCTCACTAGTGAGACCATGGGGGGATTGGTTGGAGACTTTAAAGACTTTAGAATAATTTAAAGTCTTTAAAGTAAATTTTCATCCAAACAGACTTTTAAAACTTTTTTTTGTTTTTAAAGCCTTAAAAGTCTAACTGCCATTTCTAAAAAATTTTAAAAAGTTTTAGTTTAATTTTTTTAAGTCTTAAAAATGAGACTTTCAAAGCTCTAAAAAAAGTTACGTCAGTTTCAGATATTTTTAATTTATTTGTTAATTCAGAAAAGACAATTAAAAATTAAAATAAACAATGGAAATTAATATATTAACTAGTAATAATAATACATCCAATTCTTATATTGGTATCAATTGTTCAAATAAGTTTTTTCTGCCAATCATTAAATAATTGAAAATAAATAATAATTACAACTAATTAATAAGTTTATGTGGAAGACCTAATTAAAATCATACATATAAATAATAAATGAAAATCATTAATTTTTTTTACTATTCAAAATAATTTATTTTTCATCATTTAAACTTATATTTTATTATTAATATTTAAAATAATTTAATCTTTATTATTCAAAATAATATACTTTGAATAAAAAGTATTTAAACTAATATATTTTTAATAGAATTAACATAAAATCTAGATGAATAATTTAAATTAGTTTTTTGTAAAAAAATATAAATAATATTAATTAATAGTTTCTAATAAAGATTGTATTAAATATATTTATTAGTTATTTACATCAGAATCCTTTTAGTAATTAATAAATAAAATTTAGTATTATTGTAGTTAACAATTAATTTATTGTGCTAATAAAATTGGTTGATATATATATCATGAATTTTTATTTTACTTTTTAAACATATTATTAATAAAGTTTATTTATGTAATTATTTTTATTTAAATATGGTATAATAAAAATTATTTATATAAAATTATAATTTTAATAGTGAGACTTTGAAAAATATTTAAAGTCACAGCTTTTAAAGTTAAAGTTTTTACAGTCAAAGTCTTTACAGCCAAAAGCCTAAAGCCAAAGTCTAGAGTAATAGTGCTAACCAATCGCCCCCATATCTCTTATTCCTAAGCTCACGCAAAGACAAAAATTCATCAAAAAATGTCAAAGTAAATAATAAAATGTGTATGCTATATTTTTCTATTTTGGTCTTTTGTTTGTGGAGTATGATTTTTTTTAGTAATTTTGAATCATTGGTTGTCTGTGTGAGGTTTCTATTTATATACGTTTCTGTAAAACATATGTTAATTTTTAAGTTTTAGTGTAATAATTGATTGGTTTAAATATTGTAAACTTAATTGTCCAATCTTTAATCTTCTTTTATTAGTATACTGTTTTTATTGACCAAAATTTTAGTTTATCACTGTGGGGATTGATTGTCGTTTTCAATTATTTTTTAGTTAGGTTAGTTTGTAAATTTTTCTTAAATATTTGTTTCTAATATTTTAAATTAAAATGTTTCAGAAGGACTCTTGCAATCCCACCAATATAAAAATATGTGTGATCATAATCATTGTAGGAAAAAATGATTATTTCAAAAAAAAAATGTGTTAGTTTGTGGAATTTTTAAGGTATCTGTTTCCACTATTTTAAATTATTTAAATTAAAATTATATATATTTAAGTACTTTATGGAGATTAAGAGTTTGAGTTTTTATTGTTGATTTTTAAAATTTTAAAATTTATGTTAGGTTTATTGTGTTAGTTTATTTTTCTTATTTAATAATTTGAAAGTTTTTTATTTGTTTTTATAAGCATTTTTAATTTGTATTCTATTTATTGTGATTTTGTAAGTATATATTTCAACTATTTAAAATTAATTAATTTGAAAATAGATTTTTAAAATTTCGTGCAGATAAAAAAATGGAGTCTTTGGATTTAATTTTTCGAAATCATTTAATATAATTTTAAAATAAAATTAGAAAAATTACTATATAGAAAGAAAAACATCAGAAAGAAAGAAAATAAAGAAACAAAAATGACATATTTGTAGGAGACACAAGCCAGAATTTTAGAGCTTAACATAATGGTAATTTACTTCATTAAATAAGACTAGGAATTTTGTTTACATAGACATTTTAATGCATATCTTGTATCTGTTTTAATTTTAGTTTTATCAATCATACATTAATTAGAAATCCACACCTTAATTGGTTGTGAAGTGCAGAAGTGTTTACAAATAAAGTTTTTGAAATTAAAACTCTAGAGGTCCCAACTAAACAGTTGAGGTAAATTCTCAAACATGAATAAAGGAAAATGAAAATATAATTTATATTTGTTTCAAACCAAATTCATCGAGAATAATGGAGAAAAGGGACGTCCATATGGAGATTGCACCATTGAGACCGGGCTCTATACAATTTATTTTTAATAATTGGCAGTCAATCCTTCTACGGTATATTTTTCATAGTCCATATTAATGTTTTCATCCTCATGTGGCACATTGCGCCTAGACTACTGCATGATTATTTCCGTTAGAACAAATTCAACTCAAACATTTGTTGATTTCTAGAATTAATTGTCTCTTGTTTGATTTTTATATTCTATATGTTTTTCTGTTCTTTACAAAAATAACACGGTTAAATATTTCCGTCTATTAGTAATCTGTAAGCACAATTTGTTTTAATTTTTCTCTAAATTTATTTCTAACCATTTTTCCTTTTTACGTCTGCTAAAGAAATTTAACCGCTGTATTTAAATGATGTTATCAATCGAATCCATTAAATATAAAAATATTTTCTTCCATTGAATGGAATCCAATGGGATATAGACTTATAGTATTTAATTAATGGACTGGATTATTTTTCTTTTTATTATTGGTAGATTATATTAAAATATCATTGTGTTCCAAATAGACATTTTAAAAGTTCTTCTTGGTAAAAATAGGATACTATAAAGAAGTTAAAATTAAAATATTAAACAATTTGAGAGTTTATTTTTACGGTCATTTTGCTTCACCCTTTTTCCTAATTAAGTATTGTATCCTCTAAAAAAGAAAAAAAAAAGAGCTTTAGGTTTCTCAATACGACAAGCTTTCTCTGCAATCTGAACCACAACAATGGCGAATAACGAAGAACTCTCAGAAGATTCAAACTCTAATGGAGGAGACCCATTTGACTCTGTAAAAAAACGTTTTAAGGACCGATCAAAGGTATAAAAAAGATTCGATTTTCACCGTTTGCTTCCTATTTGGATTTGACCATTTTTTTTTTTGGTTTTAATTACAGAAAGTTGGTCAGACAAGAGAGTTATTGTCTAAACAAGCGGTACAAACAAGAGAGATCTTATCAAAACAAGCTATTAAGATCGCAAAACAAGCAGAAGAACATGAAAGATTCATTAACAAGGCATCTTTCTTGATTCATTATTTTAATCAATCTTTTCTCGTATTGGTTTTATTTGTCTAAATTTCAGTTCTTTCTATTTGAAAATGTTAAAATTTCAGTTCATTCGACTTGAAAATGCTAAAAATTCCAATCCTTTCGATTAGAAAATGATTTAAATTTCAGTTTTGTGTTTGAAAATGTGTAAATTTCTATTCTTTAGATTTGAAAATGTTTAAATTTTAGCTGTTTCGATTAGAAATGTTTAAATTTTAGTTCTTTCGTTTTGAAAATGTTTAAATTTCAATTCTTTCGATTTGAAAATGTTTGTTCTTACTTGTTCTGTAATGTTTAAGGTTACACATCTTGTTGGGGTGCTTGGATTTGGAGGATTTTGCTTCTTACTTGGAGCAAGTGAGTTCAAAAGTTTGTTTATTTTTTCTCTGAATTTAAATGAATGTTGTTAATAATCATTGATGTTTTGATCTCAGGGCCACAAGACATTCCTCTAGTGTACTGTTTCTTCTATGTGATCTTTGTTCCTCTTCGATGGATATATTACCGGTTTAAGAAATGGCATTATTATCTTCTGGTAATGTCTCTTACACTAACAACCCTTTTGTGGTTTTGGAATCAAGAAACAGCATTTTGATTATTATACTTACAAACATTTTATGCATGTGATAGGACTTTTGCTACTATGCCAACACAATCTTTTTGGTTGATCTTCTTCTATATCCTAAAAATGAAAAGCTCTTCATGGTTTGCTTTTCATTTGCAGAGGTATGGTTCTTTAAACTACATGCTCACTTGTGTATATGATTCTTTGTGTGCACTGATTTATCGATTGGTTTGTGTTTTGTACTGCGGTTTTATTTCCAGGGACCATTGGCATGGGCAATTATTGTGTGGCGTTGTAGCTTGGTTTTTAGTTCTCCTGATAAGATTGTTAGTGTTCTTATACATCTTTTACCTGGTGAGTATAATATTTTTATTAATTTCGCTGTTGGTGAAGAACATTGGAGATTCATATTGATAAAGTTGATAAGTTTTGATTCAAATTATTGTATGAAACCTTAGCTTTTTACTCTTAACCTTGTTTAGTTTGAATCTTGTACTTAAAATAGACGTAACTACAAAAACACACATGATTCTTTGTTGTACATGACTTGGATAAGATTTGATTATGCATTCAAAAACTTATGAATAATGCAAATGATTTATAGAAGCTTATGCTTTCTTTCAGGGCTCGTGTTCTTCACGATAAGATGGTGGAATCCAGCGACCTTTGCAGCTATGCACCCTGTAGGCACTGATCATAGAATTTCATGGCCTTATGTGGAAGACAAAGCTTACCTTTTTACATGGCTGTTTCTCATCCCCTTGGTTGTTTATACTCTCTGGCAAGTGCTCTATTTTCTAATCGTCAATGTCTTGCGTAGGCAGAGACTCCTTAGAGATCCTGAAGTTATGACTTCCTACAGGTATCATCCCTGCTGCACCTATTTTTCTGTAGTTTTACTGCTCAGATTGGACTGTTCTACGCCGTATGTTAAGGTTTTCTCGTAGTCGAGTGCATGATCAATAACTGGAAATATAATAAGTCAGATGTCTAGTAACTCCTTGGTCTAGTTAAATTTCATTGCCTTAAGAAATATTGCCAGAATTGTGGAAATGAAAAGATTAGCCGAATAATGGGTCAGTTCTTTTGTTTGTCATTAATAGTAAATCTAAAAAAAAATTCCGCGTGAAAATGTGATTGGTAAAAGCCTGAGGAATTGCAGAATGCAGAATGATTCCACTATTACGCCATTCCACCGGTTATTAGCGAGATTATGTTGAATGAGTATCCTGATTGTAGTATGTATCATGCCGCTTTTAAGTTGCTATTCCGTAAGGCCTCAAAAGAATGTAATGTCATCTTACTGTAGACTGAACCTATCCTGATGAAATCATCTGGTTTGTGCAGAGAGCTTTCAAAGAAAGCTGAAAAGGCAAACAATAAGTTGTGGCAGCTTAGCGGTCTGTTAGGGGATCAGAACCGTATGTGGATGTACATCCTATTCCAGGCCATATTCACGGTGGCAACCATGGCATTGACAGTACCGATCTTCCTATCTTATAGACTCCATGTGATCTTTCAGATCCTAAAGATTTCAGCGGCAGTGTGGAATGGAGGAAGCTTTTTATTAGAGGTAATGCCGCGGCAAGTGATCCAGAAAGAGAAAAAGAAGAAAGCAGAGATGCAACCAATAGAGGAACAGGTTCTGCATCATGAACACCCCACTCAGAATGAACCAAAATCTACTGAAACATGATGGTTATAGTTGAAGGTACATATATATAATAACAATGTTTCTTAAGGCATTCCAGAATTATGATTTTTTTTTGTTTTTGTTTACTTTGTGTTTAGTTTTATAATGGTTTGTTCTTCTTGTTGGTATTATACATCATTCTAAAAAGCTTAAAGTGAATGAACTTGTAAGTTTCCTTTCTTATAGAAGCTGGTCTTGGTTTTTAGATTTTGAATTTTTCTCAGCAAAATAGTTTTGGTTGTTTACTTCGTTTTAGATGCATATAATTTTTATGGTATAGAGCTCATGGCCACTACTATTCAATCTTTAATTAGGATCATAGACCATGTAATTTACCATAACCATTCATGGTTTAGAGGTACTTCTAAAGACATGAGATTTCGAGAAGTTATTCATAATACAGCAAGTTTTCTTACATTTTCTTCTCCATTTTTGGCTATACACCATTTCAACTATAAATAAAAAAAAACTATAAGAAAAATTCTTGGTTTTGCACAACTTCCTCGGTTACTAGAGCATCTCCATTTGAAATCATTTAATTAAATTTAAATTAAAAAAAGTTGTGCAATCAAAACAGGACAACTATTGTAAAAACTTCAGATACTGTATTTTCAGTTAGAAACTTAAGGAACATATCTAACTTATTTCTCTATTCTCTTTCATCTATTTATTATCTTTTATTATTTTTTATGTTAAGAAAATGCATCAGAATTCCACAGATAAAGTAGTTAGGGTCAATTGGTAACATGTATTATCAAATTTGATTTGCAATATATATTTATTTGATATAAGTTGCAGTAAAAATTAATGTAGTATCAAATCTTGGGTTACAATAAATTTATGTTGTTAGGAAAAACAAAAATCAAAATCATAATATCACTCTACTACATGAGATTTTCTATGATATTGAGTTATCATTTGAGTTATCCAATTTACAAATAACATACCTCAAATTTATAAATCAATCATACTACATTCATCACTTAAATTTAACTTTAAAGTTCCTAAATTTTTTGTGATTAGCGATATTTTTGGGTTATCTTTTATTTATGGACATACATCAACAGCAAGTTACCAGAGCCAATCTTGGAAGTTTACAGGTTTTTGCAAGTTAGTGTAATTATATTTTCTTGGGTTTTATCATTTTTGTCTTGTTTCAGTTTAGGTTTCTGAGCTTTTTTAAACTCCATTATGTTTTCCTTCGGTTTAGTTTTCCAAACTATAAACTTTTGTCTTCATCATTGTAATTTTCCTATCTGTTTATAATATTGTAGATGAAATAAATAAATACCAACTAAAGAAGTTAAAGAATTGGATCACTTATACACTATTATAATTAAAATACAAATTTAAAACTTTGTATCGGAACACTTTTCATCTAATACTTATATTCAAATACTAATATATATATATACATTAATAACAAATAATATGGAAACTAACAACAATTCTTTCAACTTTATTTGATCATATTTTTAATTATTTTAAATTATTATATATACATATAATTAATAAAATTTATTTTTTCTGCATATATTGTTATTGGAATTTAACAAAACCGATATAGGTTATGTCATTCGGATTTCGGATGAGATTTGGTTTGGTTTTGTTTGGATTTGGGTATTTTGGGTAATTTAAGTGAGAAAGCTTAGTACATGTTCAAATTTTATGATTTTCGCTTTGGGTAGGTATGGTTTCTTATCGGTTTCGATTTGGTTTTTGGGTTAAAATAGAACAAAAAGTGTTCAACTTAAATAAAATAAGTTTATTTTCAATAAAAATTGGTTCAATTTTGATTAAATGTGACATAAAAATTGTATAATTTTGACAAATATAAATAAAGAAATATTTTTGTATATTTAGCATATTTATTATTTATAATTTTTGGTTTTTATTTAGTTAGAATTTTCTTGTCCAGAGTAATTTTATATATAATTTGGTATGATTTGCTCTATATTTTTCAAATCATAATAAAAGCATAACTCATCCGGCATAGATTTGAAATAATTTTTTTAATATTTGTTATTCTTACATGAAAAATTATATGAATCAATGTTACAACCACATTACATATATTGTATACCGGAAAAAAATAATACTAATATATACTACATAAATAATATATTTTTTATAAACCAGAATCCATAAATATCAAATAATAAGAATTTCAGATACTAATCAATCAAGAAAACGAGTTTAATTAAGAAAATTCGAAAGAAATTTTGAAATATAGAAGAAAATGTGAATAATAAATTACCAATAAACATTTCATTTGAACCTCAAAAATTGGTTAAATTTATCTCAAACAACACTAGTATATTAATATAGCATCAGTGCAAAAGGAAAAGAAAATAAATCACCTAAAATCAAGCTTTAAATTTGAGTTATGGGTGACAGTTTTTTCGTATTACGATGAAGAAGAGGGAAAATAAAAGAATTTACTTTTGCTGAATTTTGATTGGTTAAAATTTAGTATCAACAATAAATATCCACCGATTAGATATCTACCACATATATCTCACATCAATTTCATTTTCTTTTATTTTTTATTTTAATATAAAGGTTATTTTAATCAAAAGAAATGGAGGGTAGTTTTGTGACTTTGTCATATTGATTAATGAAAGACATAAAAAGAGATAATTATCTTGTTTCATTGTCCGCAACAACATCTTCATGTTATCTGGATCAATGTGGTTGTAGCTCTTTTCTTTTTGTCATCTATGAGATTTTGAGATAATTTTGAAGTAAAAGAACACAAGAGATAAACGAAGAGATCGAAGAGTAAGGAGAAACTAAAGAGGAATTAACTTTTTTGAAAAGATCATGTGTCACTTTTTTGTGGTCTTAAGTTTTTCATATTTTATAAAGTAGACATTTTTCCCTAAAATGTAAACAATAGTTAGATTAAGCTGGCATTAAGGTGAATATTCAAATACTAACACAAGTATTTAATATCTTTATATTTATACAAAATAATAATATAATATATATTTTTATAATTATATATTATATATATAAATTATTCAAATCGAATGTATATTCAGCATTTTCAAAAATGATATTTATCATTTGTTTCGTTTTTAAAAAATTGTATATTTCGGTATTTGATTTGTTTTGAATCTTAGGAATATTCTAATTTTTCTATTCGAATCGAATCGAATATCGAATCGATCTAAGAAATATTTTTTGCTTAAGCTAAGTTAGATGATTATTAATGTTGACCAAGTCCATACTTAATTAGTCTCAGTCAATACATAATTCTGTATTTTTTAAGAATTAAAGAGTATTTTTTTGAGAAAATGCTAAAATTGAGTATTTTTTTATAGTTTTCACATATATATAATAGCAACATATATATATAAGATTATAAATACCATTAGATTTCATTAAGCTATTTTTTTCTTATAAAAGCAAAAAAAAAAAAACCGCAAAATCCTTAAGCATGAGTGAAAAATTCAAATCTAAATACTCATTTCAAAAACGGTCACTGAAACCCCAAATCAAATCCAATCAACTTCACTTCTCTGCTTCTTGCGTCTAAATTGCTTCCTCAAATTTCTCCCCAAATCTTCAATTAGGGTTTCTTAATTCGAGAAACTAAATCAGAGCGTAAAATGGAAGGAAACAAAAACGAAGCAGCAGTGTTCGATTCCATGAATCTAAATCCTCAACTTTTCATCAACGAAACAATAAACACAATCGACGATTACATCGACGAAGCATTTGATTTCTATAACCGGTAACAATAATCATCATCATCACTCTCTTCACTCTTCACAATCTTCATTTTTGTTGATAAAGAAATATTTTTTCCTAACTTTTTATACAGTGAAGCATCAAAATTTCTCAAAATCAATGAACCTAATAACAACAATAAGTCACAAGAGTTATCAAAGGTAAGAGCTTTATTGTAATTTTCAATCTAAATTCATTAGTTCTGTTTTAAAGCTTCTTACTTTCACATTTTTTTTAGGGTATTGAACTTGTTCATGGTATGATACAATCTGTAATGGAGAAACGTATGGGATTATGGGAACGTTATTGTCTTCATTTCTGTTTTTCTGTTCCTGATGGATTTTTATTACCAAAGACTGTGAGTGTTTTATGTTCTTTTCATTATCTTGTCTTAATCTCAACACATTTGCTGATTCGTTTATTGTCTTAATCTCAACAAGGATGAGTCGTCTGACCAAATTATTGAAGATGGGTCATATTTGGATGAACAATTGGATTCTTTAAGGGCTAAGCTTAATTTGGTGAGAATAAAAAATGATGACTTTGATTATTGTTTTCTTACAAATTTTTGTTTCTTTTTAAATGAGAATAGTTTTGTTTTAGGTGGGAAAGAGATCTTTTGAGCTTAACTCTGAGCTTCAGGTTTTAGAAAGAAGTTTGGATTCGAGGGAACGGTCACTGAGACTTGTTTTGAGACTGTGGAGATTTATGATGAGTCTTCTGTGGATGATATGTTGAAAGGTAATCAAGATGGAAACTTTGTATAGCTTTTTGGTTGAGATCTTATGGTTCACTTCAACGAGATGATATGGATTTTAGTTTCATTTATGGGTTGGCTATGTTTTATATATGAGTTATTGATGACCCTGAAGAGTGAAGACTCTTCTTCTCTCTTCTCTACTTACTCTGCTAGCTAATAGTTTGAGTAATGTACTGATTCTAATTTGGAATAAAGATATGAATTCTCCTTACAATCTTCTGTAAATATACCGATGATTGGTTTTTATGGGATTTTACCTGATCTCATTATGATATATTTGAGTAATGTACTGATTCTCACTTGATTATCTGATTGTTCATTCTAGACATTGCTTGTATCTCAAATTTTTATTTTTTTTCAGAGATGGCAAAAATTGCATCAGAACTTCGTGCAGGGGTCGATAGGCTGAAAACAAGACGAATGAAAACCAGTGAAAGCTCCAAAGTAGAGAAACTAAACAACCATGGCAAAGAGTTTTCAGCAATGGCTTATGGTAACAAAATTTAACCTTGTTGTGATATCGAAGAGTTTGAATAATAAGTGTACATGCTTATTATCTTCCTTCTTGTTTTTTTTTCTGTGGTTATCAGATGGACAGCTTAAAGACCTTGAAAAGTTTCAGGCCGAATTAAGGAAGATGTGAAATTTGTTAACCTTTGTAGGAAACAGTTGAGAAATTTGTTAACCTTTGTCTTTAAACTCTGTCGTTTTGTAAATGATTGGCTTGACATCTTCTTTTTAAAGACTACGTCGTTTCAAGTTTACCAAACGGTCATTTCTCCGGGTTTAATGTTGGTTTTTTTTTTTTTTCCTAAAAACCTAAATGTCACTGAAACCTCTCAATTGCAAAATGTGTACCATGTTTTGTTGTTTTAAATGTTCTTTATTACTAATCAAAAATCACAAGGCTTATAATGATGTGGTGAAGTGAAGGGGTTGTTATTTTGGGGATTTATCTTTGATGAATTGAATTGTATTGACTTAGTGGTTATGAACTTCTGTGATTTAGACTTCTTGCTCGACTTTATTGATTTCTGGAGGCAAACATGTTCTCTGTAATATTGATTCTACCTTCAAACCAAAAGATATTCTCAACAATAGAAGAATATATTAAGCTTGTTCTCTTTTCCTTTTTTTATTGTTGGTATTATTCTGTTCTCTAATACTTTGAAGGTACATTTCTCTTATTTTAGATGTTGGTCCATTTTCCTTTCCATTAACTAGAAACGATTTATCTGGTGCGGGTACTTACTATTTTTTAACTTCTTGCTTATCCTTCTCAAACTCGTCTTGTATGTTGTACAAAGTCTTTGTTTGAGAAGGAATTTCATAGATTTACTTCGAAACAGATCTCAAAACTTATCGACCATTTTATGTGCTTCACTCAAACTTTAACAAGGACACATGGAACTAGCGGATCAGATATGTTTTTTTTCTTTATTTTAATTTCATGTACTTATATACTTCTAATATTTTGGGTAATTTACATGAAATATCATCTACATCTTGAAAACAATTACATTAATTGTAAATAACGATGAGAGAAACGGTTATTCTTACACAATGTAAAACACATGTTTTGCTTCGCCATTAATCAAATGATGTCAGTTAAAGCAAGAGAAAACAAGAATACTACTAAACATGTCTTAAAACTGTTTGCATTAATTAATTGGATGATTTTATGTGAATAACAAAAATGTAAAAATGATTATATTTCCAACAATTTTGTTTTCTTTATCTTTTCTGTTTTTAACAATGAAATTAGAAATAGTTTTACTAAGTAATAATATTATTTTCTTTATATTATTATTTATAGTTTTGTATAAAATTTTTGTTTTGTGGAGAAAATTCTGCACACATTGAATGAGAGTTTTAACTACATAGTTTCTCAATTGAAGAGTCCAAGGATATCGACAAATTTTCTGTGGATGCTCTCCAAAGCTCATTGTTGGTTCATGAGCAGAAGATGAAGAAAAATAATATGGGCATCAGCGGTGTAGAAGAACAAGTGCTGAAAGTGACTCATGGCGGAAGAGGAGGCGGACGAGGCAGAGACAGAGGGAGGATTTTCAACAAAGAACCAATAGAATGCTTCAAGTGCCACAAACTTGGACATTTTCAATATGAATGTCTTAGTTGGGATGATAAAGTGAATTATACTGAAGTTGAAATTGAAGAACCGGAGCCTGACATACTGCTTATGGCTTTCACGGAAATTATTGAATCAAAGACAGAAGTTTGGTTCATTGACTCTGGTTGCAGGCTTGCAGCAATCATATGTGCAGAGACAAAGCATGGTTCTCAACACTCGATGAAGGATTCAAACATACGGTGAAGCTAGGTAATGACTCCTCTCTTGATGTTATTGGAAAAGGGAATATAAATTTTAGAGTAGATGGTCGATAACACACCATCACAGATGTGTATCTTGTACCAGAGTTGGCAAGTAATCTAGTAATTGTAGGGCAGCTTATTGAGAAGGGATGTGAAGTGTTAATGAAGCAAGGAGTATGTAGGCTTTATCATCCCTAGTTAGGATGCATCCATCGTAGGTATGGGCATTTGAATTACAAGGGCTTACGAACTCTGAAATTTTATGGAATGGTGAAAGGATTACCGTATTTAAAAGCATAAGAAGATGATGAAAAATGTTTTAGTTGTTGAAAAGCAACGTCGAAGAAGTATATCAAAGAAGAGTGAATGGCGATCTTCAAAGAGATTGCAGCTGGTACATTCAGATCTTTGTGGTCCAATCTCTCCATCGACCAACAGTGATATGAGATATATCTTAACTTTCATCGATGATTACAGCAGAAAGATCTGGGTATACTTCTTATCACAAAAGTCTGAAACATTTTTGATGTTTAAAACATTCAAAAGTCAAGTTGAAAGAGAGACTGGAGAGGCACTTATCTGTTTAAGAACATATAGAGAAGGGGAATATTTTTCTAAAGAGTTCATACAGTTCTGTGAAGAGACAGGGATAAGCAGACAGCTCACGGCCGTATTCATGCCGCAGCAAAACGGGATATCTGAGCGAAATAATCGAACAATCATGAACATGGTGAGGAACATATTAAATGACAGAGATGTACCCAAAAGACTCTGGCCATAAGCAGTTATACGGCCGGTGCATGTACTAAATTGCAGCCCAACATCAATATTAAAAGAGAAGACAACAGAAAAGATGTGGAGTGGAGTAAAACCCACAGTCGACTATTTCATAGTTTTTGGCTGCTTATCACACGTCCATGTCCCATATCAAAAGAGAAAGAAGTTAGATGACAAAAGCATATCATGTGTTTTGATTGGGGTGAGCAAAGAATCAAAGGGTTATCGCTTAAATAATCCCATAACAGACGACTTGATCTTTACAGGGAATGATGAGAACATGCTTGAGAAATTAAAATTATCTATGAAGGAAGAGTTTGATATGATTGACTTAGGGAGAATGAAATATTTTTTGGGAGTGGAAGTGATACAAGATGCAGAAGGGATCTTTATTCATCAAATGAAGTACGCTGGTGAAATCTTGGAAAGGTTTAATTTACATTGTGGAAATAAGGTAAAGAATCCGATAGTGCTATTCACTAGAATTACAAAGGAAGGTGATGAGAATAAGGTGGATCCGACACAGTACAAGCAACTTATCGGAAGTTTAATGTACATTACATCAACAAGGCCAGACATGATGTATGCAGTGTGCTTACTGAGCAGGTACATGGCGACTCCTACAGGTCAACACCTGGATGCTAAAAAAAGTACTTAGATACTTAAAAGGAACTCTGAGTTTTGATGTGTTTTACAAGAGAGGAGCTGTTGATGATTTAACTGTTTTTACAGACAGCCATTATGCCGGAGATTTTGATGATAGGAGGAGTACAAGTGATTATATTTTCTTTTTAGGTGGAGGAGTTGTTGCCTCGACGTCCAAGAAGCAACATGTGGTGACATTGTCGACAACTGAAGCTGAGTTCATAGCAGCAGCTTATTGTGCTTGTCAGTGTGTTTGGATGAGAAGAATTTTAGAAGAGTTTGGTCTGAAGCCGTCAGGAAGCATTTCCATCTTATGTGATAACAGTTCAGCCATTAAGTTGTCAAAGAACCCTGTTCTTCATGGTCAAAGTAAGTACATTGATGTGTGGTTTCATTTCTTAAAGGATCTCACTAAGGATTGAGTTGTGAAGCTTGTTCATTGTGGGACTAATGAACAGGTTGCTGACATATTGACAAAACCTTTGCGCTTAGAAGTTTTTGCTCATCAAACTTATCAATTGGCTCCAATCTTCTTCCAAGGTTTGTTATCTTCTTTACTTTTTTTTTCTTCATACTAGGTTTGAACCCTATTATAATTTAAGTACAAATTTAAAATGTTGTATCCAAATATCTTTATCTTATTCATACATCCAAACACTAACATATCTATTAATATTTTAAAATATAACAATAATTTCAAATTTTCTTAAATCTATATATTTAATTAAATCAATAAAAGATATTGGAAAATAGTAATGAATCTCCTTTCAAATTTGTTTGATCTTTTTTTTTTAGAATTACTATATATACATATAATTAATAAAATTTAGATTTTTCTGCATATGGTGTGATTCGGATTTTCAAAAAGAGACATATGTCATATCATTCGGGTTTTGGATCGGTTTTGGTTTAGTTTTGTTCAAATTCGGATAAATGTTTAGTATTCGTTTGAATATTATGACTATTTGGTTTGGATAGGTACGGGTTCAGATCGGTTTCGATTTGGTGGTTGGGTTCAAACAAAACATAAAACTGTCCACATTTTTTTTAAATAGTTTAATAAAAACTGGTTGAATTTGGGTTATATAAGAAATTGTATAATTTTGAAAAATATAAATAAAGACATATTTTGGGTATTTAACATACTTCTATGATTTATAATTTTTGGTTTTTATTCAGACTAATTTAACTTATAATTTGGTAGAATATATTAGGTCGTTAAAATGGGGACTAGCGGGCAACTTAAAGCGAATCACAGATTTTAGTGGGTTACGTCCGCGGGCTAGCAGATTGGCTCGCAGACAACAAATATTAAATATTATAAGATTATTTTCACAGATATAAGATTATTTTTCATATCCGGTATACATAAGATGTTGTTAAGATGTAAATTTTGAGTGTTAGAGGGAAGAGTGATTGAACCCGTGTGAATGATAGGAAGACCAGCTCCATTGCCGATCATGACATTCTCACCACCAACGTACGGAGCATGAAGGGCAAGATTTTTGAGATCATTTATGATATGGTGTGAAGCACCACTGTCAAAAGCCATGGAGAGAGATCCGGAGAGGTTGTTGTAGTATGATGCACTTGATGATGCCACTGCGGAGGCGGAAGAGGAAGATATGGTGCCGGAGAGGATGGTCCATAGCTTCAGTAGTGAGGGAGCGAAGGATTCATGGTAGGAGCCAAAGCTGGAGTCTGTTGATATTGCGGACATCGTTTAGCGCCATGACCTTGCACGCCACAGATTTGGCACTTACCAAGATATGGGCGAAACTGGCGACCACCACCATGAGAATATGAGTAGCCACCGCGCGAGGTAGGGTACGATCTAGACTGCTATTGTGGTGGATTGTACTGAGCATTGTTTGTCATGACAAGAAAGTTATTGGTGTTCGCAACAGTTGCCGCATTGAGCATGTTCTCCAGATTAATTAGTTTTTCATGGAGTTCAGCGAGAGATATTGGTACATCTCTGCCTTTAACCATGTCAATGATGGGTCTATAATCATCACCAAGACCATGAGTGATGATGTCTAAGAGATTTTCATGTTCAATTGGAGCACAAGGAGAGCGAGCTGATCTGTTTTGTCAATGATGTTTCACATGAATTCATTGATGGATTTGGTTCCTTTTGTGATCTGTTTCACTTGTTGTTTGAGTTTTTTGATATGCCCCCTTGAAGGTTTGCCGTAGGTTGTAATATTTGCCATATCTCACGGGAAGTGGTGACACGGGCTAAAATCGGTTGAATAGAGAGTGACAGAAATCCAATCAAGGCGCTGAACTGAGATCTGTCTTGATGCTTCCAGGCTACGAAGTTTGGGTTGGCCTGAGCATCTCCGGCCGCTGTTGTGACTTGTTCGTGAGGAGTTCGATCGTCATCACTTATGAACCAATGAAGTTCATGTGATTCAAGCAGTGCTTGAACTTGTAAATGCCATGTAATGAAGTTGGCTGGAGTTAGTTTTGTGATGTTTGACATGTTGAGTGAGATCAAACTTTTCTTTGGATCTTCAATGTTGAAGAGAGGAATCTGCAGCAGCTATTAATGCCATCTTAGATGTCAAGATGACTAGAGGTGAGGAGAAGGTTTGGAAGAGAGATGAAGAAAAGCGAAGAAGAAGAAAAAAATGACAGACACGACACGGAACAGAGGTTCCTAGCGGCAGGGAGAGACGAGGGAGAAGAAGAAACTAGGTTAACGATCTTAGCTGCTCTGATACCATGTAGATATTATGAACTGATGATTTTATTGATGAATCAATATACTGTACATATTTATACACATAGAAAAGGTATCTAGAATATTCCTAACATCTTGATATGCAAGTAATATACATTTTAGTAATGGAAAATATTCTAATATACTTATACTACCGATTCTGAAAGATATATTTAGGAATCAAACCAAGAAGTTAAAAAAATGTTTAGATTTTAACTGAGATATGTATAGTAGGCACATGCACTTACTTACAAATTACAATATTTTAAAAACGTTACCTCGTGCTCGCATGAAACCGTGATGGTGTGGTACACAATTTTCACTGAAAACCCAATTCCGTGAATTTATTTTGAAGTGAAAGAATATTATTTTGTGTTTGTATTGAAAAATCATATTTTGGTGTAAAAGAATAAATTTATGAAAATTATTATAATTTGATTCCACAATCCTGTGGTATCGTAATTGTTTTTATAAAATTTAATCCTAAATGAGTTATAAATTTTTAAAGTAGGATCATGGTTTACATATTTTGTGATGGACCGGGGGCCCAAAACTTTTGAGTTCTTATTAACAATCCCAAGAAAGTCTTAAATGTATTTATTTTCGGGATTTTTTGTAATCTTTCTAGAAATTTAAAATAGTTTGTTTTAATATTTTTTTTTTGTAGTTATAATCAATGATGGTAGTTCACCATAACTCTATACTTATAAAAAAAAATTTGATAAACATAATTATAAGTTACTGTTAGAACACACATTTATTAATGAATTTATGCATATATAAATATTTATTTATATATTTTTGTTGGCAATTCTTTCACCAGAAATAAATTTCTAAGAGAAAGCATATCTGTGATTGGACTGACCAGAAAAAATATAAAAAATGAAGATAACCCTATCTAACGAATCACAGTTCTAAGCTCAGAACATGCCACGTAAGATTCATATCTCCCACTCCTCACATATGTTACGATTCTTCCTCTACGTTTCACTTATTCTCAAACAACCAAACTCACATTGAGAAACACAAACTAATCAAAAGATCAGAGAAGAGAGCAAGACTCAGAAATGGCTTCTACCTCCGCTGTATCAATGGTCATGCCACTTACCAAGAAGCAATCATCATCGGCTAAAACCATAGCTTTCCTCAAACCATTACCTTTGAAAACATCCAAGTCCTCTTCCTTAGCCATGCCTACTACACGTAGGTTTCAGGTGAAAGCAACTAATTTGAAGATGGAGAAGGCAGTGAGTAGCCTAGCTGCTGCAGCTCTCACCGTTTCAATGGTCCTCCCTGAGGTGGCTGAAGCCGCTGGCTCTGGAGTCTCTCCTTCACTCAAGAATTTCTTGCTTAGCATTGCTGCAGGTGGCGTAGTGCTCACGGTTATCATTGGTGTTGTTGTTGGTGTCTCCAACTTTGACCCTGTTAAGAGAAGTTAAGAGAGATTATCTTGAAATCATTATTGTGATGTGGTATTTGAATTGTGAATCTATGTGCAATGTTTGACTTATGAACTTTTGCCCTTATTCTTGTATCTTATGCTTCTTATAAGACTTATGCTTTGTCACCAGATTCACCCCCTCATAACATTGAGGATTCTTCATTGGTCTCAAGATAATTCATGGAAACTTAATTATATCGCTTTGTCTATTGAATATTCGAAGCAAGTCACATTTAAAGCGTATTTGCAGCCGTTTTAAAATAGAGCTCATGACAATTAGTATTCAAATGGCTAAGGAAGGTGGAAAAGTATGGCTCTAGTAACTCAAGAACCAACACATTAGCACTATTTATACCATTTCATCTTATTAAATGGTATATTTTATTAAGACATTTATTTAAAACAATATTTGATGGTTGGAAAAAATGATATTTGATGAAAAACATTCTGGGTTAGCACTAAAATGAAATTTACTATTCCGTATAGTCATTTAGCGTGTGAGACAAAGTTCACCTCTACATTCTTAAGTTGAGTGAATATTTAACTTATATTTATTTGATTGACAAATACAAAACCATAAAACCCAAACATTTTTATAACTTAGTAGTAATTGAAGAGCAATTTAACAAAAACATAATGTTTTAATATTTGTTAGACGCTAGTCGAACGCTATGACGAGATTAATGCATAACCGATTAATCGAGGAGTAAGCCGAGATTAGTTTTAAGATTATTTTAATATTTTAAAATATATTCATCCATTATATTAAAATTTTAAATAATATTATTTTAAAAATTTTGGTAAACATATGAAAAACAAAAGTTTATAATTTTCATTTAAAATTTATACATAACTTATTATAAAAGAACACAAACTCTCTATATAAATGTATGAATAACAAAAAAAAAATATTTTATATTTGCAATATAAAATTAATCAGACTATGCATGATTAGCCGAAAAATAATTAGATTAGTCAGGAGTAATCGAATGATTGATTTTTCCAAGGAATTAATCATTAATCGTGGTGGATATGATGACTCTAGCGTCTAGGCGTAAAGTAATAGGATTTATGCAGAAATTTTTAGAACCTGACAAAAAGACCAAATTGTCTATAGGTAATATATGATTTAAACAATACGAAAATCGAACAATTATAATCCTTAAATGTGACAGAACTTGTATAATATTAGAATAACATGAGATAGCAGGCGTAGAGTTTACATCATCTTCCTTTGGTGCATGTATAATCACAACATCAGACAATGGTGTCTTCGGTCCTTGTATGCCCTTAGGGTCCCAGTCAAGCATAACCTTCACCTTGATACCTAGCATACCCTACGCATCCCTTTAACCGAACGCGGGGTCACACAAGAGGCAGAGTGTTTCAAGAAATGGGTTTCCATATCACGCACAATATGAACGTTAAGACAGTTAGAAGAATTGACCTGTCTAAGAAGAACATGTCTCACTGCAGAATCGATATATTCCTTGGTTGGCTGACCTGAGGAAACCATGTAACCGTCCTTAAACTTCATGGAGTTAGCACGTTGAGCACGAATTTTTCCACTCACAATGACCTACAAGCATTTGGTAAAGATGATAAGAACACTCTACAAGTATTCTGGAGAAATTAGAGACAAAAGTGGGGTTCGTACCGACTTCACACCCTTTAGCTCCAGTCTCCATAACAAACCTCAACACAACATATCAAGCCCTATACAACAAAAGGTCGATGCAATATTAACATTCTGAGCTAAAAGAGATGAAAGCAACAAAATTTCAAATTTCACGTAAAAGAATGTGCCTGACAGGCTTAAGGACTTGTGTATTTAATCGTTTAATTCAAACCTAATGCCTATAGTGATGATAGTCACAAATGATAAATAAGAAAGCTCATTATACTAATTCAATCTTGATGAAAGATCAGCAGCAAGACACAATTACTAGCACACAAGTTTCATTAAGCAGGTAATCAATTTGTATCATGCTTTAAGGCATAGATAGATAATAACTATTTTTTAAAGATGCTTCATCTCATTAGCTTAACTACAGTATAGTACATAGTCTAAGAAACAAACCTACGGAAATTTCCAATCTTTTAGGCATAATGTGCATATAGGAGCGTGTATGTTTACCAGTACACGATAATGGTTACCCAGTTAATTAGTTTGTTTCATGCTTCAAGCCATATATATAATAAAGACATTAATTTTAGATTCAATATGCTTTCTTTCATCAGCTTAACTACATTAACACATACTCACATAGTCTAAGCAACAAAAAAACAAAAGAAAAACTCCAATCTGTTAAGCCTAATGTGTATATACACAGATAAATACATTTAATTTGATGAACTACATTAAAACACAGTCTAAGAAACAAAACAAAAGGAAATTTCCAATATGTTAAGCGTAATCACACATAAAAGTAAGAAAGTACTACATACCTACGAACAGCAAGACCACCAAGAAGCTTGTAACGAAGAGACTCAGCCTGAGAAATGGCACAAAGACCTTTGTTATTAACCTTTTCAGCATAAAGCTCAACACTGTCATGAAGAAATTTGAATCTTTTTCGAACAAGAGAAGTCAATTCCCTAATCCTCGTGCCTTTCTCACCTAACCCAGACAAAAAACCTTTAATCTCATCAACATCTACCACAACAACTGACTTCAAACAATTCAACTAAAAACCCTAATTTTAATTCTCAAAAAAAAAAAAAACAGGGATCTTGAAACTAAACAACTTTTTTTAAACATACCAAGAACGTTTAGCTCTAATGATGATTTTAGTACGCATAGGAGTAACACGTACTTCAACACCAGAGTAACTATCTTCAGCAAGCTCTCTAGTTAAAACCTCATTTAGCTCAGCGTAAATTACACCATAGGCTACGAACTAAAACACTAAAAACATCTTTTGTATGAAGCTAAAAGATGAGACATTGGTAAAGTGAAAGAGGGTAGGGGAAACCGTAAATTCAGAAGTTAGTTCGAGCGGAAACTGTAAATTCAGAATTAGTTTGAGCAAAAAATGCAAATTATACAATTTGTGTTTATATATGGATAGCAGCGATTCCTATTGCTATTCTATGGTCTTTTCTGTCTTTTTCCCTTTACCCGGTCCTATCTCGAGCCAATACACCAACAACCAAGGAACGGGAGTGATCCGAGTGTTTCAAGCAGACAAAACGATAGGAAGCACTTTCACTCGATTGCATTGGTCTAAAATGCTAGCTTGAAAAGGAAGTCCCTTACCCTAGTCCAATTCTTGTAATAAAATTTAAGTGTTTCTTAGGCCCAATATTATAAGGGGCCAATTTTTATTGACGAAACAAGCTATTGGCAATTTCTAACCTAGCGCAACCAGACATTTCATCATAGTACCTCTCTTTTTCCTCTGGCTGTGAGACGTAAGATCATCACGATAGTATGAAGAAGTTGATAGCTCTGTATAATTTAGGTTTCCCTTCTTTGTCTTAAATTTATGACTTTGTTTTGATTAAGCTGATGCGAAGTACCATCCCTAGGGGTGGGCATTTTGATCAAACCAATCAAAACTGACTGAATCAAGCAAACTAAACCCATCCAAAAATTGAACTGATTTATATATCCAAACCATTCGGTTGTATATCTTTTAAACCTCAATGGTTTGGTTTGCTTTGCTTTAAACCGAATCAAACCAATAAACCAATATGCTAATTTAATTAAATAATTAAAAATATTAGTAATATATGTATAATAATTTCTTAAAGGTAACATAATCATATTGTGCTTGAGTTATCAGTTTGTATAGATAAATAATCTTGGTAGGTATAAAATTTAGTTCATGTAAAACTTATACTCAAACTCGAAATTCAACTGAAATGTCCACCCCCTACCCATTAATTCCCTATTTATTTCTGGTTTGTTTGGTGTCTAAGTCCGGTTCTTGTTTGATTCATTGAATTCTTTTACTTTATTTAAATGAAAACCTTTGGACAAAATAATATGAATTGCAAGAAAATATGTAACGTATATATATATATATAGTGTGTGTGTTTGTGTGTGTCTTTTAGTACTTTGACACTCAACTACAAAATCTTCTTGATGGAAAAATTCTTTAGAATTGTTAATCTCACCAAAGCTTTTATACTTTTTACCAGATGGGAAAAGGAAAGCACTAAAAATTCAAAGTGTGTGTGACAGAGGTTTTGGAAAGCGACGCATGTACGGACATTGCAACAACTCCCTATAAAGATACTTTGTTAAACACAAAATCAGAATCTATTCTCAACACAACACTAAAGACAATTGTACCAACCACACAACCACAACCACAAGAGAGAGAGAGAGAGAGAGAGAGAGAGAGAGAGAGAGAATGGGAAAGAGAACAAGTAATTGTATGAAGAGAGAAGAGTTAAACAGAGGAGCTTGGACTGACCAAGAAGACAAGATCCTCAGAGATTATATCACAAACCATGGTGAAGGCAAATGGAGCACTCTCCCAAACCAAGCTGGTAACATATCTATCAATCTATATGTATATATTTTACATCTTCTACATACAATAATCGTTTCTGTACATATAAAAAGGACTCAAGAGGTGTGGCAAAAGCTGTAGACTCCGATGGAAGAACTACTTAAGACCGGGTATAAAGCGTGGAAACATCTCATCTGATGAAGAAGAACTCATAATCCGTCTCCATAATCTCCTTGGAAACAGGTTTTAAACCAAAAAACATAGATTTTTTTTTTTTTAATTTTGTTTGTAGTAAAATTATTTTTTACGTGAAACAATAATTAAAATGCAGATGGTCGTTGATAGCTGGGAGGCTTCCAGGCCGAACAGACAATGAAATAAAGAACCATTGGAATTCAAACCTCCGCAAAAGACTTCCCAAAACTCAAACCAACCAATCAAAACATTCGGACAACAACAACAACAGCCATGTTTGTGTTATACGTACAAAGGCCATTAGGTGTTCAAAGACTCTTCTAATCTCGGATCTTTCTCTCCAGAAGCAGAGTCATAGTAGTAGTAACATTCTACTTCCTCTGAAAGAACAAGTGGATCAAGGTGGGTCTTCGTTGTTGGAAGATCTTGAATTAGATTTTGATAAAATTCAATCTGAGTTTCACTTCCCGGATTTGATGGATTTTGATGGTTTGGGATGTGAAACTGTAACATCTCTTGTTTCTTCTGACGACGTTTTGAGAGATTTGGTTCCTGCTCAGGGTAATCTTGACCTCAATAGACCTTTTACTCGTCTTCACCGTGGCGACGATGAAGATTGGCTCCGAGACTTCAATTGTTAATCTACATTACTACACATATATATATATATATATATATATATATATATATTTTATTGAAAAGGTTTAGTTATATTACATATTCTCGACAGACAAAAGTATATTGGTATTGTCTGAACTCTGAACGCTTCTAATTTCTTCTAACCTTTAAGTAGAACATAATAACTAATATTAATTATGGTTACGGTCGGAATATGGTTTCTGAGCAAAAATAATAATAACTAATATTATGTATAATCGGAGCCTAGAATTGGAGTGTTAAGGAAATTGTTTTTGTCTTTAAGCAAATACGCAAATAAATACGCAATGACGAATTATATATATATATATATATATATATTTTTTGATAGATTTTATACAATTAGTCTATGCATGCGCAAATGATAGAGCTTTTATTATAGCCTAACTACCGCTTAACCACCCTACCCATAAATTTTACTAGCGCTATTGTTCTTGGTAATTCGAATCTACTTTACAACGTTGCATAACGAAACTTAACCTTTAATATACATGCATATCCATTTATAGGCACACACAGTCATAAATGTCAGGATTTTTGTATTTTTCATTTTTGGAATCATTGTATAATTGGACATTAGACATTTGTGCATGTACTCTTTTTATAATTATAAACTTGGTGATTAACACGGAAAGAAAAAAGGTTAATAAATAAACAAAAATGTGTATGAAAGAAGTGAATCTTGAAAAGAAGATAGAACCATGCCCCCTCTTCTCAACAACTTTTTTGTGCGAAATATAAATTTCATTATTAAAGCGGGCCTATTACAACACCTCTAAGGGCCTCTTTAGCTAGAGAGTCTGCTTGTCGGTTCAGATCCCTGTGAACGGAATTGAAAAATACAGAGTTGAAAAAAAGAGATTACAAAGAGGATATCGTGGAGAATCCCATGTAGTTCTTTAGAAGAAGTCTCTGAAACTAGAACTTTGATTAGCAAATCTGAAGCTGAGTAGAAGATGTTGGATTCTTATTAACTTTAGGTTTCAAAACTTACATGTCGGGCTTCACTCGTTACCAATGTTGTATTAAGAATTGTAAATATTTTGTAAATTGGGTATTTGAGTTCATGGAGATAGAGAAATTTGTTCACAACTTAAACTGGTCGCTTGGGTAATGTTTCTTTTGGGTTCTTCGTATCTTCTCTATTTTTATTTATACTAGATTTGGATTCGCGCGTAGCGCAAGATTTCAAATATTAAAATATTATTAAACTATATTTATTAATATTAATATAATTTATAAAAATACAGTTATTTTAATCGTTAATTTATTAAATAAATGCTAATTTATTTTTTAAATAAATAATATAATATTTTCAAGATTTTTTATAATTATTTTTGCTCTCATATAACTAATAGAACTATGAACTTATTCTTAACATATATCAAAATTATATTCACAGTTTTATTTTCTTATACTCTATTTTATTATCAATTACATATTTTTGACTGTTAAAATTTTTCAAAATAGATAATAAGTTGAAATATAAGATTTCTATGACTATAACATATAAAATTTGCTTTTTATATTTTCTGACACTTATTTTATCACTAAATTTAGATTCTTTAAAAAAACTTTCATCATTTGATATTTTTAAAATTTTAATGTTGTTAATTTAAATTCAATTTATTTTCTCTTATTTTATTTATATTTCCGCTATTACTGTTGTTTATAAAACTAAAACTATTTAAAAAATAATGTCATGAATTTGTATTTTTATATTTCTTAATTTTTAAATTTTATTTTATTTTGATCATTAATTCCCTTATTTTCATATTTTAATTTTTTACATTTTATTTTATTTTATCATTAATTCCTTTAATGCTCATTAACTATAATAATTATTAAAGTTTTGTATTTATAGTATAATAATTTTTTCTTAAAAAATGATACTTATTTTTTTATTGGATACTAACATGATGATGTAGATATGTTCATTAGAGAGAAAACTCTGCCATTATATATATAATTTCAAGTTTATTATTAATTTAAAGTATAAATTAATGTTTTAAATTTTCACTATCATACTTAGTAACTGTTAATGCAACTGCTTTTTATTAGAAATTAATGCTACAAAAACTGAGAGCATGTGTATCATGTCAACTAAAATTAAAATTATAATGCATTCAATATTAGGTTTCCATATATTTGTATTATGATATACAAATATATTTTATTTATAAAATTAATGTATGTATAATTTAACTTGTAAAAAAATAAAAGAGAATATAAATAAAGAATTTGGACACTTTGACCAAACCATAAAGTGTCAATTGTTTTTGTGGAAACTCATTTATGATATTTGACTAAACATATATATTATTCATTATATAATATGGGAAAGTTCTTCGATTTCAAAGATATGTGTTATACATAATATACATATATACATATAAATATATATGTATATATATGTATGTGTGTCTATTTATAAATACTCATACAATATCCCCTATTATTTCAAAACAACTAAAGATATTGATCTGAACATTATTTGTGTTTAGGTTTTTTTTGCTCTGGAGATTCAAACATCCTCTAAAAATAGCTATTGCATTTGTTAGAAAATTAAATAATGGCAACCAAGAATGTTTCACAATTTCCATTACTTTCATTGATAATGCTTTCTCTCATCCTTTTACCCATGATCTCAGGTACTATACTGATCTATTTATAATTATATATATATATGCATATGTTATCTAAAATTTTCTTAAACTTTTCATAATGTTCTTACTGACTGAGTCAAAACTGCTAAATTCCAAGATACATGATTTTTATTTGCATTTGCATTCAAATGCTAAAATGTTAATAATTTATATATATATATATATAATAGTTTAATGTGTTTGTTAATAATCAACAGGATCAAAACGAGTTGGGTTTCAATGTGAGATGGGATGTCCAAGCGACGATGTCTGCGATAAAGTATGCAAAACTAATGGATGGCCGATGGGAGTTTGTCGTGGCATTCTTTGTTGCTGTGGAAACAAAGTCAAAAGCATTCAAACACCTAGTCCTTTAAATTATTAATTATTTTCTAGTTTAATATATTTTCTCAATAAATTATCTATCAATAAAAAATAATAATTCAAAATTATCAAATCTACATTATTTCATGCAAAATAAGAATCAAGCAATATATTCAGTTACAATAAAAAAAACAAACCTAACAAACATAATAGATACACATTCAAAAATGTAAGAAATGGAAAAAATGAAACTCTAACCAGAAAAAACAACTACTAGTTGATTAATTATGCTAGTGGGTACTTTCAGGATGATCATCATTATGAGCAAGACAACGAGAGAGTATTTTCATATTGCTATAATAATAGTTTTTGATCATTTTTGTAGAGGTCATTGTTATCAAATGTTTTTTTTGGTAAGCCCCTTTAAATCCATCTTCCAGCACCAGGATATCAACTTGAGTTAAGAAATGCCGTGCATAAAATGGCAAGGTTGGGATTAGCGGAAATTTATTCTTATAAATTATTTTATTCTGTTCAACAAGATACAAGTTTTATTTTTTTGTGAAATTTGTTTACAACATAGTTTTGTAATGCCAAAAAATCCTAAAAGGATATTTTCGAACATTATTTAGGTAATAAAATAAAAAGCTAATAAAGTAATTTAAAAATCTCATAAAATCCATTTATTAGAAATAAAAATAGTTAAAACATGTAAAATTGCTAGAATAATATTAAAAAGTAATTTAATTGCTAGTTTAGCATAAGACAGATTCATGTTAAATGTGAAATTTAAATCAAAAAGTACCTTTAAATCATTTGAGAAAAAAAAACTAATTACAAGAATGTCATTACTAATGAATGTCATGTGAGACATATTTTCAGGTTTTTTTAAACCCATCAAATATTAACAAGTTTGCCATTCCTGAAGGAAAAATCTGAGAAACAAATTTACCAGATGTTATGGTATATTAGTTTGAATGGCAGATTTTAAAATTTGATGCAGACTACTTCTGTAGATTTACATGCCTTTGTTGTGGCAGAGTAATTAACTCAACTTGGAGATTTTAAACTTCCGTATAATGTTTTAGAAGATTTTGATATAAGCCACAAATTTTTTAATTTCCTAAATCTAGGAAAAATTCTTCTGTATATTTATTATTTTGTTGCAGATGTATATCGTAGATTTATTTTTATGGTTAATTTTACTTTTAGTTGTCACACAGTTATTATGGTTGATTTAATACTAATTTATTGAAAAATTTAATTGGTAGATTAATATTATAGTTACCATGTATTTACTCACGTTACGCCAGATTTTTAGATTTCAGATATAAAATATTATTTACCGGAGATTTGATTACTACATTTACTATAAATTTTGTATTGCATATTTTATTGAAAATACATGACTGGTTTGTCGGTAGCAATGTTCAAGAAAGTGCTAGACGATATTCGGGCAGTGACCCTCCGCCTAGTGCCTAGAATGCCTAGTTGGGGCTTAGACTGTTTAATTAATTTTATAATAAAAATATAAATTTAAACATATATATATATATTAACATAATATAATATAACATAATAAAATTATAAAATTGAATAACTTAAAATTTTAAATTATACGTGAAGAATATCAATGTTTGTAATTTTAAGTTTTTAAAGTAGCATCTTTTTATTATTATTTTCTTATAAAAACATAGATATTGAATAATTTATTAAATCTGTATATCCTGCATAAGATATAACTCATCTAATTAGCATTTAATTTATTTAATAATCACATATTTCATTAAATTTAACTATCCGTATAATATAAACTAATTTTTAATAATTTAAGTGGTCTAGACATTAATCAGATATGTTAAGGGGACCTAGCGCCTAGATGACGTCTAGGCGGCCGCCAGACCCTTTTTAGAACACTGGTCGGTAGTTACTTTTCTCTTCTTAATGACGAAATTTCTGGTAATTTTTCAAAAACAATAATTAAGTGTACCCAATTTTATTAGAGTTTTCTTCAGCCTTCATTATCTTATTTCATAATCATTCATTCATGTTCATCTTATTATAACTAAAAAGGAGTTAGAACTCCCCTCAAAACAAATATTTAGAGTAACAAAATATCTAAGAGCTCTCTTTAATACCAAATAAATCACCTAAAATTAACAAGGTCAATCAGAATCAAGAATCAAATTTCCCAAAATCAGTTTAAGAACTACATAACCAACATGATTACCATACGGTTTAAAAATAAATTATTTCTATGAATAAATTTGATCACATGCACTTCTTCGACGTGCTGTTCTAAGTCCGAAACCAGTTTTAAACGTCACAGAACCGGTCTAAAAAGTTCTCAATTAGAATAAACACCCATCGTAGCGAAGGAATTAACGCTCAAAATTTGATCAGCTCAGTAAACCAAAAGAAAACGACACTTGTATTGGATTAATGAGATAGAGAAGTTTCTAACAAGATATAGATTGTACTCTAATCCTCTCTGTACACAAAACCACCATTAAAGATTTTAAGAATGAAGAAGATGAAACTTACCTCGCACTTCTTCCAAGTGAACTACACAGAACTAAGTCAGAAACAACAAAGGGCACAACTGACCTCAAAACACCACAAATTCTGCTAATAAATGTTCAAAAATATGCAAATCGGAACAGAGGAAATATGGTCTCTAAAATTTAACAAAAGTCTCAATTTGACAAATATTCTGCTTATCCACGTTTGGGGCTTGAAAACACACATATATATATATACATGGTATTAGGGTTGAAAAATGAAGATTCAAGTAGCCAAAACTTATCCAACTGTTTTCAAAAAGGATAAACTATGTGTTTTTTCACTTTAATCCCCGGAGTTCTCTCAGAAAATTGATATAAAAGATAAATGCACTTTCTAAACATAGATAGCAAAATAAAATATTTTAAACAATCATCATGCACAATCATATACTAGAAATCATGATGTTACAATAATTGAAGTTGGTCCTAACATTGCTTCCACCGAACAAAATTAGTCAACAACATGTGCTTTTGGGAGCTGAAAATCCTAATGTGGGTAGGCAATCAGGCAACAGGGACACGTGTTGCTTCGAGTCTCGATTCTGACGTAGAGGCATTTAGTCATAATATAGTGTACAGTAGCTTTGCACCACTGGCTTTTCAACCAAGCGTGATGACCAAATGTGAAAATCAATAGTTCCTATCGTACGAGGTTTAATTACTATTGTGGTGTTGGTATCAATAGGGTTAAACTAATATGTCTTATGACGTCCCTAATCCCAGATCACGTTCCGAATTGGTGGATAAACAATCCACACTTGGTGAGTTTTGCTTCACAATGATGGGAAGAACCAACATCCAAGCATAAAAAACAGAATCGCTATGAATGATTCAAATTCTGAAGGTCTTAAGAATCAATAGGCAACGGTTTCACAGTTAGTATTTGTACTGAAAATCAGAACCAAGTGAGCTTTTACCATTTTTTCCACGTAATGTTTCCGTTCTCGTTGAGCTTATCTTAGGACATATGAGTTATCTTTTAATAGAAGTGCCGCCCCAGCCAAACTGAGCTGAAGAACTATCAAATTTAAATCCTAACCAATCAATTTACAATTTATTTCATGAAATTCCTAATGAAAATCTCCAAACTTAACAATAAATCTACTGGACATGGTAATGAAAATCAAAGACATAAATAAAATAAATATCATAAATAAAAACAGAGTAAACGAAACAGGGATTCAAAATCTTTTCTGGAAGGTTCAAAGTAAGATCAGCCACAAAAACTCATCAACTCTCCAAAACGTAGAATTAAAAATTTGAGAAAAACTAAAACTCCTAATTAATAGTCTAAACATGAGATGTTTATCTTATGTAAATACATAAAACTTTTGGGTAAAATTATATTTCTTCAAAATAGGGTTGTATCGATCATCACAAATGATTGTGTCATTCGATACCAGTGCAATTGCAAAACACCTTCAAAATTGGGTTGTATCAACCGACTCAATGATTTGTCGCTCGACACCAGTGCGATTGCAATACACCTTCAAAAACTGGGCTGTATCAACCGACACAAGTGCATCTGCTCAATCCAAATGATCTCACATACAATGCTCAATGAAAGCTTATTTTGTTTTTTATTTATTTAAATAATAACTTCCAAATCAAATATGGATTAAAATGTTATATCACATATAAACACGTTAGGTTTCAAAGAAAGAAAGAATAGTATTTCTCAAGTATTTTTAAAACAATCCCAACTCTAAAATATATTGTTATTATTGTGACAAAGTTTGGCCGTAGTATAGTTAAGCTATTAATCCGGCAAAGTGGCTCCGGTATAGATCGTTCATCACACAGAATTCTCAAGCTGAAGTCTGAATTGCATAGCCTATGAGTTAAAAAATACCAAATAATCATTTTATTCATAAAATAATAAAACCTTAGTTCTTTAACATCATAAAGTACCAAATAATAATCCGATCAACATTATAAAAAAGATAAATCATATCATGAGAAATATTGACAGCAGATTAAGTTGATCTCTTAATAAAAATATATATAAATCAGACATTTCTCTTAAAGAAGACGCTTGAAGTGAAAAAATAATTTGGGCTAGAAATTTTATAATTACTAATTAGAGGTCTTATTAAAATAATTAGGGATACATATTAAATAATTAGAGATTTTACAAATCATATCAAATATTTAATTACATGTTTAAATATAAACATAATAAAAAGATTACAACAAAATCAAATAGTTTATTTCTTTGTTTGGGGCACAGGTATTTGTTGATCTCCCCTCTCGCAACAGGCTTGGTCGTGACTCATTTACGGTGCACGCATCATGTATACAGTGATGTAATATACTCTCAATGTCCAAATCTTCTCGCCATGCACTGGCCAGGCAATTGCTCATTTTTTAAAACCAAACCAAAATATTGCCAAAAGCACGACTCAAGGTCGTATCTAGCCATTGAAGGACTAGTGTGGTTGCAGACTCACATTGAGGAAGAATGATGTGTAATCATTTTTCCCTTGCTTTATTTTTTCGTGATTTTGAGCATTATCATACCACAGCTTGTACTTTGGACGCTATGCCTATTTACTAGTTTTTGGTAAATGACAACCAAAAACTGGTTACACATTATTTGCTAATGTTCCATCCTACAAAAATCAGATACATTTCGACAATAATATAGTATCACACTTCATTTTGCGACGGAAATATTTGCAGAGACCACATTACCAATTTATATTGACTGCAATAAAGATCTGTTGACTACTAAGATTAAAGACTTAAAACTCCAATTATGTTTGTGTTTGAAGGATACAAAGAAGATGATCATGATTCTCTGTATCAAATCCTCATCTACTGGAAGTCTTTTTTCCATAGACAATTTTTTCAAACAGTAAGTTACAATACAAGAACATAATCGATGACACTTTTTTCGCGCGGTATTGTATATATGTATGTAGTCTTACTATAGCTTCTGGATAAAGGAAAGAACAAGATCTGTATGTACAGAGAAGAGTTGTGTATCCACGAACAGCTATTTGCATCATAATAAAAGAAGCCATATAGTTAGAAAAGTCCAGTCTTTATGGAAACTATTTGAATATGAAACATTCAATGAGAATGCAAACAGATCTTACCTTCATGAACGGGCGCTGACGACTAGGAAATGAGTCGATGAAACTTTCCTTTAGAAGAAGTGATACCTGAAAGAATGAACAAAGTCAAGCTTAACATAATAATCTACTTGCATGCTGTCTTAAGTTTATAAATAATCTTAAATACAATGGCAAACTATATTCTCTGTTATAATACAAAGGAATGGGACATAAGAAAGACAGCTCTTGGCTATGGAAAGTTTTTGAATTTTAATGTAGATGAAAGAAGAGAACCTTATCGTTGTTGGATTGCACATTTGTTATGGTATGTGACTGTAGATTAGAGCAAAGAGAATCCAGGTATAACCTTAGGACATCGAGGAAGCCTTTTGCAGCATCCACCTTTCGATAATCAAACACAATTGATGAAGAAATAGCAAGAAACATAGCAAATCTCTAGAGCAAAGAAAAAAAATAAGACAGAGAGAGATAGAGAGTCAGAGACCTGCACGTCAGTACATTCATATACTGGTCTTTTCTTTGCTAGATAGCTTTCTCCAACGAGCTTTGAATGATAAGGACTTAGCGCATTATATAAGTCTCGATACTGAGGCAGCTGAGGCATACTTGCTGACTTAACCTGAAATGTCATTTATAAAATAGACAGTGGTCATGTGCAGATCCCTAGTTTTTGTCCAAGATTTCTAGCGCTATCAATAAATCATATGTAGAAGGAAACTCGGGATATATGGAGCTTTGTTACTAAAACTGTGATTGCTAATAACCATATTTTGCTATTTCAGAAGACCATGAAATAGCCGGTAACATGATCATGATGACAGAAGATAATGAAAGAAATGGCAGTCGGCAGAAACTGACCTGGTTCTTATTAACATCCACGACGATAACATTTGTTAGTTTCGACTGAACTTCACTTGTTTTGTTCTTTACCCCAACCTAGAACGAGCAAAGCTTTCTTAAGCAACATAAATAAACAGGATACGGATATTACACCTAACAACGTAGGAATCATGTTCACAAACTCACTATGTAAGGGACTGGAGCATCTAAAAATTCCAGCATATCATCTGGCAAAACCTGGAAATCAAGGCCAGCCATTAGTCCTATATTGGTTACCACAGATTCTATATCTGGCAAAGACGCTACATGGAGACAGGATAATACCGGCATTAAAAGGCTCTGCCACCGAAAGGGACGGATTACTGGGATAATTGATAAAACTGATGCTGCTAAGATTCCCTATGTATTTCACAGAAAAGACAAAACAGCTCAAGTAACTATATTAAAGAAGAACATGGCATACTTGAATATGTTAAAAAAAAAAAAAAAAAAAAATACTCAGTAGATGAGGTCAGAGAGTATGAGCTTTACCAAATTGGAGCAAACAAATACAATCTGTTTCTCAAGCAATGCTCCTGCTAGGATCGTCAAGACCTGCATAGAAAAGAGAATGCATAAGAAACACTGCAACTCGGAGTCCACAGAGTTCCAGCATATAACGCATATGAAAACCATATTATATTACTAGGAGAACAATAAATATGATTTATGTGTTTTCTATACACCGCTTTTATACATATGAATCAGTATCACAAAAACCGCAAAGTCATGAAAAGAAACTATGGAAAAGTAAGAAATCACATTGTCAAGCCGCAGTGATCCACATAACGAAGCAACAGCCCATGTTGATAGTGCAGCTGCTTCTTCCTCAGCCATGAGCGCAGTGTGTGCCTGGAGACCAAGGAAAATAAGAGTCTCTGAAAAGTCATATATATGTTCCAAATATTAAATACCACAACAAATTATATGATTGTCAGATACAACTAGGTTGATACCTCCGCAAGTTCTAGACTACTGCTGCATGATTTTAGGTCAATTGCTGATCCAGGAGTATGCAATGCCACTTTATCAGGTCTATGATATTCAACCAAATGAAGATGCTCCAAAGGATGAAATGTAATAGTTGAACCTCTTGCCGGACATTTTAATTGGTAATACTCACAAAGTATCTGCAAGGACCCATTCTTTTTGAACTGAAAGAGATTTGCAAAGTTCGAGTATTAGGAGTACTATGATGGCAAACACAGCATACTAAACTTCCAAGATAGTGAAATAGAAAAACCTTTGCCCACTCAAGGATATCAAGATTACTGCTTGTATCATCTTGACCAGAAAAAGATGCTTCATCTGCTTCCGTATTATCTGCATTGGTCCTAGAACGTCTCCTCTCACAAGGAGCAGCCTGAAAGCTACAAATAGAAGGTTATATGCGTTATAGCAGTTTTAAAGAAAGAATAATTAATGCAAACCCTCTTAAAGTGAAACGAAAATTTCACTAACTAATGAACTGTAATTAAGATTTCAGCTCAGGACTTTTTTTGTCTACAATTCATGTTTTGCAAATGTGATGCAACAAGATCCTAGTCAAATTATCAGTACTGCTAAGCCATAGAGTTCGATGAAGGACGATCCAAAAAAATCTTTAAATAGATTTGGGTCAACAGACATGTAAAGGGATTGCTTGTTATGAAACTTAACAGATCAAAAAAGGGATTTCGATGATGTACCTAGAGCTATAATCCGGAATCTCATCCAAATAGGGGCACCGAAGAAGGGGGCCAGGATCTGGTGAACAACTTTCTAAGCTTTGCTCAACAATTGGCAAGGAATCATCAGCTTCGGCAACATTACAGTTAGACTCTGCAAAACACAACTCGGTTCCTTTTGCAATGGTCTCAAATTCATTAGACGCTGGAAGAACAGATGTCTTCTCAACAATTCTATCTAGCACACCCACGTTAAGGTCAACTTTCTGATTCACCTCAGAAGTCCCATTATCTGAAATGTCCTCAGCTTCAGGGAGTTCTGAACTTGCCTCACCAGTTTGTTCTTCTGTGCCCTCAGAGTTTCTTTGTTCGGGTGATGAACCATTTAAGCTTTCTCCATTGTTGAAATCTGTTGGGGGTTCTAAAGATGCAAAACTAATGCCACTCATCAAATGCTCCAGTCTTTCTTCCAAGAAGATGCTACATCGAAAAGGAGTATACGTGAGCACAGCTTCAAAATTGCAACAAGTAGGATTTCACCATAAGATGTTCATCACAATGAAGTAAGGCATTTCTTGAAATACACAAGTTAAACAATTTTTAGTGGAATGCATAAATAAAAACAAAGCCTGTGCCATGATAGATTCTGTTTATGTCACACTAGAAATCTAGAATAACCTGAATTATATGAAGGGAAATGAGATTTCAGAAGTTATACCTATTTAATACACCGAAATGCAATTCAAAAAACGGCAGTCTGGTAAGGATGCAGTAGCATCTGCGAGTTGTCAGAACATAGCGACTCAATGATGAGCAAGCAGGTTGTTTATCCAAAACCGTGGAAAGCAACCTGGACGGTTTGTTCACTATTTCTTCCACTAGTATGCAACATCCATACAAAGTCGAATTATCAGCAACCTGACGGGGAATTATCATAAAAATGACTCATCCAAATAGAAAAGCTATAAAGTAATCAAAATTTAAAACAAAAGGATAGTTTGACCACAATGATGCTTACCTGTAACCTAAATACAAATGAAAGGTCACTAGGTCTTAGATGTTCCTGCAAAGTAAGAATCACGGCTTATAAAATTAGTGTATGTTACAGTATATAAATCTGAGCCTAGTGAACTGAAGTTAATAGAATGATTAAACCCACATATTTTCCCAATATCACTTAACCAGAAAAAGATTAATTTATACATCTGCATTCCACATTAGGGACGTACCTGGCTGAGAATGATCTCACTCAGCTCACTCATGGAAGGAGTTCTCTCAACAGCATGGACCTGAAACCAACAAACCAGCATGGAAAAAGTGAGTAAAAAGTATATAAAATATGTAAGTCTAACATATAAACCCAATAAATCATCAAGGGTAGAATGCAAAAAAACCATTTAAAATCTATGAGTAAAAAGAACTACCAACATATTAAAAAGGCTTCAAAAGTGAGTGAACCCAAAGTGTTACTTACCAGCCAGAGTATCATATGTAAGTAGAGAACCAACAAAAAAAAAATTAAAGATGATCATATGTGCTAATACTAGAAAATGAGGAAATTTCACCTCAGAACTGTGAGAATTCTCTAGAAAGTTAACATATGGATTCTAAACCAGTTTCAGCTTAATGAGTTAACCCATATAACAACAGAAAATCAGTTACACACTACAGAACTCAGAAAAAATGAATTAAACACCTCAATGCCTCCAGGAAAGCAAAATGAATGAAGATCCTTGTATTTAATCGGAGGCTGCTTATCGGGAGGGTACACAAGTAAGACCTGAAAACAAAGTAAACACTTGGCAGCTTGCAGATGAGACAATATATATATATATATAGAAAAATTGATACCACACCTGAGGTTCGAGACTAGGTTCTACTCGGGAATGATTTTGAGAGACCAGTGCACTTCGCAATCTCCCAGTAGAGCCTTCTGATTTCCTTGAAATATACTGCCTTTCAAGTGCTTGAATATCACAATTAGGATGAAGTCCAACCACAACAACACTTTCAAAAAGCCTTGATGGATCATTTAATGGTTTCTGATCCTGTTTGAGATAAGTTAGTGATAAAAACATTCTACATTAAAGAGATTAGCATCTAAATTTCCAAACACATACCAAATATTGCACCTGAAATTTCGCCCATTGACGCTTTTGGCTAGTCAAAACCTCAGGATTGTACATTACACTCTTCGTTTTAGGTGTTTCGTAAAAGTTCTTAACCGCTTTCGACACTTGCCTCTTTAGCCTTTCAAGAGGGCTATCACTACCTTCATCTTTTGATGAAAACATTGCAGAAGGTCTTGGTGGGTTTATTGCAGAAGCTGCAGCAGCAAAAGCCATAGCAACATCTTCTGAAGTTTGCATAAAAAATGAAGCTCCCCAACTTGGACTAGCACTTCCTTCCTCATTCTTGGACATAACTTATACTTCACTGCAAGACACAAAACCCAATAAAAGTTATCATCAAAAGCTTATAACATAAAAGAGAGATCTTTACTTAAAAAATGGTAAAGATTCAATTTTGATTTTGTTTTTCAATTTGGAGTCAAACAAGAAAGATAGTGATAACTTAAGATAACTCAAAATTGAGACAAAAACAGTATTCCCAAGTAGATAAGATAGTGATGGGTGATGAGAAACAACAACTATGTTTATTTTTCATAGCAATTAATGATAAAAATCACAAAAACTTTAAGCCATTAAAGTGTTTTGACTATAAGAATTAGAAAAACGTAAAAGACTGAAAATTCAGATCCATCTGCTAAAAACACAGTCAGATTCTAAAACTTTTATGAAATCCCTATAAAAATTAGATCGGTAAGTGAAATTACCAAAACCAAAAAAAAATGAAAAAAAAAACCACCAATGAACTATAGTAATACTTGCAAAACTTTCGTTATTCTCAGACAGCAAAAAAAATGAATTTTGAAGATAACTAAGCTTAAGAAACTGATTTTTGGCTAGTTAAAAATTCAATTTTGAGACTAGAAAAAAAAAGAGTAATCAGAGACTAACGCAAAACTTAAGGAGGTAACTAAGAAAACGAGCGATAGAGCAAGCATCAATGGAGGAAGAAGGACAAGAAACGGTGAGAGAAATTGGAAAGTAAGAAGAAAAAAGTGACCTTGTTTATGTTGAGAAGAAAAGAAAAAGAACTTTAATTTCTATGATGATGGATGATCATGAGAAAGATCAGACTCGTGATTCAACGTTGAAGGGTCTTCTTCTTGAATCGTGAGAGAGGAGAAAATAAAAATAAAATAAAAGGAGAAAATAAAAGGCTGCGGGAGACAAAGAGACGAAGCGAGGGTCAGTTTATTTTCTTATTCTTCATAAAAATCTTCTCTCATTCTTAAAGTCAGTTGTCGTTTTGTGTCGTGACGATTTGGGTTAATGTTGTTGTGTAATGATATATTTACATGAAATTTTTATTTATAAATTTTTAACAATTTACATTATTGAGACTGATTGATTACGAAGAAGAACAATAATCCATTTAATAAGCACGAAAATACAAATATTGTGTAATTTTTACTTTTTTATTGTTTCTTATTAAGATTATGTGTTATACACGGATGAATATTTTGTTATTTAAATTTATTAGAGGATGAAACAAGTTTCGAGCATAATTTTATACTATGATTTAATAATATAGTTATAAAGTACTTTCCCAACTTAAATTGTGCGATTTAATATGTACTTCACTAAATAAATATTTATCAACATTAAATATATATCCTTCAAAATATATATATATATATAATATAAAACAATATTTATATAAGCTTTTGAATATTACATAGCATAAAATGAGAGAACTATTAAAATAATTTAAAACTAATGTTATAAAACAATGCATATATTTTTTATTTTTCAAAAACTAAGTTGGATGTTCATTCATAAATATTGATGTATTCATAAAAACAATTTGGTCAACAATTCATAAATATTTTATTATACATTTTAATAATAAATTTGGATTCTTGGAAATTTAATAATGTATACATTTAACTATTAATAAACAAATTAATAGCATTGTGTATTATAATATTGTGAAATTTATTATATATTGTTTGTTGAGAAATTAATAGTTTATTATTATCTTATGTGTTATTTATCGAAATTTTTGGTCCAAATATTATTTATGTAAATTTATTACTGGAAAATTTTACTATGATTTTGAGTAGATATAGAAAACAGGACTTCAGTTTTAATTATATACATATAGTGGAGTTAAATGTGATTAAAACCAATTAATTATTTTAGTGTTTGGCATATACAATAAAACCATCCTAATAAAAATCTAACAAAAACTAGAATTTTTGACAAATATAATATCTTTTGACAAAAATGAACTGAATAAACTAAATAAATTTACTAAGAAAAACTAGATTGGAACCTACAGTGTATTTTAATATAAATTTCTTTTATTTTTTACTGTTTAAAATATATTTTTTGTTTTCATGTAATTTTTTCATGCTTTTTATTTTTTACTGTTTAAAAATATATTTTTAATAAATATATTTGTTTTTACTGTTTATAATATATTTTTCATGTTTTCAACATCGGATCACTTTATTTTCATTTCTCAGTAGCAAATTTCTCTTATTTTTTATTTGATTCAAATTTCCGCTAAAACATTCATTTTTATCCTCATTGAAATAATGTATACCAAATCCTACCTAGTTAAGTATTAAATTCATCAGAATAAAAAAAAATTTATAACTAAATAAAAACCAAAACATTTGCTGACATCATCTACCAATACCGAAATAACAAAAGAATGTCCATAAGTCAATTCATATGAAGATCTAATACTAAATGTATATTCAAATTCATATTAAGTACACTAAACTGCTTGAAAATACATTTGCAAATCAAATACATATTAAATACAGTGAATTTCTTAAAAATATTAAATACATATGCAAATCTAATAAATTATTTATTTTTTAAATTTTCCAAATGAATATTAAAATTTTGTTTAAATTTTTTGTTAATATCTTTTTATTTTGAAAATTTAAATATTTTGTATTCTTAAAACTAATGAAATCTAATTGATGTTGTCTTTTTGGATATATTGGTTTCAATTTGGTGGAGATATTTTAGGATATTAAAACTTTGACTGATTATTTATTTTTATCGGGAAGGAAATTATTTGGGTATATGAATAAGTAAATAAATGTTTGGATATAATGGTTACTCATTTGTACTTATTATAAAAAATCTCTTGAATTTTTACAGAGAGTTAACTTCGAATCATTGTTTTTTTCCCCTCGAGCCGTACGAATCCAAATAATAATATAGACGTTGTGTGGGTGCTAATATGTCATCAATGTTTCTTTAGAAGATTATGTAATTGTTGATGTAATATGTATATTTTATTGTATCATGAATTTTATCAACTATTATATCAGATTTAAATTTAATGAGTGAATGTACTAGATGTTAAAATATAATTTTGTTTTAGTGATAAATAAAGCTTTAAGTCTTTTCAGTAAGACAATATAGATTCCAGTACGTTTGCTTTTCTTTTTTTAGGTTTTACACTTCCTGAAATCAAATGAAAATTTTTGGAGTGGAAATGGATCATTACATCGTCAAGTGAATCAGAGATTGAAGACAAAGACCGATCACTATACATTTACAACCGATCACTATTAAAGACGAATAAAACCGATCGGTAATTACCGACCAGCAGGCGCTTTAAAGAAATATTCATTTTCCATTTCCAAGTCTTCTCCTTTGTTCTATGTATAATGTTACAACCATAGCAGCCACATAGATGAAAAACAATCAGAATATAGTTTAAGGCTTTGTTTTTAGATTTTACTTTGTGGAGAGATTCAACTAACTCTTTTGTTATTCTTTTGCAATTCTATTATGATGTTTTCATTTAACTCTATCATGTATTATTTGTCCATGTCTGATAGAACTTTTATTGGGTATTTGGTTTTCTAAGAGGATTTTAATGTAAATCCATGATAGGATCCACTTAAGTATATCCAAGCTTGGGATTTGATCATATAGTTATCTTTCATCATACACATGATTATTAAAAAATAATAGGTGAACCAATTACGATGAACACTTTCTCTATCATGGTATGACTAAGAATAGAGCGTCCATACATGATTGTTTTCTTGAGTTATTTGGTAAATAAGGTGGTTGTTGATTACAAAAAAAAATTGATTAAATATTTGTCTTTATACTCTATTTATATATTTGACAAAGTTTTATGTTTTTTTTTATAATTTACAGATGAAAAAATCTAAGAAATTGTTTGTACAAGATCAAAAACTAAAAAATGTTTCAAATTTGATTATGTGTGAGTTTTGATGAAGGATATTCTAAAGTTTACAGACAATGTCAACATCAGTATTCCAAATACTCCTAATATTGGGAATGGTATTGCCGGTTTTCCAACACCACAATCTCAAGTAATGTCTTCATTTTGGATCAACTTAAGTAGTAATGATGGTGGATCAAATTCATCAACGCCCTATTGGATATAAGAAAGCGAAACTCAAAAGAAAAATTACCGAAGGTGATAACTCATCTCTAGAAAATTTTGTTTTATCAAATGAAAAAAACTTTGATTTTTTAAAAGAAAGTACAAAAACTAGGGGAATGATTTATGAAATATCTCAATTACGTATCCAAAATCAAGAAAGAAAATAGCTCTAAAAGAAATTCATGAGAAAAAATAAAGTATTGTTAAAATATTTAGACTCTATCGCTGATAGTAATATTCGTGAATATATTCTGTATGAGCAAAACACGGATTCTACAAGAAAAGGGGCAACAATCTTCAATGGAACCATAAATATCTTACAACAATACTTTAGTGATCTTGGAGGCTCGGAATCAGATATACATGAATATTAGTATTGTTGTAGTGTTTTAATTTTTATAATTTGTATGTGTTTATGTAGTTTATTTTCTTGTGATATTTTGTTTTTTTATCAAACTTTCTTAATGTAATATTGTTGGGTAAATTTTGCTTTGAATGTTACCTAATATTTTTATTTGCAGTTTAAGGAGTTTATTTAATAATTATATGTGAAAACTAAAATTATAAAAGAGTTTTAGGGACTAAAATAATAACAAATAAGTTAGTAAGATTAATTATAAGACAGATAATTAAAAGGTTAAAATGTAAAACTTTGCGATTTTGAAGTTACTTTTAAAGACCATAAAAACCTCAAAATGAGGATTTGAGGCTTCTTTTGGAAATGCTCTAACAACAAGGTAAAACACACACACACACCAGAGCATTGGTTTTGTCACAGAAACAGGAAAATACCGGGAAAGAATGTAAATCGGATTACCAATACAGACGAAGCAAAGAAGGCCCGAAGAGAAGAAAATGATATATGTCAATAAGCTCCTCCTGAAACAGAGATTGTTAGAGAGATGAAATCCAATCTAAGACCATTCACAAATGATCAGAGAAAGGTAATCAATAGCCTAAGAGATAACTCAAAAGAGAAATGTCACCTCTAAGAACAATCAACAATAGTGGAAAATGGTGATGAACAGAATAGAGAGAGAGTGAGAATAATATCTGAAAAATTTCTTATCTTTCTAGAATAATCTGTGCGTACATATAACGTGACTGCACAATGGTCTAAACACGTGACCAAAGGAATAAAACATAATTGAACCAGCTAATAACCAGAGTTTAATTAAACCGGTACAATTTGAAATAAAGATAGATAGTGGTAGAATTTTCTCTGTAACAATACTCCCTGTTTGAGAAACATCCTTGTCCGCAAGGATCAAACTGAGGATACTGAGCTGTGAAGTCTTGATAGAACTCCCAAGTAGCTTGCTCCAGAGGAAAACCCTTCCACTTGACCAAAATCTTAGTGGCTGCTGCGTTGCGGCGCTTGACCACTTTTTGTCCAGTATAGCTTCAGGTTCTTTAGCAGTTCCCAAATCCAGTAGGTACTGAGGTAAAGATGGTGTAGTAGAAGGAGGGTTAGGGAAAAGTTTCAGCTGACTCACATGGAAAACATTATGAATGGCTGCTGTTGGCAGTAGCTCAAGCTTGTAAGCAACTTTTCCCACTCTGTCACTGATGCAGAAAGGTCCATAGAAGCGTGGAGACAGTTTGTGTGGTGTCTTTCGATTCTTGAGAGAATGTTGGCGATATGTTTCTAGTTTGATATACACATAATCACCAATACTGAACTCACGAAAAGATCTCTTAGAATCTGCAATCTGTTTCATATGATGTTGAGCCCTATTGAGATGGAACTTCAACATGTTGATAATTGACTCCCTTTGCTGCATGCTCCTATCAATAATTATTGAAGAGCTCTCTCCTGGAAGATAAGGGAGGTAAGTAGGGAGAGGTTGACCATATATTACCTCAAAAGGAGTGGTGTGAATTGCGGAATGATATGTTGTATTATACCATCACTTGGCAAGTGGGAGCCATTTGTACCAAGTATTAGGCGTCTCAGCAGTTATGCAACGAAGGTAAGTCTCTATGGTTCGTTTTGTAACCTCTGTCTGTCTATCTGTTTGGGATGATAGGCTGTAGAATGCTTCAGTTCAACACCCTGACTCGAAACAGTTCAGTCCAAATATCACTCAGAAAGTCGGGTCTCTGTCTCTAATTATCTCTTTTGGCAGCCCATGTAATTTGAAAATGTTATTCATAAAGGTTTGAGCAACATCCACTACAGTATAAGGGTGAGACAAACCAACAAAATGAGCATTTTTACTTAAGCGATCAATCACCGCCAGAATACAATGCTTCCCATTAGAGAACAGATAACCCCTTTACAAAGTCCATACTGATGGATTCCCAAATTCCATTTGGTATCAGTAATGGTTGGAGAAGGTCTGGCTTAGCTGCATTATCGTATTTGTTTTGTTGATAAATCGCACAGTTCCTCACATATTGTTGCACTTCAGTACTCATCCTTGGCCAATAGAATAGAGATTTAACCCTGCGTAGTGTTGCATCTCTGCCTGAATGTCCACCAACCGCAGAATCATGGAGCCAGTTTAAAATATGCAGTTTGATGGATGCATCTTTACCCACTACCAGTTTACATTTGCGTCGGAGCTCATTATTGCTGTAAGAGAAGGTTGGATGAGAGGCCGCATCACTCTGGATATCAGTTATAATCTTCTTTAGGTGAGCATCAGTTTCCCATAATAATTTTAGAGAGTCATAGAACCTATTACTGATTTGTGACAGGTTCATATGCAGTAGCTGAGATCCTGTAACTCGTGATAAGGCATCAACGGCCATATTCTCCTTCCCTTGCTTATACTGAATCTCATATTTATAACCCATCAGCTTAGATAACCACATGTGTTGAAAAGGTGTAGTCAGTTTCTGCTCTGTCAGAAACTTGATACTTTTCTGATCTGTTTTTATCACAAATGGTCTGTGAGCGAGATAAACATTCCAACTTTGTACAGCATGAACCACAGCGAGCAACTCCTTCTCAGAAACTGATAAAGCTTGGTGTCGTGGACCTAAAGCTCGACTAATAAGCAAATCGGGTGGTTCTCTTGCATTAATACTGCACCAATTCCTCCATTGGAAGAATCAGTCTCTACTATAAACTGCTTCTCAAAATCTGGTAAAGCGAGTACTGGTGTTGTAGACAGAGCGGTCTTGAGTGCTTCAAACGCATCAGTAGCTACCTGACACCATTTAAACCCGTCTTTCCTCAGCAGGTTAGTAAGTGGTCTTGTGACAATGCTGTAACCTCGAATAAAGCACCGATAGTAGTTGGCTAAACCAAGGAAACTGCGTAGCTGCTTCTGTGAAGTTGGAACTGGCCATTTCCTGATAACCTCCACCTTGCTTGGATCGGTACTAACGCCTTCAGCTGATATGAAGTGCCCAAGATACTCGATAACAGTAGTACCAAAAGTACACTTAGATGGTTTAAGGTAGTACAATTGTTGTTGTTGTAAAATACTGAAAACTGCTGCCAGGTGCTGCAAGTGATCATTTCAATCCACACTGTAAATTAATATATCATCGAAGAAGACCAGTATAAACCTGCGTAAGACTGCTTGAAACACATGATTCATTAAGCTTTGGAAAGTACATGGGACACTGGTGAGGCCAAAAGGCATCACTAAGTACTCATAGTGCCCTGAATGTGTCTTGAAAGCAGTCTTGTAGACATCATCTGGTGACATCCGTAGTTGATGAAAACCTGCTCTCAAATCCAGTTTAGAGAAGAACTTTGCTCCGCCCAACTCATCCAGAAAATCCTCAAGTAGGGGAATTGGATATTTTTCCCTGACAGTTTATTTATTCAACCCTCGATAATCAACACATAATCTCCATGAACCATCTTTTTCTTCATTAGGACCACTGGTGACGCATAAGGACTAGAACTATGTTGTATCAGCCCTTGTGCTACCATTTCCTTAATAGTCTGGCCAATTACATCTTTATGCAGAGATGAGTAGTGGTAGGGTCTGAGATTCTCCGGGTTTGAACCAGATTCCAGGGGGATTTTGTGATCAAAACCTTCATGGAAAAGAGGAAGAATATTAGGCTCTTCAAACAGGTCTCCGAATGCTTCCAATAGTTATTTTAGGTTAGGATCATTAGACTGCTCGGTTTCTCCAGCTGAGATATGAGAAAACAATGCTTGTGCTTCCCACTCTGAATCTTCCTCGATATTCCCATTAATTTCTCTAATATTCAGTAACAAAATTTGTGGTTCCTGCAGCATTAGTTTGTTTAAACTGCTACCAAAATCACTTTGCTACTTGCCTTAGTAGCCCTACGCAACACATGCTTCATACCATTGAGTTTAAACTCCATCCGCAGATTAGAAAAATCCCATAAGATTGGACCAAGTGTAGTTAACCACTGTACTCCCAACACAAAATCACAACAATCTAGGGGAATAGTTCTGACCTCTGTTGTAAGTGTGTAGCCCTGCATCTTCCAAGTGAAAGCACTGCATTTATATTTTGTTATGATAGAGCTCCCAGTTGCAGCTGCTACTGACATCGGCTTGATTGGCTCAAGGAAACAACCCACTTCTTTTGCAATACTCAGGTCTAAGAAGTTATGAGTACTACCTGGATCAATCAAGATATACAGCTTCCTCTTCCCATATTGACCCACTACACGCATACAATTAAAAGTGGTACTGCCGTTTAATGCGTTTAGTGATATGATGGGCGCCTTTTCTTCTTGTTCCTGCACCATATCATGAACATTATTCGTCTCTATCAAATCATCACCCTCAGACATTTCATCCACAATAACACCTTCCATAAAGAACACTTGTGCTCTTCTATGTTTAGCTTGATGCACTGGAGTGAAAACCTCATCACAAAATATACATAAACCTTTGGATTTCCTCTCTTGCATCTCTTGGAAAGAAGGGTAGGTATTTCTGTGTTGTTTTTAGGAATAAAATTTGGTTTGAAGTGATTGTTTTGTTTGGAGTGGTCAGGTGATGGAAATAAAGGAAGTGAGGGATTATTTTGGTTTTTCTAGTATGGATATTGGTTTTGATTTGCTAATGGATTGAAGGGAGATCTGTTTTGTTTCTGTGGTAGGTAGAGTAGGTAAGTTTCATGCATTCTGGATATATTGGCAGCCTCTGCCATGCTGGAAACATGGAACTGTCGGGTATGGAGCGAGAGATGGGAATCAAGGTTTGTAAGGAAGATGTAGGCATGCCAAAATATAACCGTAACCGTAATTCGTACATAACCGTATTTGTTTTCAACCGTAACCGGATTGAAACCATATGAAATGGTTAAAAACCGTAACCGTAACCGTAAAATTATTTAGTTATGGTTAACCGTAAATTATTAACCGTAACTGCTAATTAACCATAACCGTATAAAAACTATTAGTTAACCGTTTAGTTAACCGTAACCGTTTTAAAAATAAAATAATTATTTTTACTTTAATTTATATATTTAATTTCTTTATTTTTAGTTCTTATAATTAGTTAATTTTCTAAAAATGCATTAATCAATTAATAATTTTTACACATCACGTATTTTAATGACTTTTAACACTAATACTCTATTATTAGTTGATGTGTTTGTAATTATTTTTAAATATAAAATTTAAGTTTTAATCAGTTAACACATTTAACTTATTCACTCTCCACATTGTACATATTTTGAAACTGATATATTATGATGCAAATTTTCTTATTAATCTAGCCGTTTATTGTTAGAGATTTTATAGCTGAATTATTTGTTTATTGATATTTCCTAATTGTTTGGTAAATAACTAAGCAGCCAAGCTAAATAAGGGGAACTTTCAAATAAATTAACAAATTAATTATATTAGTAAAAGAGCCTTGCTTCTTTTTTTTTTACAATTTCAAAGATTTTTTTCCATTTTTTCAGTAACCCAATTTCTATAAATAGTTTTCTGTAGTTACAATTATTTTTTAAAAATCTCTTCTCTCGTGTTCTATTAATTATTTCCAACTCTAAAAATTTATTTTGATAGAATTTTGTTCTGCTGCAAGGATGTCATCGGATGGTGCTCAAAACTCATTACCAACCATCATCAATACTCAAGAGAGTGCAGCTCAAGAACAAGCTACCACAAACTTGGGAAAGCAACGTGTCAATTCTTCTGATATGTTTAAGGTACATTTTTGAAAAAAAAATTAATGGAGAAATGAAAGCATGTTGCAATTATTGCAATAAAAGTTTTTTTTGGAAATCGGGTGCGGGGTATGGATCATATAAATATCATTTGGAAAGAGTTACTTTGATGAGAAACTCGTAATGCTAGCTCTTCTAATCTTTTGTCTTTTCATTATTCAGAGAAAAAAAAAATAGAAGAATTAGCAAAATGTGTTGCAGTTGATCATCTTTCATTTAATTTGCCGAAAATTGGGGTTTATTAATTATTGCAAAAAAGCTTTAAATCCACAAGCTAAGAGATTTCCTCGAACTACTCTTACTCGTACTCTTAAATCGTTTTACTGAAAAAACAAAAATGATTTACAAATATTTTTTCTAAATTTCAAAATAAAGTTTCAATATGTTGTGATATTTGGAGTGATCACTGGCAAATACATAGGTATATGGGTACTACATGTCATTGGATTGATAGTGATTAGATTATTCAAAAGAGAATTATTGCTTTTCGAGTTTTTAATGAAAGACATAGGGGTGATAACATTTTTAAATTAATGAAAATAATTTTAGAAGAATATAATTTAACAAATAAAGTATTTCTATTTCATTTGATAATGCATCTGCCAATATTGATTCTGTTTATGAATTAATAAATAACTGTAATCCGATTTTATGTGGAAAATATTTTCATGTTCGATGTGTTTGCCATGTTTTAAATTTATGTTTTCAAGATGTTTTGTTAGATTCTCATAATAATCTTGTTTCACCCATTAAATCTGCTTTAAATTATTTATGGGGGCATCCAAAATTAATGAAAAAGTGGTTACAGTTTTGTAAAACAAATAAAGTATTTCCCAAAAGATTTTCTCGTGATGTTCCCACTCGTTGGAATTCAACTTATGACATGTTTGTTGGTTCACTGAGTTATAAAGATTTATTATGTAGTTTTATTCAAGAACATTGTAGTTTTTTTAACTTTGTGGCCAACTCATTGGGATGATTGTGATGCACTTTTATTAATTATTGAAATGTTTTAACGATGTTATATATTTATTACCTGGTATTTATTATCCTACTAGTCGTTTACTTTTATATGAATGTATTAAGACATGAAAATAATATTGTTTTGTCAACATGTGTTAAAAGAATGAGAGAAAAATGGGTAAAATATTATATGGAAATTCCACCTCTTAATATGCTTGCATCTGTTTTGGATCCTGGGACTCAATTAGAAGGTTTATAATATCTCACCATATATTATGATTTGTTGCATTTATCTGATAGTGTTAGTTTTACAAGCATTATTTCCACTTCAAAAAGACATAGAAAAACTATATGATGAATATTATAGATTATATATGCATATGTTGCCACATGTAGCTGAATCATCTCTACAAAGTGATATGTCATCCACTTCTAACTTGAGTCGTGCAGGAAGAATGAGACGACAAAAAAAGACAACGACCATCTCAAGCTAATAATTCTGAATTTGAAAAATATTTATCTACTAATTTTAAGTTTAGTGATGAAGATGCAGGTAATAGCTTTCAAGTTATAAAATGGTGGAAGAGTCATCAATCTTACTATCCAATTTTGGCCATGATTGCAAAAGACGTTCTTTCTTCACCAGTTTCTTCAGTTTCCGTTGAACGTGCTTTTAGTATGGGAGGTGATATTCTAGATGAAACTCGATCAAGAATGAGTCCAGATTCTCTTGAAGCTCAAACATGTCTTGACAATTGAACCAAAGCAGAATATAGAAAACAAGAATACATTTGAGACAATGAAGAAGAGTTAGACGATATAGATAGTGATGTATCTATAACAAGATCAGAAGATAGTGATTAATATTTTCCTTTGTTATTAATTATTATCATTTATTTTTTTGGGTAGAAATTTATAATTAGCTTCATAAACATCATAATAATTATAAACATTTATTTTTTACTCTATTTTCTTATTTTCTGAAATAAAATTTGACTATTATCTCCATTGCTTATTAATCGACGAGGAAACAAAAGCAAATCAAATGATGGAACTTAAAAAGATAAATATTTACTTTTAATTAATTAATTACTTGCTCTTATAATTCAGATGTTTTGATCTATGCAAGTTATTTACAGTCACGGCTTACGGTAACTAACTTAACCAATAATCAGAAATAATCACGTAAGCAATGACCTGAATTCTTATTATATAAAATATTTTCATCAGAATTGAATGTATATCTACCTAACCAACGATTGACACTGAGATTTAAGAAGCTTTGATGCATTGATCTCATATAAATAGTTTTATCTTTAAATTAGTTTTAACAGAGTCAATTTTTCTCATTTGTTTAGTAACTATAATTTCTATAAATAGCTTTTCATTTTAAAGGATTTAGATTTAATGTTATGTTTTTGTCACATATTTTTCGTAGTCATGAGTCATTGCTAGCTAATTTTTTTTACAAATTTACCTTAGAAACTTAAGCTTATGAATGTATAAATCATATAAATATTAGAAAATAGTAAAATTTCACAAGTCTTGTAAAAATTTAATATTTTAAAACTATTATTCATAAGATTGTATAACGAAATAAAATATATGGTATTACATATCTAGGTAATCCACTATATAAATATTTGAATCAAGTAATCATATTAGTTTTACACTATAAAATTTAACCATTATAGTTACAAATAATAAATATTACTATCATCATCTAATATTTTTAAGAAAAGTTTTAAAAGTAAATGGTATCGCTATTAATATTAATTTTATCATAATTATTATATAATTGAATCATAATTAACTATATATAACCGTAACCGTTTTAACCGTAACCATTTTAACCATAACCGTAACCAAAAAAATAAAACATAATTGAATTAGCTAATAACCAGAGTTTAATTAAACCGATATAATTTGAAATAAAAATATATAGTGGTAGAATTTGATCTGTAACACATCCCCATAGCTGGGCCCCATGTTCAAAAACTCTCCCCACCGCCTAAGCGGCCGATAGGCGCTCATCGGCCAGGAACCGCCCAAATTTTATGTAATCGGATAAAAAATTGGATTTTTTTAAAAACATGATATTTGGTTGTTTCGAGTTACTAAATGAATATTCTATGATGGATCTTTACTTTCTGGGTAAGTCATTAGTTCAATACACCCCCTAAAAAATAAAATAGAAGGAGAACTGATTAAAAAATGGAGGTGAACTGACAATTATGTCTTTCATTAATGAAATACTGAAAAAACAAAATTTCCAACTCAGAGTTTCAAACGCGGGGCTTGAAAGTTCATATGAAGCACTTTAACTACTATACCAAATAATACTATTCGCTAATGCTACACAGATATATCTTATATACATTCCCGAACCTTGATAAATGCCCTGGCTAAAACAAATCCCAGATTAACTGCTGACTAATCTTATTTTTGGTGAAATCTTAAACACATGGGGTAGGCCTATTAAGATTCGAAATTGGCTATTCCATAGTTTTTTCTCAACAAAACAACAGATCATGGTAACAGAGCAAAATCGTTAAAGATTCCAAGATGAACAATATTATTACATATATCTTCTATATTATTAATGCGTGTAAAAGAACAAAAACCTGAGTAAAGAACCAAAAAAATGACAATTGTAGTGTTACAAACAATGAATCCTATTTGTTTACCCACTTTGACAAATCTCCATATGCCATAGCTGAAGGTGGACTTTGTCTATAGATTTTGACTGAAGATGAACATTTCGGCGTAGTTTCTTTTTTTTTTATAAAAGTTTCCAGTAACATACTGTTTCCTGTACTTTCCAATTCGTCTTTGAAACCACTTTCTCAATCTTGAGCTTTGTGTAGCTTCAGGACACAAAAAATTGCAATCTTCTTCTTCTTCTTCTTGTTTTTTTTGCTAATTAACAGAAGCACCTTCCCATGTTTATAATGTCCGTCGCATTGTACCCTCTTCTTCTGTAGTTTCGCAGATACACCCGGGAAGAGGATTTGCGTAGAAGCTCTCTTCAAGCTTCGGGAATTCGCCCGATTCTCTGTTATATGGAGCTCCATTTCGGTCTTTGTGTAGCTTTTTCACTTTGGAACTGAACTTTTTCCATGAAATTTTACCCTCATCCAATGCATCAACAAGTTTCACAAAGTTCATCCTGCATTGAAATAAAGATGATATGATTAAAATGACAATGTTTTACTACAAATTCATGGCGGTATTCGAGAAGAGCATTTACTTGTCTGGATTAATGGTCTTTTTGAAGTCCTCGAATCTCCTGTGACCTTGAACCGCTTTTGCCATGTTCCCGTCATAAGTGTAGAGAAATACTTCACTCTGAAGTGCAACAATATAATCTAAACCAGCTAACATGTTCTGGTGATTATTAAAAGGACTCAGCTCTTCTTTGGTGGCAAGAGTTGAATGTGAAAATATATTGGGGAAGTCTGTGTTAAGAGGATCCATGCTTCCATTTCCATAAGCTTCACCAGCTACGAGGTAAATCCGGGAGCTTGACGGGAATTCCAAAGCCCTTAGCAAAAGCGAGGTTTCCCTCGGAGTCAAGGGACAACCACCTTGCAATCTTCTCTCTGTTCCATTTATTTCTTTTTCCTTCCAGTGGGTAACCTCATACCGCATCTGCCGTAATTCTTCGTCCTCTTCAGCTGTCAAACTATGACTACAGCCTGTGAAAGCCAGCATATCCTTCTCATACCTGTACAGGATGATATACTTGTTATGAACCTAAATTTACACGGGATATTTCAGTATTTGCATGAGCTATATACACCAAACCAATTCAAACTGGTCTTGCATCTAGATTTATTTAAATAAACTTGCATAGGGGCACGATTTCAAATAAATACGATGTGACAAATAGACAAAACTACTTGCCTTAAATGAAGAGCAAGGTATGGACCTCTGTTCTGCCTCATTCTAGAAACTAGAATGTTTCCCAGTGCTTCTATTGGAGCTGAATATTTCAGCGCCTTATAATTTACTCGGCAACGAAGCTTTTGTACGGAATCAGGCAGGTCATTGTTAGCAAGCCGAGAATCAGTGTGAGTTAAGTACATTACAATATGCTGTTTCAACAATGGAAGGACCTCTTTCTTGTAGTAGCTAACCTGTAACAATAACAAAAAAAATAATTGACCGAGGCTTTCTTTAATAATATTTGTATGCAAATCTAGTGAACCAAGCAGTTCAAATATCAAGAAAGCAATCTTGACCTTCGACCACGATATGGGTGTCTTAACAAAAGGCTCAGTTCCGGCTAATTCCGATGGCAGCGCCTCAACTATGTGAATATCATCCTTCAACTCCTCAATGAAGTGTTGCCAATCAAATAGATCCTTAAATCCACTACAACCACGATGAGAATAAGGAAATAAGCTACAGAGCAGACAATAAAACGAACTAAAAGACACCTCCTATCATGACCATGATAGTGCCTTCATTAGTTTGCATTAGTAGTATGCAAAGAACAAAGATACAATCTGTTTAGCTACCAAAACTTTTTAATTAGGTGAAATCTACACAATTCCTAACAATTTATGCTGTTCTGTGACGTGAGATTTAATAAAATGCCTTAGTAAAGTTAAGAACTAGCCTGTCATCTGCCCAATATGAGCTATGGTCAAGTGAGGGAAGAACCAAAGTTGCCTTCATAATTTTAGCCACAGCAACCATATCACATATCTGCATTCTAAAATAGTAAACCGCATCAGCCTAGAACTTATAAACAGAATAAAAAACTTCAGAAACATTGAAAAAAAAACACAAAAGCCTGACCCCAAATCTCATTTGATTTAGTCCTCCATTAGCATTTATAAGAAGGTACCCATTCGTATTAGCATCTAACTCTGCAGTCAACAAATAATCATATAATAAGAACCTAAAACAAAGAACAAGAACTCCAAAAAAAAAACATAAAAACAAAAATTGCTACTAACAAAACATCAATACTTTCCTAAAAAACATACTTTTGCGACTCCTTAAACTGTCAATACACTGTGAGAAGTTTCCACTTTCAGGTTTAGCCCAAACACCTGTAAACTGAATAAAGAACAAAGCAAGATTACATTATAAAAAAAAACTCTCTGCACCAAAAATTTCAAGATTCACTAGTGCTCAATGAAGAAAGACTTACTTCAACTACACTGTTTTGGTTAACAAGCACACTTGAATCAACCATAACCAAAGTTGGATCAACATCATTTCCTCCATCTTTATACATATAATCATGTGAGCTATGATCAAGTAAATTCACTCTAGGGATTGAATTCGACAAATCCTAATAACAAAAATTACACAAGAACTTCTCAAATCCATTATTCAAACCAAAGAATCAGAACAAATATGAAAGATGTAAATCAAACCTGATCAGAAGAAACAGCAACACTATCAATAGCAGATCCAAACCAACCAGTAGCACAAATCTTCAAAACTCCCATAAACAAACAAACACCACAAAATACAAAAAACATACAATGACCAATCTTCTTCTTCTCTCTAAAGCTCAAATCCGTAACCATAGATCCCATAGGCTTTCTCAAAAGACCTTTAACAACTCTTTCTCTCAACTGATGCTTTCTATTGATACCAGAATCGAATCCAGAGCTCGGATCTAAACTAGAACCAGATACGATCTCTGATCTAGGTGAATTGAGCGGTAAATCAATTTCGTGATGTAATCTTGTGGTGGTTCCGTTATTATCACCACTAGTTACGCCGATGTGATTGTTGTTGTTGTTGTTGTTGCTGTTACTACTACCTCCGGAACCACCGCGTTTGAATGATTGAGCTCGGCGAGTCATGGGACCGGAGAAACGTGGACTGTTTACATGTTGAGGGACGCCATCGCCACCGTTTTGGTGGTGGAGGTGGTGGCCCATTTCAAGCTCTTCTTCGATTTTTGCTATTTTTTTTTATGAAGATGACGATGGAGTAGATGATAAATTTGGTTGTTTTTTTTTTTTTTTTTTTTTTTTTTTTGCGTTTGCGCTTATCTTCAAATTGTCAAAATCTAAATTTCTGAAAAAAAATATTTGACTATTGATTTGTTTTTTGTTTTCTTTTTAGATTCAAGTGGGAAAACTGAGATTTCAGATACTATTTTACGTTTTGTGAGTGTACTTACTAATTTGATTTTTATTTTATTGTGTAGAGACTTTTGAGTTATATGCAAAAACGAGTTGCAAGCTGTGTGACCACTGACCAGTGACCACTGACCAGTGACCACTGACTGACCACGAAGGAAGAAAAAAAAAACGAGTATCAGCTGAAGAAGACTTTGAAGTGAACAATCTCTCAATATAAATCATATGGGCTTATGAAGCTATGAGCCCATTATGAATTCAGAAGACAAGCCCGCTAAGCGATTAACCAGAGGAAGAGGATCATCACGCAAAGCAAGGAACTGAGCCAACGATAACGCATCAATTCTATCCGAAACTGAGGAACATATTTGATGCTTTTGGGTCTAGTGCCATCTAGTTTATTACACTTGTTATCAGTTCATTAGCTTGGATTCCTCTATATTCGATAACTAACAAGCATAATGTACGTATTCGAAAATCTTATGAAATGAAAATCATGTGTATATTTGAGTCTTCTTCTGCGTTTTACGTTAAGCTATTTCTGCTTCAATCAAATATATATATATATATATATATAAATGGTAAACACAAGTTCTCGGAGAACTCAAAGCCTTAGATGTAGATGCTCGTAAATCGTAATATGTTATATATAAGATGAGTGGAATTGATCAATTCTTATTGACCATAATAGTTGTGTATTTATACATATATAGGCAGTTAGGATACCCTTGTAGACATTAATTATGATATATACGCTTTACATAATTAGATTTATGATTGACTCCTTAATACACTCCTCAAGTAGGAGGTACCGTTGTAACTCCGAGCTTGAGCATGAGATGTTGAAAAGTTGGACGAGGCAATGGTTTAGTGAGAAGATCCGCGCGTTGATCCTTAGTTGAAATGTGAGTTACCCGAAGATTACCAGCTTGAACTTGGTTCCGAACAAAGTGATAATCTAATGCAATATGTTTCATCCTGGAATAGAAAACCGGATTTGCACAGAGGTAGGTTGCGCCAATGTGATGTCAAGGAATAGTGATGTCAAGTTCAGAGAGAAGAGAGCATATCCAACTGAGTTCTGAAGATGTGTTTGCAACTGCTCGATATTCAGCTTCGGTGGAGGATCGAACAACACCTTTTTACTTCTTCGAAGACCATGAGATGGGAGTGTTACCGAGATAGATGATATAGCCAGTGGTGGAAACAAAGTCGTCTGTGTCTCCAGCCCAATCAGAGTCAGAGAAAGCATGTAGGCAGTCATTGTTATGTCGAGACAAGAAGATACAAAGATTTGGCGTGCCTGCCAGATATCGGAGAACTCTCTTTGCGGCAGTCCAGTGATCAGTGCGAGGAATATGCATAAATTGAGATAGACGATTAACGGTGTAGGATATGTCTGGTCGAGTGAAAGCCAAGTATTGTAGACTGCCCACAACGCGCCGATATTCAGTGGCATCGCTAAGTTTGATTCCCGAGAGCAGGCTCAGTTTTGGATTTGACATCATGGGAGTTGGAGCTGGTTTTGCCGTTAGCATGTTTTTTTTTACAGAAGATCAAGGATGTAATGACACTGACTGAGATGAAGTCCTGTGGAGTCACGTTTAGCTTCGATGCCTAAAAAATAAGAGAGTTCTTCATTGTCTTTGACAGAGAACCGGGTTGCAAGTACTTGGGGGATTTCTTGAAGCAAACCGGTATCATTTCTTGTGACAAGAATATCGTCAACATATATCAACATATATAGTAGAGATGCACCTCGTTTGAGTATGAAGAGTGACGTGTCGGCAACCGAGTTTGTAAAACCTACACCTAGAAGGAAATTACGAAGTTCCATGTACCAAGCACGCGGAGCTTGCTTGAGACCATATAAGGCTTTATTTAGAGGACATACATGATCTGGTCAATCTTTGTCAAGAAAATCAGGTGGTTGAATCATGTAAACATCTTCTTCTAGAGTTTCTTGCAAGAAAGCATTATTAACATCCAGTTGTATAATTTGCCAGTCACGAGTGATAGCTATTCCAAGAACAAGTCTGATGGTGTTTGATTTGATCACAAGACTGAAAGTTTCCGAATAATCTAGGCCGTGTTCTTGATTGTATCCTTTTGCAAAAATTTGGGCTTTGAATCTGTTAATAGAGCCATCAGGAAGGTATTTAGTTCTGTAAACCCACTTACAGCCAATTACATTGATAGTCGGTGGTGGCGGGGGAACCAAGTCCCATGTGCGGTTGATGACTTGAGCATCAAATTCTTCTGACATTGCACTTCTCCATTTTTCCTCTTTGAGGGCTTCTCTGTAGGTGAGTGGGTCGAGCTCAACGGTTAGAGAGATGGCTACAGAATATTTGGGATTAGCTTTGATAATTCCTTCCTTCCCGCGAGTTGTCATATGATGATTGTTGGCGGTTTTGGGTGCTGGGGTGACGTGATTTTGAGCTGCTACAGGAACGATATGTTGGGGCTGTTGTCATGATTGAGAAGGTTGACTTGATTGGGCTTCTAAGTTTGAGACATGTCTTTTTCTGAGATTTGGATCCGTGACTTGTGTTTGTTGGGCCTGAGTTATCTATTGGGCTTGAGAAGGTGAAGCCTCATTGTTAGTCTCTGTTGTTACAGATCTTATGTTTTCTGATGGTGACAATGGTGGGGATATTGATGACGAAGCTTCAATCGATTGAACCGGCGAATTGGTAGAAAGGTGGTCTGATGATGAGTTTGGTGACGTCGGAGGTGATGGTGACAAAGAGTCGGGAGAAGAAAACTGACCTGAATTTGAGGATGAAGAAGCAGAGCCTGAGGACATCGATGATTCCATTGGAGATACTAATGGTGCAGGTACGAGTGTCTCGTTTGATGTGGAGTGAATGATATATCTGGAGAATATGATGATGTAGGAATTAGAGAGACATCAGTAAGAGAGGAGAATGGGTAGACTATTTCATCAAAGCTAACATGTCGAGATACATAAATACGGTTTGTTTTTGGGTCTAGAAAAAGGTATGCACTCTGTGTTAGGAAGTAGCCTAGAAAAACACATTGGATTGATTTGGTATCAAATTTGTGTTTAGTGTATGGTTTAAGCCAGAGAAAGCAGAGGCAACCAAATATGTGAAATTTTTCATAGTTCGGATTTGAGTGGAAGAGTTTTTGATAAGGAGATGTGTGAGAAAGAGTAGGGGCAGGCATGCGATTAATAAGATATACAGACATTGAGAAAGCATAAGACCAGTAGGTGTTAGGTATGTAGGCATTAGTGAGTAAGAAAAGTCCGGTTTCGACAATGTGTCTATGCCGTCTTTCGGAAAGACCGTTATGTTCTGGAGTATGAGGAGGAATGGTGAGATAGGATATTCCGTGAAAAGAGAGAAAGGATTTAAGAGTGATGTATTCGCTCCTATTATCATAAAACAGGGTTCCAATTTTGGTTTAAATCTGTTTTCGACAAGTGCTTTGTGTTGAAATATATGACCCCATAGTAAGAAGGATTCAAAATCAAAGGAATGAGGGAAAAGGAATGAACTAGTTAAGAATGAACTAGTTAAGAATGAACTATAAGGAAAAGGAAGTTGTTGGATATCAAATAGACAAGCAAACTAGGAAGCAAAGAGGTATGGGCACAGCATGGGCGCGGCTGCACTGTTGGAGCAGTTCAACCACTCCATCATCACACTTCTTCTCTTCCTCTCCACACCTCTTCTCTTCCTCTTCCTTAGATATTTTTTCCTTAGCTTGTGCTTGTAAACTCTGTATATACTTGTGCATTGTAGTGGTTGAATTATGAGAATAAGAAGATAAGAATTCAGAAACTCTCCCTCTTTATCTCGCTATTGAACAACTTTGAGTTTGAAGATGATAGAGAATGAAGAAGAAGATAATGGAAAATGGCGAGATAAAGAAGGAACATAAAGCAGCTACATCCAAAGATTTTCAGATGATGTAGGCTTTGTTTCTTGTTGTACAATGCCTCAAATGGTGACTTATTATCCAGGTTCTTGGTAGGAAGGCGGTTGATCAAGTAGTTTGAAGTAATCATAGCATCTTTCCAATGAAGTTTAGGTACTCCCTTGGCAATCATGATGGTCTTTGCTACCTCCATTAGGTGTCTATTCTTTCTTTCTGCTATCCCGTTTTGTTGTGGAGTATAGGCGCAAGATGTTTGATGGATGATGCCAAGGTTGTTGAGTAATTCCTTGAACCGCTTGTTTATATACTTTCCTCCATTATCACTTCTTAAGATCTTGATTGTTGTTTTGAATTATGTATACACATACTTGATGAAGTTGGTGAATGCTTCATAAACTAGATCTTTGGTATGTAGAAGAGTAATCCATGTGTATTTTGAGTAGTCATCTATGAATGAAACAAAATACTTATATTGATCTCTTGAATTACAAGGAGCGGTCCATACATCCGAGTGTACAATGCCAAAAGCTTCATCACAAAATGTAGATGAAGTAGGAAACACTTGTCTACAATGTTTCCCTAGTACACATGCTTCACATACTACTTCTTCTTGAATGAGATTGGGTAAGACCACTTTTAGAACTGCAGAACTTGGATGTCCTAACCTTTCATGCCATAGTGGACTATCTCCAATCTCCTTCCTACTAGATACTTCTACATCCGCCTTCATTCCAAGCGTTTTCACATCCGCTTATTTATTTATGTGCAAAAGATATACTCCATCCTCCACCTTCCCTTCTCCGAGCATTTTGTTTATTTTAGGTTCCTAAAACTTACAACGTCAGTCCCAAACAATGCCACACAATCCAAATCCTTGGTAGCTTTATGAACTGATAGAATATTAGATGAGAAACTAGGCATTTATAAGGCTTTTGTTCCTTTTTTGAAAAGTTCTAATTCTCCTATCCCTTCAATCGGAACTGAACTCCCATTTGCCACTTGCACATTCCCATGATAAGGTTCAAGATTTTTAAGCATGTCTTGATCTTTAATCATGTTATGAGAAGCCTCTGAATACACATTGACTTTGTCCTTTTTATGGAGTTTTAGAACCGAGAAAGCCCTTACCAGATTCAGTGAGCTTGGCGAGTAATCTTCCTTGTGTGATAAGAGAATGTCCTGAATGTACGGCGAGCTTAGATCTTGATCTTATTGGCGATAACACTCTCTTATCACAAGGGGGAGATAACAGTCAAACTAGCACTATCACATATCCCATTGAGTATTTTTGCTCGTTGGCATCCTTACCTATGGAGCGTGAAGCTTTTCTTGGAAAAAACAGCAAAGAATCCATACCTAACTCATATGAAGAAGCGTGTGAGAATGCAGTATGGGTAAAAGGCATGGAAGAGGAAATGAAGTCCATGGAAAAGAATCATACTTGGTACTTAACCGATTTACCAAGGGATAAGAGCTAGTTGGGTGTAGATGGGTGTATACAATCAAATACACAAGTGATGGGAGGATAGAAAGATACAAGGCAAGGTTGATAGTAAAAGGGTATACTCAAATCTATGGGGAGGATTATACCGAAATATTTGCTCCGGTTGTTAAGCTCCACTCCATCAGAATCCTAATCTCGGTGGCAGTGAACTTGAAGTGGAATTTATGGCAGATAGATGCCAAGAACGCCTTCTTACAAGGGGATTTGGAAGAAGAAGTGTATATGGATATACCCCAAGGATATCATAAGGAAGACAACAAAGTTTATAGATTGAAGAAAGTAATCTATGGGCTAAAGCAATCTCCAAAGGCATGGTACCAAAGGCTAAGTGCTTATCTTTTGGAAAAGGAGTTCATGAGATCAGAAGCTGATCATACACTTTTCACAAGGCAAAGTGAAGGAGGAGTAGTGGTGGTCTTGATCTATGTTGATAATCTAATCATCACTGGAAGTGACAAAGATGGAGTAGATCGAATCAAGGAACTCTTGAAGGTTGCTTTTGATATAAAGGATCTAGGAGAGCTTAAATACTTCCTAGAGATTGAAATGACACGGTTTGAAGATGGGATGTTCATCTCCCAAAGAAAATATGTGCTGGATCTCTTGGAAGAAACCGGAAAGTTAGGATCCAAGCCGGCCAAAACTCCAATAGAAAAAGGCTACCAAGATAGTCATGAGGGAGAGCCATTGGAAAACATTAAAAGATACCAGAGGATGGTGGGCAAGCTCATCTATCTTACTATTACAAGGCCGGATATTTGCTTTGCAGTGAACCGTATGAGCCAGCATATGCAAAAGCCAACCTCACAGCATTGGAACATGATTGAGAGGCTGCTAAGGTACCTGAAAAATAGCCCTGGAAAAGGTGTATGGATGCATGTCAATGGGAACACAAAGGTCCAAAGATATTGTGATGGGGATTGGGCAGGAGATAAGAATGATAGAAAGTCCACATCCGACTTTTTTACCTTTGTGGAAGGCAATCTAGTCACTTGGAGAAGTAAAAAAACAGAAAGTTATAGCCTTATCAAGTGTTGAAGCCGAGTATAGGGTTATGAAGGAAGTGACAAAAGAATTGATATGGGTGAAGGCATTCCTAGAAGATTTTAGAATACATAAGGCTGAGGAGATGCTGTTGTATTGTGATAATCAAGCTGCAATACATATAGCATCCAATCCGATATTCCATGAAAGGAAAAAGCATATAGAAGTGGATTGTCACTTTGTGAGGGGAAAGATTCAAGAAGGAATCATCAAACCCGCATTCGTAGCATGTGGGGAACAGCTAGCAGATATCTTCACCAAGGCAACATCCTCTATCATTGGGGATCACATACATGGCAAGATCGGTCTAAAGGATCTTCACCGACCAATCTTGAGGGGGAATGTTGAAATATGTAACCCCATAGTAAGAAGGATTCAAAATTAAAGGAAGGAGAGAAAAGGAATGAACTAGTTAAGAATAAACTAGAAGGAAAATGAAGTTGTTGGATATCAACTAGACAAGTAAACTAGAAAGCAAAAAGGTATGGACACAGCATAGGAACAGCATGGGCGCGGCTGCACTGTTGGAGCAGCTCAACCACTCAATCATCACACCTCTTCTCTTCCTCTCCACGCCTCTTCTCTTTCTTTTCCTTAGATATTTTTTCCTTAGCTTGTGCTTGTAAACTCTATATATACTTGTGCATTGTATTTGTTGAATTAGTGAAAATAAGAAGATAAGAATTCAGAAACTTTCCCTCTTTATCTTGCCATTGAAGAACTTTGAGTTTGAAGATGATAGAGAATGAAGAAGAAGATAATAGAAAATGGCGAGATAAAGAGGGAACATAAAGCAGCTACATCCAAAGGTTTTCAGATGATGTAAGCTTTGTTTCTTGTTGTACAATGCCTCAAATGGTGACTTATTATCCAGGTTCTTGGTAGGAAGGCAGTTGATCAAGTAGTTTGAAGTAATCATAGCATCTCCCCAATGAAGGTTAGGTACTCTCTTGGCAATCATGATGGTCCTTGCTACCTCCATTAGGTGTATATTCTTTCTTTCTGCTATCCCGTTTTGTTGTGGAGTATAGGCGTAAGATGTTTGATGGATGATGCCAAGGTTGTTGAGTAATTCCTTGAACCGCTTGCTTATATACTCTCCTCCATTATCACTTCTTAAGATCTTGATTGTTGTTTTGAATTGTGTAGACACATAGTTAATGAAGTTGGTGAATACTTCATAAATTTGATATTTGGTATGTAGAAGAGTAATCCATGTGTATTTTGAGTAGTCATCTATGAATGAAACAAAATACTTATATTGATCTCTTGAATTACAAGGAGCGGTCTATATATCCGAGTATACAATGCCAAAAGCTTCATCACAAAATGTAGATAAAGTAGGCTACACTTATCTACAATGTTTCCCTAGTACACATGCTTCACATACTACTTCTTTTTGATGAGATTGGCTAATGCCACTTTGAGAACTGCAGAACCTGGATGTCCCAACCTTTCATGCCATAGTGGACTATCTCCAATCTCCTTCCTACTAGATACTTCTACATCCGCCTTCATTCCAAGCGCTTTCACATCCGCTTGTTTATTTATGTGCAAAAGATATACTTCATCCTCCACCTTCCCTTTTCCAGGCACTTTGTTTATTTTAGGGTCCTGAAACTGAACAAAGTCAGTCCCAAACAATGCCACACAATCCAAATCCTTGGTAGCTTTATGAACTGATAGAAGATTAGATGAGAAACTAGGCATGTATAAGGCTTTTGTTCCTTTTTTAAAAAGTTCTAATTCCTCTATCCCTTCAATCGGAACTGAACTCCCATTTGCCACTTGCACATTCCCATGATAAGGCTCAAGATTTTTAAGCATGTCTTAATCTTTAATCATGTGATGAGAAGCCCCTGAATCCACAATCACTTTGTCCTTTTTATGGAGCTTTTAGAACCGAGGAAGCCCTTACCAGATTCAGTGAGCTTGGTTAGGCTCTTGATGAGGGTTTCGAATTCGGACCTCTTGACCATATCCTCAACTGGTTGTGCCACTGGGTGTGCCACTCCCATGAAGGCTCTAGGTCTGCTTCTATTCTTCTTTAGCCTCTTAGGCCTCAAGTGTAGATGAAGGGTCCCTTAGTGTGTCCCTTCATTTTCCAATGCTCACATTCCAATACCCTCTTGTCGAATATAAGATTCTTCCTTGCAAGATGTGAAGCCTCGCTTGGTGCACGAAATAGTCTCTTGACCCTTCCTCTCTTTGAATCATGCAACATACTTCCGCTAGACTTGGCAGCTTCTCAAATCTAAGTATGTGCTTGATAAGATCTTTGTAGGATGTGTTGAGTGCCAAGAAAAGCCCAAATACTTGATCTTGGTCACGCCTTTCTCTTAACTTCTTGGGGTCCATAGTTTGTAGCCTCAAAATCTCCATTTCGGCCCACAAGCTTTTATACTCCCCAAACATTTCCTTGAATAGCTTCTCTCCTTGTTGAAGCTCATTCAACGCCCTCTTTACCTCAAATATCCTTAATATATTTAAAATGTTTCCATATACTCCCTTGAGTATATCCCACAACTCCTTGACGGTATTCGCATATGAGTAGGCCGCCAGGATAGATGGCTCTAGTGAGCTTTGAAGAAGTGAAAGAGTGAACTGCTCTTCTTGCTCTTCCTTGTCATTGTATGGTTTGGCTTCTTCCTTAGGTTCAATGAACTTCCAAAGCCCTCTACCTCTTAGAATGGTCTTAATAGTTTTTGCCCAAAGAAGGTAGTGTTGAAATATGTGATCTCTATGATAGAAGAATTCAAATCTAAGAGAAGGAGGGAAAGGAAACCTAGTTCACAAGGAACTATAAGAAGTCTTGGTTAGGATGTAACTAGAAGAAAGGAAGCTGTTACATACTAACTAGAAGACTAACTAAGTGGAAAAGAGGAAGCAAAGGAGAGCATGGGGCGCCAGAACCAGGGCATGGGCACAAGCATGGAGGCGTCAACAGCAGGGTATGGGCGCAGCTTGAACAGGAGTCAAACAGTGAGCTGCTCCCTTCCCTCCTCTCTTCTTCACGCAAACTCCTCTCTTCTCTCCTTCCTTCTTCACGCCTCTTCTCTTCTTCTCTATGTAAAAACTCTATAAATATACATGTAATGTGATGTAAAGAGTGTTGTGAATAAGAGAATAAGAAGATTAAAAGAGTAAAGGAAGCTTTGTTTATCTTCCTAAAGGCGCCGGTGGAGCTTTAGCTCTCCGGCGCCATGCTTCTCCTTAGTTCATCTTATTTCATCAACCATTATTATTCTCATTCTCATCATCATTCTCAAACAATAATCCCTCATCACATCAATACTCACGCCACCATCTTCATCCTAAACAATCTCCAAGTATCCTAACCTCAAACTCCTTATCATTCTCACGCCACAACTATCACTCTCTCAACAATCCCTAAGCCTCCATACTCTTTAATTTCAACATGGTATCAGAGCAAGTTGAGTGATCTAGCGCCTAATCTCTTGTTATTCTTCTAGCTCTCTACAAAGTCTTCTAATCTATAACCATACACTTTCTTAGTTCTATTCACTCTGAGATTAATATCCTTGAGATCATAAGATCTTCAAGTTGTGAAAGGACTAAGGGTGTGTATTGTTACTAGAAAATGATGACGAATTGAGGGAGATTTCGTTGGGCTCTTCTTGGCTCCTTGCCTTGAGGAACTCGTTTTTCTTTTGTTAAACACATGAGAGAGAGATTTTCTGGGGTAATTTGTTCCTCCCATGCGTTTTTAATAGGGTGTGTGTGAGAGAGTAAATATCTTTCTTTATGTTTCTTGTGTGTGGAGTCTAGATCCACATACAAAACTTTGAAAAGGGGTTGTATCAACATCAATCCCTCGGTGATCCTCTTTGGAAACAAGATCTAGAGGATTTTTAGAATCATTCATCCATGAAGAAGCTTGTCATGGCGTGATGGTCTTTGGTATGTATGGCGTGGGAAATAACGCATCTAGGAGATGAAGAGTGTTTTTGGCGTGATGGTTTAGAAGAGGAGAAGGCTGGGTGGTGACCTTAAGTGGTGATCCAAGCAAGCTCCAAGTAAAAACAAATCATTGAACATGAAGTAAAGTGGCTGGTGATCAAATGAATACATCCAGCAAGAAAGAAGAGGAAGCATTAAACCGGCTGTACAAAAAACAGTCAAAGAAAGTGTGAATCTAGTTCACATAAGACTTCAAGGAAAATATGAGACAGCTCATAGTAAAACTTGGAGAAAAGGAGAAGCTTACCTTAGAAAGAGGAAGCTGAAGAAGGTTGAATCCTGGAAGAGACTTGCGGAAGAGAAGTGACAAGAGGAGTTCACATCTTTAACCCGGAAGAGACTTGCGGAAGAGACGTGACAAGAGGAGTTCACGTGGAAGGCTTGCATGAAACAGAGATGAAGCACAAGGCTGAGATGTTTCCTGCAAAGAAAAGGAAGTGGTCAATAATTTTTTGATCAAAGAAACACAGTTGATAAGAGGAAAATCAATTGTGGAAAAGAGGCGGTGAAGAGATAGTAAGCAATGTTTTTGGATGGGCTTGTGTTGTGATTCTTGAGAGTTTGATTCCAGTTATGGTGATTGGAAACTCACATTCGCTTGTAACTTCAAGCGTTAAGGAGGAGAAGAGTAAGGCTGCTGAGAGAGGTGAAACCTCAGAGGAAGAGGTTAAGAGCGATTGTTGCTCTGAGAAGAAGAAGAGCAACAGCGACTCAGTGAAGCTCTTGGCGAATTCTCAGCCTCTGTAACAGGCGAATCAAACTCTGCAAGACTCATTTCCAAGAAGTTCATGACTTCCAAAACCAGTCTCATAGGCTTATGCTATCTTTCATTGGTGAATCTTTCAACAAGCGGAAGATTCAGATGGTCCAAGAAGTAGTTGCTCCAAGGTATTGATTAAATGGTGCTTATAGAGGGTCATATTCTTCCACATGGTATTCATCCTCTCTTGAGGCCGAATCACTTGATCACTTGATCCAGGAGGTCTTGAGAGAGTGGTGATCATACTCAACCATGTGGCGATCCAAGCGGAGCAATCTACAAGAGGAAGCTTGTATAGGCTCAAGCAAGCTATTCATGGTGGTGTTATGTAGAGGCAGATGATGTCCTTTGCGGCCTAATCCAAAATGGCTAGCAGACGAAAGCTTGTCCTATTTGGCAAGTGGGATAGATAGTCCAATAGGAGGCGGCATCATTGGCATAATCAAGCTTAGTGCTCTTTCCTTTGCAAGAGTGGTCCCTTGGCAATGGGCTAGTCTTGAAGGGAAGTGTTGAAGAAGCGGTGAGCTCCAAATTATGCAACGGTCTTCCTTGTCAAGTTTGGTTCTTCCCATACTCGAACCAAGCTTGAGGGGGAGTGTTGAAGAAGACCGTTGAAGCACCAAGTTAGGTGATGGTCCAAGAAGAAGAGGACTATCACATTGTACCATGGATAGGTGTGGCATTCCGAGAGGAAGCCGGGAGAGTCTTATGATAAGTAGGATAAGAGCGGATGGCTCTTTGAAGAATCAAGATCAAATCTATGAAGGGTTGAAGCCAAGATTGATCTTGATAGATGGAGTGTGAAGCTCAGACCAAGAGGCGTTCACCTAGGAGGCTGTGGAACGGTAAATAAGGCAACAAGGAACTCCAAGCACCGTATGAGGAGACAATGGCGAGAGAAAGCCGGGAGACACATACGAGTAGCTATGGATGAGGTTGTAAGAAAACCGAAGGAGAAACCACCTTGCAGACCTTATTAGGTGTGGTGATCCGAGAAGCAGCGGGAAGTGGCGTCCAACGGATAGAGTATACTCCCAAGAGTGATCAAGAGGAAGCCAATGACAATGTGAGTATTCCGTGAGCTAGAAGATGTCATACGAGGAGCTTGAAGTCAAGATTAAGTTTGAGACAAGAAGCCCGAGGAGACATGATCCGAGTGAAGCTTAGAGAAGACAAAGCCTAATCCGCAAGAAAGAGTAAAGGCCATAGGAGAGGAAGCCGTGGTCTCATTGAGGTTAGGAGTCATCAAAACCGTCTTTGGAGCAAGCAAGGATCAGCTAGCGGATATCCTTATCATGGCATCATCTTCTATCAATGAGGATCACGCACATGGCAAGATTGGCCTTAAGGACACCTACCGACCAATCTTGAGGGGGAGTGTTGAAATATGTGATCTCTATGATAGAAGAATTCAAATCTAAGAGAAGGAGGGAAAGGAAACCTAGTTCACAAGGAACTATAAGAAGTCTTGGTTAGGATGTAACTAGAAGAAAGGAAGCTGTTACATACTAACTAGAAGACTAACTAAGTGGAAAAGAGGAAGCAAAGGAGAGCATGGGGCGCCAGAACCAGGGCATGGGCACAAGCATGGAGGCGTCAGCAGCAGGGTATGGGCGCAGCTTGAACAGGAGTCAAACAGTGAGCTGCTCCCTTCCCTCCTCTCTTCTTCACGCAAACTCCTCTCTTCTCTCCTTCCTTCTTCACGCCTCTTCTCTTCTTCTCTATGTAAAAACTCTATAAATATACATGTAATGTGATGTAAAGAGTGTTGTGAATAAGAGAATAAGAAGATTAAAAGAGTAAAGGAAGCTTTGTTTATCTTCCTAAAGGCGCCGGTGGAGCTTTAGCTCTCCGGCGCCATGCTTCTCCTTAGTTCATCTTATTTCATCAACCATTATCATTCTCATTCTCATCATCATTCTCAAACAATAATCCCTCATCACATCAATACTCACGCCACCATCTTCATCCTAAACAATCTCCAAGTATCCTAACCTCAAACTCCTTATCATTCTCACGCCACAACTATCACTCTCTCAACAATCCCTAAACCTCCATACTCTTTAATTTCAACAGGTAGTTATCTCCTTTAAAAACTGTTGAAATATGTGATCTCTATGATAGAAGAATTCAAATCTAAGAGAAGGAGGGAAAGGAAACCTAGTTCACAAGGAACTAGAAGAAGTCTTGGTTAGGATGTAACTAGAAGAAAGGAAGCTGTTACATACTAACTAGAAGACTAACTAAGTGGAAAAGAGAAAGCAAAGGAGAGCATGGGGCGCCAGAACCAGGGCATGGGCACAAGCATGGAGGCGTCAGCAGCAGGGTATGGGCGCAGCTTGAACAGGAGTCAAACAGTGAGCTGCTCCCTTCCCTCCTCTCTTCTTCATGCAAACTCCTCTCTTCTCTCCTTCCTTCTTCTGCGCCTCTTCTCTTCTTCTCTATGTAAAAACTCTATAAATACATGTAAAGTGATGTAAAGAAAGTGTGAATAAGAGAATAAGAAGATTAAAAGAGTAAAAGGAAGCTTTGCTTATCTCCCTAAAGGTGCCGGTGGAGCTTTAGCTCTCCGGCGCCATGCTTCTTCTTAGTTCATCTTATTTCATCAACCATTATCATTCTCATTCTCATCATCATTCTTATTATCATTCTCAAACAATAATCTCTCATTACATCAATACTCACGCCACCATCTTCATCCTAAACATTCTCCAAGTATCCAAACCTCAAACTCCTTATCATTCTCACGCCACAACTATCACTCTCTCAACAATCTCTAAGCCTTCATACTCTTAATTTCAACATGGTATCAGAGCAAGTTGAGTGATCTAGCGCCTAATCTCTTGTTATTCTTCTAGCTCTCTACAAAGTCTTCTAATCTATAACCATACACTTTCTTAGTTCCATTCACTCTGAGATTATTATCCTTGAGATCATAAGATCTTCAAGTTGTGAAAGAACTAAGGGTGTGTATTGTTACTAGAAAATGATGACAAATTGAGGGAGATTTCGTTGGGCTCTCCGTGGCTCCTTGCCTTGAGGAGCTCGGTCTTTTGTTAAACACATGAGAGAAAATTTTCTGGGGTAATTTGTTCCTCCCATGCGTTTTCTAATTAATGGGGTGTGTGTGAGAGAGTAAATATTTTTCTTTGTGGTTCTTGTGTGTGGAGTCTAGATCCATATACAAAACTTTGAAAAGGGGTTGTATCAATATCAATTCCTTGTTGATCCTCTTTGGAAACAAGATCCAGAGGATTTTTTAAGAATCATTCATCCGTGAAGAAGCTTGTCATGGCATGATGATTTTTTGGCATGTATGGCGTGGGAAATAAGGCATCTAGGAGATGAAGAATATTTTTGGCGTGATGGTTTAGAAGAGGAGAAGGCTGGAGGTGACCTTAAATGGTGATCCAAGCAAGCTCCAAAGAAGAGGAAGCATTAAACCGGCTGTACAAAAAACAGTCAAAGAAAGTGTGAATCTAGTTCACATAAGACTTCAAGGAAAATATGAGACAGCTCATAGTAAAACTTGGAGAAAAGGAGAAGCTTACCTTGGAAAGAGCAAGCTGAGGAAGGTTTAATCCCGAAAGAGACTTGCGGAAGAGAAGTGACAAGAGGAGTTCACATCTTTAACCCGGAAGACACTTGCGGAAGAGACGTGACAAGAGGAGTTCACGTAGAAGACTTGCATGAAACAGAGATAAAGCACAAGGCTGAGATGTTTCCTGCAAAGAAAAGGAAGTGGTCAATAATTTTTGATCAAAGATACACAGTTGATAAGAGGAAAATCAATTGTGGAAAAGTGATAAAAGAAGCGGTGAAGAGATAGTAAGCAATGTTTTTTTGGATGGGCTTGTGTTGTGATTCTTGAGAGTTTGATTCAAGTTATGGTGATTGGAAACTCACATTCGCTTGTAACTTCAAGCGTTAAGGAGGAGAAGATTAAGGCTGCTGAGAGAGGGAAACCTCAGAGGAAGAGGTTAAGAGCGATTGTTGCTTTGAGAAGAAGAAGAGCAACAGCGACTCAGTGAAGCTCTTGGCGAATTCTCAACCTTAGTAACAGGCGAATCAAACTCTGCAAGAATCATTTCCAAGAAGTTCATGACTTCCAAAACCAATCTCATAGGCTAATGTTATCTTTCATTGGTGAATCTTTCAACAAGCGGAAGATTCAGATGTTCCAAGAAGTAGTTGCTCCAAGGTATTGATTAAAGGGTGCTTATGGAGGGTCATATTCTTCCACATGGTCTTCATCCTCTCTTGAGGCCAAATCACTTGATCCAGGAGGTCTTGAGAGAGTGGTGATCATACTCAACCATGTGGCGATCCAAGTGGAGCAATCTACAAGAAGAAGTGTGTATAGGCTCAAGCAAGCTATTCATGGTGGTGTTATCTGGAGGTAGATGATGTCCTTTGCGGCCTAATCCAAAATGGCTAGCAGACGAAAGCTTGTCCTAATTGGCAAGTGGGATAGATAGTCCAAGAGGAGGCGGCATCATTGGCATAATCAAGCTTAGTGCTCTTTTCTTTGCAAGAGTGGTCCCTTGGCAACGGGCTAGTCTTGAAGGGAAGTGTTGAAGAAGTGGTGAGCTCCAAATTATGCAACGGTCTTCCTTGTCAAGTTTGGTTCTTCCCATACTCGAACCAAGCTTGAGGGGGAGTGTTGAAGAAGACCGTTGAAGCACCAAGTTAGGTAATGGTCCAAGAAGAAGAGGACTATCACATTGTACCATGGATAGGTGCGGCATTCCGAGAGGAAGCCGGGAGAGTCTTATGATAAGTGGGATTAGAGCGGATGGCTCTTTGAAGAATCAAAATCAAATCTATGAAGGGTTGAAGCCAAGATTGATCTTGATAGATGGAGTATGAAGCTCAGACCAAGAGGCGTTCACCTAGGAGGCTGTGGAACGGTAAACAAGGCAACAAGGCACTCCAAGCACCGTATGAGGAGACGATGGCAAGAGAAAGCCGGGAGACACATACAAGTAGCTATGGATGATGTTGTAAGAAAACCGAAGGAGAAACCACCTTTCAAACCTTATTAGGTGTGGTGATCCGAGAAGCAGCGGGAAGTGGCATCCAACGGATAGAGTATACTCCCAAGAGTCCTCAAGAGAAAGCCAATGACAATGTGAGTATTCTGTGAGCTAGAAGATATCATCCGAGGAGCTTGAAGTCAAGATTAAGTTTAAGACAAGAAGCCCGAGGAGATATGATCCGAGTAAAGCTTAGAGAAGACAAAGCCTAATCCGCAAGAAAGAGTAAAGGCCATAGGAGAGGAAGCCGTGGTCTCATTGGGGTTAGGAGTCATCAAAACCGTCTTTGGAGCAAGCAAGGATCAGCTAGCGGATATCGTTATCATGGCATCATCTTCTATCATTGAGGATCACGTACACGGCAAGATTGGCCTTAAGGACACCTACCGACCAATCTTGAGGGGGATTGTTGAAATATGTGATCTCTATGATAGAAGAATTCAAATCTAAGAGAAGGAGGGAAAGGAAACCTAGTTCACAAGGAACTAGAAGAAGTCTTGGTTAGGATGTAACTAGAAGAAAGGAAGTTGTTACATACTAACTAGAAGACTAACTAAGTGGAAAAGAGGAAGCAAAGGAGAGCATGGGGCGCCAGAACCAGGGCATGGGCACAAGCATGGAGGCGTCAGCAGCAGGGTATGGGCGCAGCTTGAACAGGAGTCAAACAGTGAGCTGCTCCCTTCCCTCCTCTCTTCTTCATGCAAACTCCTCTCTTCTCTCCTTCCTTCTTCTGCGCCTCTTCTCTTCTTCTCTATGTAAAAACTCTATAAATACATGTAAAGTGATATAAAGAAAGTGTGAATAAGAGAATAAGAAGATTAAAAGAGTAAAAGGAAGCTTTGCTTATCTCCCTAAAGGTGCCGGTGGAGCTTTAGCTCTCCGGCGCCATGCTTCTTCTTAGTTCATCTTATTTCATCAACCATTATCATTCTCATTCTCATCATCATTCTTATTATCATTCTCAAACAATAATCTCTCATTACATCAATACTCACGCCACCATCTTCATCCTAAACATTCTCCAAGTATTCAAACCTCAAACTCCTTATCATTCTCACGCCACAACTATCACTCTCTCAACAATCTCTAAGCCTTCATACTCTTAATTTCAACAAAAACAACAGAAATCGCTACTCTATTCGCCTCCATTCTCTTGTAGTAATACACAATCCAAGTTTTTTCACAACTTGAAGATCAACCGATCTCATGGATATTAATCTCAGAGTGAACAGAACTTGGTAAGATGTATTGTTATAGATTAGAAGGTTTTGAAGATAGCTTAAAGGGATTATGAAGAGAGTTTAAGCGGTTGGATAAAGAACCCGCTCTGATACATCATCTCACCAATGTGTTTCCCTCTTTATCTCGCCATTTTCCATTATCTTCTTCTTCATTCTCTATCATCTTCAAACTCAAAGTTCTTCAATGGCGAGATAAAGAGGGAGAGTTTCTAAATTCTTATCTTCTTATTCTCACTAATTCAACCAATACAATGCACAAGTATATATAGAGTTTACAAGCACAAGTTAAGGAAAAAAATATTTAAGGAAGAGGAAGAGAAGAGGCGTGGAGAGGAAGAGAAGAGGTGTGATTATGGAGTGGTTGAGCTGCTCCAACAGTGCAGCCGCGCCCATGTTGTTCTCATGCTGTGTCCATACCTCTTTGCTTCCTAGTTTGTTTGTCTAGTTGATATCTAACAGCTTCCTTTTCCTTCTAGTTTATTCTTAACTAGTTCATTCCTTTTCCCTCCTTCCTTTGATTTTGAATCCTTCTTAACCCTGTTGTCGACTGAAATATTTCACATATTTCAACATATTTTGAAGTGAATAAAAGTCTCTTTGACATGAGATTTTAATTTGAGAGGATAAAACCAAATGTAGCGAGTGTAGTGATCAACGAAGATTAAATGGTACTTGTAGTTGTTTATTGAGAGCACAGGAGATTTCCACACATCGCTAAAGATTATTTCAAGAGGGCGAGTGGTAGAGATTGAAGTTTCAGAAAATGGAATTTTGTTTTATTGATTGCACAGTCACTACAAAGAGAGGTTGACTGTTTTTGAGTGAATGGTAAAGAAAATTGAGAGATAATAGATTTAAGAATTTGAAAAGATGGATGGCATAAATGATAATGCCAATCAGTGAGTGATGGTTTGGTGTTTACGGAGGTAAACAATGTTAAAGGAGAAGGTTTTATGATTGGCCACTCATACAGCTCTCCGTTAGTGCGACCTTGGAGTAATCAAGCCCCCATGCTGAGATCCTTCACCTTAAAATATGCAGGAAAGAATTCAACTGAAACTCTATTAGAATTACCCAGTTGGTAGACTGAAATGAGATTTTTCTGAATTTCAGGAACACATAAGATATCGCTTAGTTTGAGAGTTTTGGTAGTAGTGGGACAAGTGATTGAACCGGTGTGTGATATAAAGAGGCCTGAACCATCACCGAGCAAGACTTCTTCACCACTATTGTAGGGTTGGTGAAGTGCTAAATTATTGAGATCAGAGGTAATGTGGTATATAACACCAGAGTCTAGAAGCCATGGAGTCGTGTTGCCGTTGTTTGGATTGGTGGTTACCATGTTGATTCTTGGGAGCCAAGGAGATGGAGGGTGTTGCGGAGTTGGTAGCAGTGGCTGATTGTATGAGCGGGAAGAGGTCATGGATTGAAGCTGGAAGCATTTTTGGCAGAGTGACCCTGGACGCCGCAAATTTGGCATTTTCCAAGATAGGGACGAGGAGCTCGGGGCTGAAAACCACGAGGTTGAAACCTGTGGGGCTGCGCTTGTTGTGGCCAAAAGGTTTGCTGTTGGTGGTTTGTTTTGTTGTTTGGGCGCTGACAGTTGTTGGCGTAGTTTGCAGTGATAGGAAGCGATGGGGGAGTTGTCAGCGTCATAAGCTTGGCTTCATGATTGAGAACTTTTTCATGCAGTTCAGTAAGGGTGGGTGGAACCTCACGACCTTCAAGTTGGTCAACTACAGATTTGTGGTCATCGGGAAGTCCTTCAAGTATATATTCAACTTGATCTTCATGATCAATAACTTTGCCAAGAAGAGCAAGCTGATCAAAATGGGAAGTGAGACCTTAAACATAGTCATCAATGGTGCGGGTGCCTCTCGTCCTATTTTTCAATTGATGTTTGAGTTGTTTGACATGGCCTCGGCTTGGCTTGGCGTATGTGTGAGCAAGTGTATCCCAAACATCAGATGCTGTTTTCGCACGAGTGACAACGGATTGAACAGAGAGAGTGATGGTGATGATGATAGCAGAATAGATGAGACGATTTTGTCTCATCCAAGGTTCATATGCAGGATTAGGAGTAGGAACACCATTGACGGTGATATGTAGATCTGTAATTGTAGCAGAGGTATCAAGATGTTTGGCAAGACCGTAACCATCAAGAAGGACATGTATTTGATGGCTCCACATGATGTAATTTGTTTTGTTAAGTTTGGTTACATTCGTCATATTGATATTGACGATGGAGGTGGGGTTGAGGTTGATGGTTTCAGTTTGTGTATCAGCCATTTCAGAAAGAGAAAGAATAAAGGGACAATGGCGGTAGAAGATAAAATAAGGAAGATGACTGGAAAAAAAAAATTGAAGAGGACTAGAAAGGTGGGTGCTCTGATACCATATAAGATGAGTGGAATTGATCAATTCTTATTGATCATAATAGTTGTGTATTTATACACATATAGGCAGCAAGGGTATCCTTGTAGACATTAACTATGATATATATGCTTTACATAATTAGAAGCATGATTGACTCCTTGATATTATAGAGAGGAAATTCAAATGTAGTATGTTTTCTAAATATATTTTAGCATTTTATATGTGCACATTGAAAAAAATTTCGTCATAAGTTTAAAACTATAATTCAAACATAGCTTTATCAATCTTCTTTGGTTAAGAAGTCAGATATTTTAATTTACAAACTAATTGAACGGACATTAAGGGAAGTAGAGGATATAAGAGTATGTCCATCAGGGGGTTTAATGGATTTAGGAATAATTAGGATTTAATTAAATGAAAAATGGTTAATTAAGCAAGAACCAGTTTTTATTAGAGAGGTTAGAGCATCTGCATTAGTAGGTATAAAGTGTCTTTAATAATTTTTATTTTAATTTAATTTTTGTTTTAAAAGTTAGCAAATTAGATAATGACACTTGTCTTCAAAATGCCTTAAGATAAGATGTTAGTGTCTTAATAAAGATACTTTTAATTTCTCTTCCCTACTAAGTGTCTTTAATTTATATTAAAATATAAGTTAAGACCTCCATAATATAAGAGATGGGGATGCTCTTAAAGAACCTCTCAGAACCCATGACGTGTCACGTTATTATTTGTTCAATTTTTTGTTTGTTTAGGAAAAATGTTTGTCTCCGTCTCAAGCATTCTCTGCTTTTGAGAACCTTTCAGCCTATCTAGGTACGAAAACCCTAATTTCTTCCTTCTCTTATCAATTTATTTCTCCTTAATCTGTTAGGAATTTAGCGCATATCTCTTTGAATCTTGTTAAATAGCTTTGCTTATGTTTAATTTCATGTTGTAATGGTGATTTCGAGGATGATGCTGAGGGCACTGTATTGATCAATGCACATACCGAAAGCATGGACGCTGAAGTGGGTGTAGTGATTTGTTTTTTTCTTCATTAGAACGATTTTACAGATTTTTGCTCTCTATTACTAGCTTTTGGGTTACTCTTCATATCTCTATTAGTTTAGCACTCTTGACTTCTCTATCTACGTGTTTTTTGGGTAAGCGGTTTATCATTAAGTGTTTCTGTGATTCATGGATTGAAGGAAGTGAACATGGTGTTGGGTGGAGATGAGGGAGATGAGTGTAGATACGTAAAGGGTTACATGTAAAAACAACAGAGATGGGTAAGCCGGTTATCACTGCTTGTTGCTTATCTTGTCATGATATCCATGAGGTTCTGATGTATTAATTTGTTTTCCTAATGGTTTAACATTGTTATGGTTTTGAAGCTTTTGGAGCTGTGGACTAATTAAGAGAAAATTTTGAAGTGATTGCGGGAACTCAAAGTTTTGAGCTTTATTATCATGTAAGCAATTAGGTTATTGTTCTGGTTATTGTTTTATATCTTTAGCTAAGTTCTGGTTATTATTTACCATGTAAGTTTAGGTTTAACATTGTTCTGGTTATTGTTTTTATATCATTAGCTAAGTAATGTGTGATGTGTTGTGTATAGGTATTAGACCATCTCCATTAGTTAGCACCCCTCATGGGTGCTTAACAATTTTTAAAATTAATTTTGTTGATAATTTCAAGATTAGAACCCTAAAACAATTCTTAAATTTTTACTTGTCCAATGGTAACAACCTCTTTAGGAGTTCATAAGAATTAAAAATAATTTTTTGAAAATTTATGTATTTTAAGTTCAATAAACTTTGATACAATGCATACATTCAATAGATGCATCTAAATAAGATGTGAACAAAAGATGAAACACAATACAAAACAAAAACACTATGACTATCAACTAAAAGAACAAAAGAGAAGAAAGAGTCTTCGGTTTATTCTGGACCAAAACCAAAGAGAGGAACATCAGCTTTGTGGCCTTCATGTTCCTTCTCAACCCATCGTGCCATGACCCAGGAGTGTAAAACCCATCATAGGCTTCATAGTTAAACCTCTGGGATTCTGATAACCAGCAGAAATACCACTTTCAAGAGCACTGTTTCCACACAAATGGCTAGAGGTGTTGAGTGCACTCTGATTCAAAGGTTTAACAGGAGCAAATACATTAATTCGTTTAATGATACTACCCTTTGAAGCACCAGCAGATTCTGCAGAGAGGTGAATTTTGCAAATCAATATGAATTGGAGAAACCATCAATTTCGCCATGATCTAGATAGTGCCTAAGCCTAACTCCAACAATCAATTTCAACCACAACAAGAATCACAAAAACATGGAAATTTCTTAACAAATTTAATTATCAATCTAATACATTTAACCAATGAAGCACAGATATAAAGTTATCCTATTTTCAAGCTAACAAAGACATCATTTTGTTCAGAAGCAAATAGTTCAAATTTTACCAGAGTGCTTGTAGGAGTGAGCGTTGCAGAGATTGTTGGTCTCCTTGCAGAGATCGAAATCAGCATCACAGTAGAAAACGAAGTCGATGGATGAAGGTAATGATCAATAACGATCGCAAGAAACACCAACACCAAAAACATCCATAAATCTATGTATCTAACTAATCAAGTTTCAATTCCTCAAGAAATCTAACAACAAAATCTATACACAATCATCTCGAAAGCTAACAAATTTTCCATAATCGCATCAGAAAACACCAATGAGAAATCCCTAATTCCACAAAGAAATCAAAATATTCGTGAAAGAGACGAGAGAGAAGTTGAAAATGGGAAAAAACATTAAACTCTGCTGCCATCCAAAAAACACCCACTCTTCTCTTGACACGTGCTCTTAAGGAGCGATCCTTAAAACCTCATTTTAAAAACCGGTTCTTAGAAATATGACTATTAATTGAATTAATTTTTTGGGTTTAATTCACAAAAACTCCACTAAGAAACCCTCTAAACCTCCCAATGGAGGTGGTCTTAGCTTTCTGTTTTAGTAATAAACTAGGATAGGACCCGTACATACGTACGGGGTTATAATTATAAATAATTTTTATAATTAATTTATCATGAATATATATATTTGATTTGTTTTAGTTCTTGTATATTTTGGGGTTTGGAAAATAGTTTAGTGAATTATGTTTGTTTTTATTGTTGGATAAATTATAAATTTATAATATACAGTTGAGTTTCATATTATAAATATTTCATCTCATAAAATTTATAAATTTTTTATAATAGTAATGTTTTTAGTATTTTTACATTTTGATCAACATGACCCGTCTAAGTGATTAATAAGAATAACAGTTTTTGTTTAATGTTATTTTTTATCACCAATAATAAATTTAGAAAACTCATTAAAATTTACTGTACATCATTGACCCAATGAGCTAGTTAAATTGGTGAAATATATATTTTTAAACATATTATTTGATAATCGGTATATCATTTATAATCTGAACTAATACCGGTATGTATGTGTTTAATAATCAGTTTGTTTTAATATAGATTATGAATGTTAAATATAATATTATATCATTATTTGTAGTTTAATAATTTAGTTACTTAGCTTTATTTTAAAATTGAATTAAGTGATCTATGTGTTCAATAATAACATAATAACATATGCTACCTAAGCTTAAGCCTAAGCCCCAAGGTTAAGTTCCATCCTGTACTCTATTTTTTTTTACTCTTATTGATTAGATTTGCATTAGAGAGTTATGTTTTATGTTGCATTAGACAGTTATATTCTTATGTATATGGTAGTTTTGATATAATATAGCACACATTAATCTAACAAAACACAAGATACACAATGCTAAACATATTTTTTTTACTAATTATAGTAAACTTAAATTTCCTAACATGCTATTTTTGTAAGAGTTTTTCTTGTTTCTGTAAGAGTTTTTCTTGTTTCTGTAAGTAAAAAATTATTTCAAAATGATAAAAGAAACACATAATTATTATTAATTTGGGCAATGCAAATCTATTATTGAAAATTTTGAAAATACTGAGTAATCATGGTTTCCATTGACATCCAATATTTTTTATGTGAATGATAGATAAAAGGATTTGAAACAATCATATAATATGAATTGTTACCTTTAGCAAATATATATATATATTTTTTTTTTCAAAACCATACTCCTAAATCTTTTTAAAACACTCGTTGTAAAAAAGTTTTTAAACACTTCACTACATTCATCATTTCATTTTATCTCATTCTGAATCTCGCCCCTATAGTAGTATCCGTAGATTTTCCGTTAGTATTTTCAGCTTCTGTACACTTAGGGTTGACTTTACAAAACAAAAACACACTTATACACTACCATGTTTTTTAGTGATTCACTTGAATAATTATATAATATAATATTTTTGGTTTTGTACAGCATATCGTTTGACACACTGATTTATTTCCTTTCTTCTGTAAACTGGAAAGCATTAGTTTTTTCGAATTAGTTTTTATTCTTTGAATTAGTTTTTATTCTTCGAATTAGTTTTTTCAAATTACAACTTTGAGGAAATTCTCTTAAATTTGCTTCGAAATTAATAGTATAGATTTATTTTATATGTGATATAACATGTATATCTGATTTTAATTGAATGTTCTATATTTAATAAATAAAAATATTATAGTTTTAAAATTTGAGATAATGATTGTTTATCAAATTTCTATATTGAAATTCACTAATATATCAGAATTTGTAAATATTATAATATTTATCTTTTAATGTTTATATGCTTTATCAATACTATAAAATTTAAGATAATAATTTTAAAAAATATTGTAATAATATTTTATAAATTATATTTAAATTTGATTGGCATAAATATTTTTAAAATATTTGAATAATATATTTTTAGAATTTAGATTTGTTTTATTTGAATAATATAATGAATGAAACGAAATTAATAATAATTTTATTTGAAAACGAATAATTAATGGATTTAGTATCAGTTTATTTATTTTATTATTTTGAAAATGATTATTCATTTGACATTAATTTAAGTTTCCTAAAAACACTCAAAATTATGTTTCTGTTATTGTTATTTTAGATAGATTTTTATTTTTTTAAAATTAAAATGAAATTCAATCTATTATTTTAATTAAATTGTTTTTTATATAATGGTATTTCAATATAATTTCTTTAGAATTTTGAGGTTATTCTCTTAAATGTGTTTTCCATTTAATAGTATAGATTTAGTTTTTAATCAAGATCTTAATTAACTTTGAGAATACAAAAATGTGTTTCCTTAAAATAATTTAAATTAAACCAGTTTAAATTAATAAATTTTGTAAAATTAAAAATTAATATTAATTTATATTTAAAATATCATTTAATGTATTAATAATAGTATCTATAGTTTCAAATTAAATCCACTATGTTATTTCAATTAATATTACGAATATATAGGTCTCTAAATATCTGAAATTGTCCTTTCAGGTAGAATTTTATTTTTAAAATTCAAATAAATCCAACATATTATTTCAATTAAGATTTTTTATTTATTTGAGTTTTATGCAATGAAATTTAATATAATTTGTTTAGAATTTTGAGGCTATTCTCTTATATGTGGTTCTCACTTAATAGTATAGATTTCTCTATATGAATAAATTCTTAAAATTATTTTAATTCAATATGCACATACATATGTCATCTATTTCAAATATGTGATTTCATATATATATATATATAATTCTATTAAATATATACTTTAATAATCTGCATAAAAGTATGTTCATATTTCAAATATTGAATTAGAAAAATATATGACTTAATACACATAATATCCACTATTTATATATAAATATGTAAAATTTTAAAAAATTCAAATAGTTAAATGTGAAAATAGTTATCTTAATAATATAATTAATGTTACGAAATTAGTAATATATTTCAAAATAAATTATAAATGGCTATAATTTTGCTTTATTTAATTTATTAATTTCGTAAATAAATATTTATTTGATATCAATTTGATTGATAAAATCATTTCAATTTCCTAAAAACACTCAGTAGATTTTTTTAGATTTTTATCTTTTAAATGCAAATTAAATCCAATATATTATTTCCATTAAGAGTTTTTAATTTTAAAATGAGTTTTATACAATGGCATTCAATGTAATTTCTTTAGAACCTCCAACTAATAGTATAGATGCATTTTATGTCAACATCACAATGGTTGCCAGCTTGTTAATGCAACCACTGTGATCAATGGTTTGTAGTTTCAGGTTAGGTAACACTTACCACCCCTTTAACTTTACATTCATTGCTAACAACACTTACCCTTTAACCTAAACATTTCTGTTATAAGAACCAAGACTAAATTCATATCTTTACACCAGGAAATAGAGTCTAAAAGAAGATGTTGCTCTCATCAGTGCTTGGCTAAACACAAGCAATGATCCCATAGTTGGGAATGAGCAAAAAACTGAAACTTCTGGAAACGGATTTCAGCTCTGTTTGCCTCAAGTCCACAAGTTGTCGGTTTGCAAAAGAAAGAGCCAAGTCATTGTAAGCAAAGATGGGGGAAGATTAATGATATTGTATGGAAGTATGTGCGATATTATTAGGCTGCATCATCTCAGAAATCGAGTGGCCAAAACAAAAATGATGTAATGAAGCTTGCGGCACAAATTTACTTCAATGGTCACAAGAAGAAGCAGAGGAGTACGCGTGGAGAGAACTAAGACATAATAGAAATTGGTGTCACAAATAAGAAAGAATTTCAATATCAAAAAGAAGAAGGTTTGAGGAGGGTTCTACACAATCTTCCAGCTCAAACCCACTTAGCCATGGAGTGGAAGACCTGCAACCTCGTCCTCCTGGTGGTAAAGCTTCAAAGTGTTAAGATAAGAAGAAGGCGTCTAATGCAGTCATTGTGGAAACAGATGGAAAAACTCTTATGAAATTTCAAAACATGTGGGACATTAAGAAGAAGGATTTTGTATTAAGAGAGAAGATTAGCAATCATAAGTTGCAAATTTTTTTTTCATCAAAATAAAACTAACAACTCTTTAAAAAATATTCAATAATAGTAATAAATTAATCTATCTATAATCAATATAATATATAATCTATTGTCTATATAATTTCTACATTAGATCAATAGCCATAAATCTATTGCAAATTGCAATCCTTTCAACCAAAAATATCATCATCAAATTCAAAATTAAATTAAATTAATACAAAAAATATAAAAAACATTAATAGATTTAAATTTGACACACAATTAGTCGTGGGACATGTTATCCGGTATCCGGGATCCGGCTTTATCCGCTCTGAAAAAATAGATATCCGGGTGACTAGATCCGGATCCAGATAATTGAATTACGGATCCGGATACGGATAATGAAAAAAAATCTGACCAGATATCCGGATCTAGATATTATTAAAATATTTTTTTATTATTTATATTATATTAATATATTTTTTATTATTATATTATAATAAGAGATATATATATATATTTAATATTTTTTATTATTATAATAATATTTATATTTATTTATAATAATATTTATTATTATTTTTAGTATAATTTTTATATTTTTAGATTTATTTTTTACCAAAAAAATTAACACATATCTGCATCTGCCCAGATATTGTATCCAATTTTTTTTTGAACTTTCGTATGCGGATGCTGATATTAAGATTACACATCCGGACAGATGCGGATTTGTCAAAAAATACCAGATATCCGGTTTTGACCCAGTCCTACACACAACCACCCAATACATGCCCACAGTGGTTTCGATAAACTTCCAGTTACCTACAGCCAACTACATAACAAACTGTACCACCATATTATTACTGACGCTGGCATGGAATTTTATTCCCTCAAATGTATAGATATGTGACTAGGGAACATGAAAAATGCAAAAAAAAAGTCGGATTGGTTACCTAAGAGTCAGTAAAGATGCACTCAAGAGTTTCACCAGACTTTGCTATGTATTGTCTCATGAGTAGAGAACCTTTAAACTGAATTCTCCAAGCGATCTTAAGGCCTCAATTCTCTGAGAAATGCGAAAGAAGCAGCCATTGAGAAGAGTTTTTTTTTTAGTAGAAGATATGAAATGTGTTTTGTGAGATTCAGGAGTGAATATGTAAAGTACATACATAGACTTTTAGTAGGATTATACAATTGATATGGTGGGAATCCCACTGTTGGATGAAATATATTGTTGATCACGTTAATTTGAAAAATGAATATAGAAGAAATGTATGTAAATTCGGTATAATCAAGGAATTTATTTTATTTTATTTTATTTCGGATCAATTTAATATTATTTAGATTGGTCAAAATTAAATGAAGATCTTCTAAAAAACAACGTACGTTTTACCTATAAGAAATGACTAAAAGTGATTTTCATTTCATGAGATAAAATATATCCCATAAATATGAAACTTGAAAAAAAATGATAAGAAAAAGACATATTTAGCTACTCAACAAATTATAAAAACTTTCTATGAATATACAAAAGACAAAATCTATAAATAAAATAAATGCGCTCGTACGTGCGTGTACTCACCTAGTATAATATAAAACTGTATTCTAAAAGAACTATTTGGAAAGCGGCCAATGGAGCTTTATCAGTGGGTAGAGCCCTCGCAGCCAGAGGAAACCATTTTCAGTTGCAAGCATTGTGGAGAGGAAGACGATGACACTGTCCATACCCTCCTCAAATACGTACCCCTTTGCACGATGAGTATCTATAAGTTGCCTCCAGTAGGACTCGGCGCAAACCCCTTGTATCTCTGGCTAATGTGGTGGAAAGCACGAAACTAAAGGATCTTTGAGGAAACGTTAACAAAAGACTTAGTCGAAGCTAAAAGCATATATTTCAATGTTTCATAGTGATTATGTAAAATTACATTCAGTGTGGGGTCTGAACAGAGCTAGTTTGCATAGATCCCTCATTTTTGTGGAGCCCCCAATTAACTTATATATATATTGATATTTTTTTATTAATATTATATCCTAATTTTAATATATCCATAATCAGTTTTAAAACTTTACATTATAAACCAATTTTAAAACCCATTTTAGCCATATGCACATACCCATAAAAATTAAAATATATTTTAAAAAAAAACTAATTATAATTTTTTTCCATTTTTACTTTTTATCTCCTTTCTTTACATTTTTTTATTCTTCTTTCTCTCTTTCTGTTGTGATTTGCTTCTTTAAACTCCAAATCAAAATCATAACAATAGGGAAATGTATTTTCTAACCTACTAATCAATTGATAATTGTTCATGTATTTATCCTTATGTTTGATTTCCAATTGAAACCCCTCTGTTATGTATGTTACTCTCTTGTTATACTAGGAAAATATACGTGTGTTTCTCTTTCTTATTAAATCCTCTTGTCGTACAATTTTACTCTCTTGATAACATACGTATGTTACATTATTAACTAAAACTAATCAAAGTTGAAAATTATGCGTGAGTGTTTATGTTGCTGGCGAGAGAGTTTGAGTTTGTTCATGTTAACGTTTAATTTCTAATTTCATGGATTTCAATACGAAAAATAAAGTGTAAAACAGGATGCCAAAATAGAAAATAAAAAAGTGACGACGAAAAGTTTGTGAAATCTCTGAGTGATTCAATGTTGAGGTTTGTCAAAAGATCAAAATCTGAAAATAGTGATAAACATGATGGAGTTGGTGAAGAGAATAATAAGGCAGAGGAATTGAAGAAGCCCTGCATATATTTCATAGTTAATGTATAGAAGGATATCCTAGCTACTTCTATGTGTATAAATACTCTCATTGTGATCAATAAAAATCAAGCAATTCCACATATTTTATAGACACTGTCCATATCCTTCTCAAAAACCCCTTTGCACGACGAGTCTTGGAGTTGACACCGGCTCTGCTTATGACTTGGGTGGATTCTATCTCCAACATGAAGATGCTAAATTTGCCTCTAGTAGGACCTAGCGCAAACCCCCTTGTATCTTTGGCTAATGTGGTTCCTATGGAAAGCACGAAGCCAAAGGATCTTTGAGGAAACGTTAAGCTGAAACCAAAGCCTTAGTCGAAGCTAAAAGCTGGCAGGATGCGAAGACCTCGGAAAAGAAAAACCTGATGACAAGAACCGCAACCTCAGCCACAGTCAATCCCTTTTATCACCAAATCTCTCTGTTTTACATATCAGGAGTGCAACTTTTTTTCATTAAGTAATCAGAAAAGTTTGACTAAGAAAAAAAAAACATCTTCTATTCAAATGGTTCCCAAAGGATGTAGCGTTCATTTTGTGGGACTAAGCAACTGTCAACCCAAAGTGAACAAGTCCCCTTCTTCGCCAATGCGGTGGTAATCTTTCCACATCAGTTTGTTTTATGTAGTTAAAGATGACATAGTTTTTATAATAGTTTATGAAGTGTTCTAGAAGCTTGACTCAATCACATATTGCAATTCTACCAAACAACATTTTAATTCAATGAAAGTTTTTCGGCCATCTTCACACTTGACTCTTAATTTTGAGGATACCGGTGTTGCTTGCTAATTTTTCGGAGAAAAGGAGTGTAATTTTTTGTTCATTTCTAGCTAATACTTTTTTTTAATCCGTTTAAAATTTTTAATTTTTGGATTTAGAGTATTTTTAGAGGTTCGATATTCCCTCTTGCTTCTTTGAAAAGAACTATAATAAAAATAGACTTTATGATGAAACTTTAACAATTACACTTGTTGGTTTTTGCTATCAAAATATTTCTCAAAACCATATGCTTCCAACAGAATTTAATGTCAACAACATACATTTTATCAGATTTAAATTTGGATGATGACACATCAATAATACTTATATTAACTAATTAATAAACTACATTTCTTGTTTGTTTTCGGCTAACAATTCTAACAATAATCAATTAGTGATTTTACAAGTCTAACTATCTATCATTGTATGAAAAGGTGTTATCTAATCTTATTTAGAATTCGACAAGAAAAAAAAAGAAAGAATAAACGTGTCATTGTCTTTTCCTTTGAGCCACCCACACACGACTATGAACTTAATTCGTTTGAAAATGAATTGAATGACATTGTCAACTACGGTTAAAAACTTTAGAAAGAAGTATAAACCCATCTCACGAAGTCGTCGCCCTCTTTCTCTAATAAAAACTATTATTTTCATAGAAAATATTTGTTTTTTTTTGCCTTTTTGGTAAGAAAAGTTCTTGTGGAAAATAAGCATAGTAGTTGATTAATATGAATTTGAAAACAATATAAAAAGTCTCCGGTCTCTCCTCTATGACTTCTATAAAAGCTCTTTCTCTCATTACAAACCAAAACCATTAGAAAACAAAAAAAAACAAAAACCTCCCAAATAATAGAAACAATGGCGGTGGAGAAGAAATCATCTTGGAGATCATTAATGGTTTCATGTTTCCGAGATCAAGACAATTTAAATTCATCCAAAAAGGCAAAGAAACATGATGGTGGTAATGGTGGGATAACAAAACAGAACTCGTTTCTTGGATTGTCATATCTAGACATAAGTAACCCAAGTTCGACTACTTTGTCTGAAGATCTCTCAATCTCTCTTGCCGGCTCCGATCTCCATGTCTTCACACAGGCAGAGCTTAAAGTCATAACACAAAGCTTCTCTTCTAGCAACTTCCTTGGTGAAGGAGGGTTCGGTCCTGTTCACAAAGGGTTCATTGATGACAAGCTTCGTCCGGGTCTTAAGGCTCAGCCTGTTGCTGTTAAACTTCTTGATCTTGATGGTCTTCAAGGTCACCGTGAATGGCTGGTCCGTACAATTCATTTCCCTAATTCTATATATATTTTTTTGTCTCTTGGGATAGTCTAATAACTGTTGAATCTTTTGGTGTAATTTTACAGACGGAGGTTATGTTTCTAGGGCAACTTAAGCATCCGAATCTTGTGAAGCTAATCGGATATTGTTGCGAGGAAGAACATAGACTTCTTGTCTATGAGTTCATGCCTCGTGGAAGTTTAGAGTCTCAATTATTCAGAAGTGAGTTGACTCCTTTTTGTTACCATTAACTCAAATGATTGATTCTTTATTTAACCGGAAATGATGAAAATGGTTTGCAGGATGTTCTTTACCGTTACCATGGTCAACGAGGTTGAAGATCGCTTATGAAGCTGCAAAGGGTCTACAGTTTCTTCATGAAGCGGAGAAGCCTGTCATTTATCGTGATTTTAAGGCCTCCAATATCTTGCTAGATTCGGTAAGCAAGAGTCTATCAATTCTTCTTAACTTATCTTTAAGGGTTTGATTTTGTATGCTTATAGTAAACTAGACCATTCTATTTTTTGGACGGACTACTATTTATTTTTGATCAAATCTATGGGACGGGAGTTTCATGGCCAGTCCAATAAAATTTTTGATCAAAATCAAAAACATTGTATGGTCTTTTCTATATTTATTTATTCAAATCTCAAATTTTAATAGCTTTAAAATTGTGAAAAAATTTCTAACGAAATATTATTTTAAACGTTATTTAAACTATATCCATTATCATAAGAAAATTAGATTGGCAGCCTTCAGCTATATAACTAAATTTGTAATTTTAATCGATTGCTTAACATGCTTGTTACATCTTAGACCGAAATTTAGATAATTCTTCAAACCTTAAGAAAATTGAAGACAATTATTTACAAAGCCATAAGAGACAAAAAAAATTATTTTTATCCGCATTATAAATGCATGGTGGAGAAAAAAAAAATGTGAACGGTGAATGAATTTATTGGCCGTATATATTGTCACAACTCAAAACTCTAATTATTAAATTTGAATAATGATTTGAATTTTGATTTTATTTCAGGATTATACAGCAAAGCTCTCAGACTTTGGTCTAGCAAAAGACGGACCAGCGGGCGATGAAACACATGTATCAACACGTGTAATGGGCACACAAGGCTACGCAGCACCAGAGTACATAATGACAGGTCATCTAACAATTAAGAGTGACGTGTACAGCTTTGGTGTAGTGTTGCTTGAGCTATTAACAGGTCGTAGATCAGTGGACAAAAAAAGATCATCAAGAGAACAAAGCCTCGTTGAATGGGCTCGTCCAATGCTCAATGACTCACGTAAACTAGGGAGATTATTAGACCCAAGGCTTGAAGATCAGTACTCAGAGACCGGTGCACGTAAGGCAGCGAGTTTAGCTTACCAGTGCTTAAGGTACCGACCAAAGACAAGGCCAGACATTAGTACTGTTGTCTCAGTTCTTGAAGACATTAAAGATTATAACGTTGATATTCCTATTGGGACGTTCACTTACACTGTTACTACTAAGCCAAGGCTTGAAGTTAAAGAGAGACGTATTCAAAATTGTGACAAGGCTCGTAACGTTTCTAAGATTAATCAACATGAAAAGTTCCGGTCCAATGCGCATATTACACGAAACCACCGGTTAATTTTGAGAAATGGATTGAATTCACCAATGCGTAATGAGGCTGGAGGGGAACGGTACTGAGTTTCTTTAGTTCATTCGTATTATTATTTTTATTTATATATACGATGTAATTAATATTACAGAAAAATATTGTACAATAGGTTTTGCTTAGAGTTGCTTAATTTGATTTTTTTTTGTGGGGATTAAATTGATATTTTTTTTCTTTTGGTTGATCAATCAAAATCGTTAATTTGTTTTTTTTTTTTAAGTTTCCACTATACAATTTATAACAATTTTTTTGCACTAAGTTCCGCGTATATAACCCTTCTCCGATTTATCCGGAGTTTTAAAGAGTGTCACTTTTGGTTTTTATATCCTATCATGTGATCGCTCATTGAGTTTTGTTTCGGAGTTTCTTTTTCCGGTTTTGTTGTATTAGTGTATGTTTAATACTTTGATTAGTGTAAAAAAAAACACTTTGGCCTTAAGATAAAAAAATTATCAAAAGAAAGCTTTGGTCTTATTCTTAACTCTTAAGAAGTTATATTAGAAGAAAACATGGTCAGAAATACGCGTTATAGATCACTCGGCTCTTGTTCTATTTAAGTGTTTTTATATTCTATAGAGCCCTTACATTAAACATTTAGGCATGGATAAGGATATCTGAATATTTTTAAGATATCTGTATCTGTATCTATATCCATCATATCTGTCTCGTACTCTAATTTAAATGAAGAAATATACCTTAAATTTTAAAGGTATAAAGATATCTAATCCAAAAAAATTCAATATTTGTATCCGTATCTCACGAATCCAAAATGTTAATATATGTATTCGTTTATACGATCATACAGATTCGGATATCAATATTTGTGTCTAAGCTTACCTTACATCCTACACGTCTAACTAGTAGCTGGAATATAATAAAGTCATGCCAAGTTTACAATCATTAAGACTATAGTGCGTGACATGATGAACCTATATGATGTACACGTAGTTTATTTTTTAATTTATAGTTTTCGGTGTCTTTTTATTTTATTCTGTTCTGTAATGATACTGTTCTGTAATGATACTGTTGGGGTGGGTGTTATACTCATTGCAAAGCAACAACAAAATTGTCATAAAAGGCTATGAGGTGGTGTGGTCAAAGTGCAGGACTGGATAAAAAAATGTAGTCCGAAGCAAAAAGAAAATTTTTATTGCATTTTTTATATATTTATTATTAAAAATTTTAACTGATATTAGCTTTTAAATTGTATTAAATGTTTTATAAAATAACATTAAGAATCCAAAATTTTAACCTTCACTATAAAATACATTACCATAAAAATATAATTTTAATGGCCTAACAACATATAATATTCTGGTGGCTCTAAGCGGTTGCTTATCTCGCTTCTCCTCCGAGTCGAGCCTGGCAAAGTGATAAGCTCACGTTGTATACATTGTTTGTTTTTGTTTGTAACAAAAGATAGGGTTTTCACGTTTTAGTTTAACTGGTCAGAGATCATCTTTTAAGAAGCTTATATTGGATTTGCTCGACTAGACCTAAGCGAAATTAGGATGTCATAAATCGAGATACCTGAACTCGTTTTAGTTGTGAGTAGTGTTTTATTGATTTCGTCATTCTTAATACTCTTATTTTCTTGATTTTACTTTCTTTAAGTCAAGTTTGATTATGAGTGACGGGGCCTATGGAGAGAGAAGGGTGTCATGTGAACCGCCCCCAATCTATAACTTTGTGTATATTTGTTTTGAGTTTTATGGAGTAATTAAAAAACAACACTTTGTCCCCAATATATTAATTTTATGTTTTTATTTTATTTTGCTAAAATCCATTAAATTTATGTTTTTCACATGTATCCACTAATCCGTAATTTTTTGGCATCATATTTCTTTTTACTGTTCACTTTAGTATGTATTGTAAACCAAATATTTTTTTTGTATGAATTATAAAGTTTATAATTAATTGACCTTGGTAAGTATTATTTCTAGATTAGCAAAATTTCGACTCGAGTAAATTTGATTCTTGAAATGATTTCGAGTGTGTTCAAGCGCATATGCAAGATATAGAGATCACATTTATACTCTTCTTATGGTTACAACTTACAAGAAAAAAATAAGTGGTTCAGGATATAGTCAGCTTATGTACACGGAACCTTATGTATAATTTTATCATTTTGATTGCATCAGTTAACAAATCAGAGTAGAAAACTTGTGAGCTGAATAAGTTAGAAATAACCTTCTTCCATTGCCATTCCACGTCTGCTTGGCTAAGACTATCTTCAATGTCGAGTTTCTCTCCAATATATCTAAAGTATATCTGATGGATGGTATAAGGATTTGGGTGCAACGGCACACTTAGAATCATCGTAAGATATGATTCATTCCATTATCAATTTAAATAATGAAAAATCTGTTATATTTGGAAATTAATTGTCTATTCCGGTTCTGGTCACTGGTTCTTCTTCATTTTCAAGCCATTACCGCTCTTTAAATCTTCATAATATTCTAGTCATTCCTAAAATTATCAAAAATCTTATATCTGTTCGTCAATTCACCAAAGATAATCTTTGTTTGGTTGAATTTGATCTTTATGATTTTTCTGTGAAGGATCTTCTCACCAAGAACATTCTACACCGCACTGACAACAATAATGATCTCTATCCCATGCTTTCTTCCCTTCAAAAACCTGTGGCTGCTTCCGCACACTAAAATGTTTTTATATACATAATACATGATAAAGGGTAAATCTAGTGTGATACTTATTTAAATCTAATGTGATATTTATCTAGATACTTATCTAGAGTAGATATTGTCAATACTCCCCTCAAGGTGGAGCATGAAGGTCTTGAATATCCAGCTTGGATAAAAGAAAAGAAAACTGGCTTCGTCCAAGCACTTTAGTGAGAATGTCCGCCAGTTAAGATGAAGTAGGAATATAACTTGTCCAAAGAAGACCATCTTAGATCGAATCTCGAACTTGATGACAGTCAAATTCTATATGATTTGTCCGTTCATGAAATACCGGGGTTGAGGCTATATAAAGAGAAACTTTGTTGTCATAATAAAGCTGTACCAGATGCCTATGTGAAACACCAAAAATGTGCAGCAGCTCTCGAATCCATTTGAGTTCACTATTAGTATCCACTATTGCTCGATACTCTGCCTCGGCCGAGGATCGTGAAACTGTCTTATGCTTTCTTGTCTTCCAGGAGATTAGAGAACTGCTAAGCTGAACTAAGTAATCGGTAAGAGCTCACCTTGTTAGAGAACACGCATTCCAGTCGGAATCACAATAAGCATTTAATGAAAGATCAAAAGATGAGCTGAAAAACACTCCTTGACCAGGAGAACCTTTCAAATATCTAACAACACGCAGAGGTGCTTTCCAATGCTGACACCGCAGGCTTTGCATAAATTGAGCGAGGATATGCACTGCATAGCTGAGTTTTGGTCGAGTAACTACCAAATACACAAGACGGCCAATGAGCTTCCGATATTGCAAAGGATCAGAGTAAAGCGCGCCAGGCGAACCAGCAATAGCTAAGCCATGATTTTGTTCAATCGGAGACATTTATGGCTTTGCTCCCGTTAAACCACACTCAGAAATGATGTCAAGTGCATATTTACGCTGACACTAATAGATACAAGATGTACTTTAGGAAATTTCCAGACCGAGAAAATACTTCAAAACACTTAAATATTTCATGTGAAAACACTTAGAAATATAACTTTTAAACTTTGCAATTAACTTCGGATCATTGCCACCAATAACCAGATTATCCACATAAACCAAGCAATACAAGACTGAATCCCCAATAGCATAGGAGAATAATGAGTAGTCTGCGTATTTTTTCTTAAAACCAAATACACGAAGAGATGTAGATAGCTTTGCAAATTAACATAGCAGAGCTTGCTTAAGACCGTACAATGATTTTCGAAGTCAACAAACTTGATTAGGCTCCGTAGAAAAGAAACCAGGAGGAAGTGTCAAATAAAATTATTCATTCATATCACCATGCAGGAAGGCGTTTTGGACATCCATCTGATGAAGTTCCCAATTTTTCGCCATGCAACTCCAAGAAAAATACGAAATGTTGTCATCTTGACCACTGGTGCAAAGTCTCCTTAAAATCCAATCATTCTTTCTGTCGATTGCCGAGAATAACTAAGCGAGCTTTGTATCTACTTATCATGCCATCAGAATTGTACTTAATCATAAAATACCCATCTGCAACCGATGGCGCGTTTGCCCTCCGGTAATGTAGTTATGTCCAATGTATGATTGGTCTCAAGAGAGTCAACCTTAGAATGCATTGCATCTTGTCAAATTTTCCGTTGAACCGCATCATTGAATTTAGTTGGTTTGGCAGCCATCGTCACAGAGTTAAGAAAAACCTGTTGCGAAGGGGAAAAATTCTCTAATGACATGTAGTTAGTTAAGGGATAAGGACACTTACTTGAAGACGAATTGAGAGGTGGAGAAGAAGGAGTGTGAGGGGGTTCTTCAGTTTCTTCAGTATACTAAACAGAGTAAGTCACGTATGACTTAAGTAAAACAGATGGTTGACGTTCTTGTGTACTGCGCCTAAGGACCGGAACTGCTTCTGCCACTTCGATCGGAGTGCTTGCTGGTGAAGAGTAAACTCCCCCTGTTGAAACAGCATTAATACAAGGGGTGGAGATAACATGGGAACTGGATTATCATACAAGACCGGATTTATCTCTTGAACTGGTGTTGGGTGTGAAACCAAAACAAGGGCTTGTGCAACAGCTGCAAAAGGAAACTTGTCTTCTTTGAACAAGACATCACGTGATACAAACTTGAAATTTTTTCAAGGTCAAGTACAACCCAGCTTTTCTTCCCATATTCATATCCGAGAAACACACACCGAACAGTCCGTTCTTGAAACTTATCTTTGTCGCGAAGAACCCTACAAGTATAATATAGTGAACCAAAGACCCGCAAATCATCGTAGCTTGGAGCTGATCCATAAAGTAATTCATAAGGTGTCTTGCCTTATACAACTACAGAGGGTGTCCGATTAACGAGATACATTGCTGCTATAACACCTTCTTCCCAAAAACGAATTGGTAACTGCGCTTGAAATAGTAAAGAGCGTGTCAAGGTCAATATGACCATTCTGTTGTGGTGTAGCCACACAAGATATTTGATGACATATACCTTGCTCCAAAAAATATCTACGCAAGCATGTGAACTCCGTACTGTTATCACTATGGATAATGGTCACTTTTTTTTTTGTTAAACTGCCTTTCAAAAAATGCCATAAATTTCTATAAATAATTACATACTTTCGAGTTTTCAAGAAGCAATATAGTCCATACGGCTCGAGAATGATCATCAACGATGGTTAAAAATAATGAGAACCACATGATGCACGAGTATGGTAAGGGCTCCATAGATCATAGTGAATTAAATCAAAAATCTCATCCACTTTATTAGAACTTGTAGAAAAAGAAACACGTGTTTGTTTTGCTCGAATGAAAATATCGAAAAATGTGTCAACACCAACATAAGATTCAGTAGGTCAAACACCAACACCAAACAAAAAAGAAATATCTTTTGACGACGGATGACGACGATGGTGGCCCACGTTGTTCCTCCATTTGATAAACCAATCGGACATGGATCAATAGTAAATTCTTTCGTCAAATGATTAATATCTCCAGTCATATGGTGAGATGCGCCTGAATCAATGATCACATCATACCGACTGGTGAGTCCAAATAAAAATAATTGATCTCTCTTACCAGACAACTTCTGAGTTTCAGCCGAAATTGATTTTTGGGAATTCATGAAGTTGGCCAGAGAACTCCATTGCTCTGCAGTGAAATTCAGAATCTTGGGTGGTTGAGACGACACATGTGGTTGTGGAGATGGCACTTGTGGTGAGGTTTCAGACAGTTGTAAATTATTGGCTCAAAAACTCAAACCACGTCCTCTGCCACCTCTTTTGCTATTTTCAGCCCACCATTCCGGGTATTCATGGAGCTGAAAACAGGTAGATACATCATCTTGTTGCATTTAAATGGCACTTTTCTTGAACAATTTGAGAGTAAACCATATCCAATTTAAGATCAGTAACTCGACTAAGTAGATTTAAGCAAGTAGTCCCAAACCTAGCATTGTCAAGACCCATGAAAAGTTTATGCACTCGAATTTTCTCACAATATTTCTCATACTTTATCATCGCTGCACAGCCACAACAACACTGAAAACCATTGTCAAAATCAGCTAAATCATCCCATAAAACCTTGAGACGAACAAAGTAATACTCGACGGTCTGTCTGTCTTGCTTACACACGATGAGATCGGAACGTAACTGATGATCATTTGTTCCGTCACAAACAGAAAAACGTCGTTGGAGACTATCCCACATCAATTTGGCGTTCTGAACCAGAGACACTGATGACCTCAATTGAGGTTCAATACTGCTGTAAATCCATCCAATTAACATTGAAATGACCATGTCCCACTTCTCAGCATCAGGTGAGTTTTTGGACGGTCGGGTAATTGATATTAAGATTTTTCGATATATGTTATCAATTACCCTAAATGTGTTGTAGCATAGAAAGGGAATCAATCCAACTTGGAATATAGTCTTAACATATTAAGAGTGCAGATCATGTTTTAATCTAAGAAAATATGGTTTTTGGTTTTTTTGTAAGGGAAATTTGAAACGCAAATAAAAAGGAAAGTAAATAAACACGGTATTTGAAATCAAATTAATAAAGAAATATTTTTGGGAATATTATAGATGATCTAGGCTAATTAATTCTAAGCTACTGGAATCTTATTCTACCTCTTAGAGATAATCCCATGGTTTTAAAACACTAAACTTGACTAATCCATTCTTATGGTACTAATTATTTCACTAATCACCTTAAATATTTATAACTCTTGTTAAACACTAATTGACTAATGAGCATTAATCACATGTTTTCTTAATCTTTAATCATCCAAAACATCAATTCTCATTGGTTAAGATTGAAAAGAGCTTGAAAAGTTTGGATTAAGCATTTCATCAAACACATTGTGGGTGTGAGAAATGCTTAGGATCTAAACTAACAATCTCTTGCTAATCTAGCATTAAACACAACCTAACAAGCATGGATCTAAAGATTACAAATCTAAACTCCACTAACCTAGCTCTAACCAACCTAGATCTAACATCCCAAATATCCTAACAAAAGACTACTCACTAATAGACATGAAACACACAAAACAAATATGTTGATCTTTGCATAATCATCTATATTAGAGAAATATAAGTCAAGGTTAAAAGAAAATCCAACTTAATAAACTTAGAAAAACCCAGAAATCTCCAATCCAAATATCTCTCAAGCAAGTTTTTGTTCAACAAAAGATAAGATAGGATAATATAAGATTAAAGTATTTATAGTCTCAGCCAAGGGACCAACATAATCCCTAATTAACCAAAATAAAATTGAAAAAAATACTAAAGTTGACTTCCTAAACCAAAGTTGACTTGGTTTAGCTTTATTAAATGAAGAAGTCAAGCAGGTGCCATTGGTGGAGTTTGGCCGGTGGGAGAGGCCGATGGGAGAGGCCGATGGGAAACTCAGGAGAATTTCTTGGCTCCCCATCAATGGAGCTTGGCTGGTGGGAGAGGCTGATGGGGAATATCCTCTATCCCCCAGATTCTCAAACTAGAGATTCAATGGAGTCTAATCTCTCTAGGTGAATAAAAGAAGCTTACATTTAGCATTTCCTCCAGATTCTCAAACTAAAGGATCATGCAATTAATTCACTGGAGTTTAATCTCTCTTTTCTTTCCCTTATGCTTTTTGTTTTTGCTAAATAGAGATTTTCTTTAGCTCTTATCTCTTTTGGTGTCGCTCTTTGTGTTTTCTCCATTTTGTTTTGGATTTTGCTTCTTTTATTCATCTAGAGAAGAGATACTAGTTTCTATTCTTTTCGCTTACTTTTTCAATGAGCTTTTTCTTTTCTCAAATACTCTAGATGCTTCTTTTGTCTACCTTTTAGTTCAAGGACTTTCCAGTTTCTTTTTTGTTCTTTTCCTTTCTACTACATTAGTTCTTAACCTTCACCCACCATTCTTAAACTAAAGTCAACCCTTTAACCTAGTGGGAAAAGTTTTATCGATCACCTTCTTTAGAGATTTTGCACAAGAAACATGAAAAGACATTACTCACACAAAACAATGGGTGGCTTGAAGAAATAGTAAGGTTAGGGGTGTGATCACCATTCTAAAGATGAGGATGGCCACTCGGGTTAACAAAGGTGCTGAAAAAGGGGTTAAAAGATAACCGATTTGTGACTTTAGATCCATGAACGAGTATATCAAAACTATTAGCATGAGATTAGAGTTCAAGTTTAATTTCATAATAAGAGAATTGTTTCAAAGTTCAAGCAGGATTCGCCAAGACTATAGGTTTTTGAAAAAGAGAAGGGATCCAATGATGAATTTTTGGGTTTTCAAAACTGAGGTTGTGCATTAAATGATTAAATCTAGAGCCTCGATCTCAATCCAAATTTAAACTTACTTAGGCGATTTCCTCATTATCTCCTATGCTTATGCAAGCTACATGCTTCTAGATTCGATCCTATTATGAAACTTAGCAAACGATGTAGTGCAAATCTAAATGCTTTGAAAACCATATATATTTTTAGATGAATGATGACTATGTACAATGTCTAGACTCAAAATGAAATGAAAACAAAACAAAACATAAGGTCAACGATGGGGGTCAAGAGACCACCAATGCTCATATCGGTTAGTGAACCGTAGTAGTCATGAGCTAATCTTGGATATAGAGGAGATAGTTGATGAAAATTAGGGATGTCAAAACGGGTAAACCCGCCCCGTTGAGCCCATCCCATTGCGGGTTGAGTTAATTTGCGGGTTTTAGTGGGCTGATCCGCTATAACCCATGGGTTCTAAACTAATAACCCTAACCCACTCCGCACTATAACTGCAGGTTAAGCGGGTTGGTCCGCGAAATTGAAAATCAAATTAATAACTAAAAAAATTAAAACTTTACAATATAAATTTATCGATAATAAAATAAATGCATCTTATATCTATCATAAATCAAAAAGAAAATAGTAATAAAATTCATAAATGCATAATTAAATCAATAAATTTTTAAACATTCAAATATGAAATTGATTTAAACATTGTCAACGTCTCCAACTTGTTAAGACAAAATAAAACAAAATGTAATTTTCAAAATTTCTAAAATAAAACTAATATGAAGAAGGTTTTCCTACTACATTTTTATCTTCAGCGTGTAAGTCCATTAGTCTGCGGATCAACCCGCAACCCATGCAGGGTTTTCCATCAAAAACCATAGACAATGACGGGTCAACCCGCAATGCCCACTTTTTTTGGGCAATCAAAACATGAACCCTAACCCACCCCATAGTGGTGCGGGTTTAGGATAACTCACGGGTTTTCAATCCTAATTAACATCCCTAATGAAAATGGTGGAGAAAATCGCAAAGAAACTGTTGCTGCTTAGTCTTGGTTAGTCGGGAATCAAAGGAACGATTTCAAGCATTATGTATTATATATCAACCCAGGTCACTACTCCAGTTTCTTTCCTACACAAGAATGTATGGGCGAGAATCTTGTGAACATATCTTATTGTAGGGTTGCGAATTGGAATGCTTTTACTAGCATTTTGCTTGTATGCTCCATCACCAATGCGGTCCCAGAAACACCTAGCTGAATGAGAAAACATCTTTAGTTATGTGTATTGCCCAAGTCCTTGGAAGCCATAGATTCTCTTCATTTCTTCGCTAGTAACAGAGTACGCTTTCCCACCGATCGGAAGTGCATAGAGATGTCCCTATTCATGTTGATCTCATTAGGTTCACCTTCAATGCATAAAGTGGCAAAAAATTCTTTAGTCAAATCAACATAGGTTGCATGAGCAGTCATTGCAAACTTCTTGAGACCCATGCTGTCTAATATGGTTTCGACATCTTCTAGAATACCAGCTCTATCAAAGAAGACCGAATCGGGAAAGCGAGTTTGATGTAAGATAGAAGTGGTGGCTTCACAAGTTAGCGGTCGCTTCTCACTTGGTGAAGAGGAGATGATCGAAGATGGGGATCTGACACGATGGCGAGCGCTTCTCTCATGTGGGATCAGTAAAATGAGTTGTGATGGCGGATTGAGGTGCACCACAGAGGTGTGATTGATCTCTGATACAGCATAAACACTCAGCCTTGCAGAATCACTCAACAAGACAAAGCAAAAACCCTAATCTCTTAAGAGGAACTCCCAGAGAAGAAGAGCAAGAAAATGGTTTTGCAACTAGCTGGTCGTACGGCTCTTTCTAGCTGGAACTGGGGGATGTGATTTGAAACATGAACAGGGGGAGGGGATAGATGCCACACGAATCTATGATCTGATCCGTAATAAGTCTGGTGACACTCATGCACAAGGCCTCATGCACAAGGGAAAAAGAAGATGTCGGCTGCTCTCTTCTCCAAGAAGAAAAATTAGGGTTCTTTATTGACCAAAAAATGTTCTCCCCTTCTTACAACTCGAGCCTGGGATTTTATAAGACAACCTTAGGTCAAACTACACGAAATAATGGAAACAACAAGAAGTTTCCAAGAAAGCAATAAGTAAATAAGTCTAAAACAACAAGGAGTTTAAAATAAAAATGGTAAACTTCCAAAAAAGGAAAGTATAGTCGAAAATGAGTTCTTCTTCAGTGCTCCAGGGACTAAGGCATTTATAGAGCTTGTGAAAGATGTTGATGCTGATAACAAGCTCGGAAATGCACACTAAGGGTATTGCCTCGTTAAAACCTTTCTCGGAAAACCCATTGGGACAAAACCGAGATAAGGAAAAAGAGTACAATTCCTTGGCACGTCTTTGTGTGTCTTGGACCTATGGTGGTGGTGGAGACACGCCTCCTGGACGCCAGAATGATTCTCCAATATCATCCTTGGAACTCTCATTAGCTGCCATAACAAATAAGATAGTAGTGGCATAACCTTGTAGAACCGGTAAGAAGAAGATGTCTTCTTTCTTGGGCTGTAAGCGTATATTTTCTTAGGACCTGCTAGTTGATGTAGAAGCTCCCCTAGTCGCCACACAAACGTTTGAGAAGATCCAAGGTAGGGAAACTCCAAATAAGGCAAGTCGGCTGAGAACCAAATTGGAAATCGATATCTTCCAAACCAAAATTGGTTTTGACTTTATTCTGGTTCTCAGTGATTCTCTGTTGAGTCAAGAATTGAGAATAATTAACGTCATAGTAAAATATCCTCTGGTCTGGTCGGAATCGTCTGATGACTGCACGTAGGTCCACATCGGGTAAGCTGGGGATCAACCGGTTTGTAAAGTTGATAACTCCTTCTTCTAAATTCCATTTGGTCTGATTCCACTTCGAGGTGTTCTCTAACTGAGCTGTTGTCTTGATGGCCTCATCAGAGTTCCTATGAACTTTTTCTCCTTGAACCGTGCTATATATTGAGAGTACAAAATTATCTTAGGTGGTTTGGGTTTGTTCTTGGCGGTTGGTTTCTTTTTAGAAATCCCTTTTCATTTCCTCTTCTGGGTCACAACTTCTTCACTTTCGAAGTCACTCTGTTCGGAATTTTCGCTCCCCAAGCTCAAGTAAACATCTTCATCGTCACTCTGTTCTTCCGCAATTGCCTTTCCTTTTGGACGAGAGTTAGATGGTGGCGCCATTTTCTTTTGCTTAGGGGCGTTCTTCATTGTGTTCTTTTCAACTATTCCCTTGAATTTAACCATTGTAACCTATTAAACAAATGCAAAGTTTGAAAGTCGTTAACAATTCTTCAAGTCTCTTGCAACCAAATGTAATTCAATCCAAAGCTAAAAAATGTAATCTCTCAAAAGTGACTACAACCCAATAAGTATAGGCTATTGAAACCACAATCCTCAAATTTCTCCCAAGATATTGTACCATCACTATCATCGAAATTTTCTATACCAAAATTTCAAGATTACTATCAATTAGGCCACAGATCTAACCATAGTACACTATTCAGCTCAAAAACCTCAATATAATCACTCAGAAAAGCTAATTGATACTCTATTGGATCAATTGAGAGACAATCAAACAAAACCCATAATTTTGAAAGTTAGAATGAAATTGTTACCTTGAGTGGGGAGTATAATGGCTGAAAATTAGGGGAAAGATGCAGGGATTACTCAAAAAATACTAGAAAATGATGAAGTTTTCTTTTTAAATCAATGAAAACAAGTAAGATTTAAGAGAGTTCTTGGAATTTTTGTGTTGAAAATATTTCAAGGAACAAGTGAATGAAGTTGTGCAATGGCGTGGGGCTAGGGAAGAAGAAGGAGAAGATAAAGTTTTGAGATAACCATCTTCAAATCTTACCTGGACCGAATCTTCACTTAATTTGAACCGGTTTAAAGTGTTTTTTTTACTTACCTAGAACATCCCATCGATGGGTCATGACCGATGGGAGTGGCCGATGGTGAGCTCAGGGCAAAACTTGAGCCTCCCATTGATGGTTGATGACCAATGGGAGTGGCCGGTGGTGAGCTTGGGGCAAAACTTGAGCCTTACATCGATGGTTGATGACCGATGGGAGTGGTCGGAGGTGAGCATGCTTCTGAAATTAAAAGTTTAACACAAGACTTAATGAAAAAAAACTATAAAAATGAAGGAAGGAAATATATATGTACAATGATAACATGAGAATGCCTCTCAAGTGCGCTCGTTTAACGTTATGAGCTCAACATTGCTATTTTCATTCGGAATGAGGTTCGGCAAGGGGGATTGTTGTTCCTTCTCCAAGGATATAACCTGCCATGTATGGCTTCAAACGTTGACCATTTACCACAAAGTCTTCATCAGATTTGTTATCAAGAACAATAGCTCCATATGGTCTCACTTCTTTGATGGTAAATGGGCCGGACCAACGAGATTTGAGCTTTTTGGGAACAGTTTTAGCCTTGAATAGTAAAACTTGTTCACCAACTTTGAAGTCTCTAGATAGAATCTTCTTGTCATGGAAAGCTTTGGTCTTCTCTTTGTAGTTCTTAGAACTCTCATAAGCCTCGAATAACATGTTATCGAGCTAACTCGATACCGAGATGATAACTCCCACAAATTTTCTAAACCCCTACCGACTAAGAATTCATGATACCTGCTAACCTAATATCCCGCATCCCCTCTATCAGTTGATTTCACAACGGTTAGCTTGCAACAGTAACCGTTACACACTATTCCTCCCTCTAACCCTAAATCGCGAATCAGCGCTGGCGATATAGGAAAAAACAACCTGCCGTATGCCTCCATGCTCTACTCACCACCGTCACAATGCTACCTACCCCACACAGAACTAGATGACTAACCTATACCCAGAAACGCGATTACCCACTTTACACCCCTCCCCTCTAAAAAAATAGATACCACGAAAGATTATCTCAAAATCAATCTGAGAGAAAAATGTGCAGATAGACAAACAAAACCCATAATGAGAAAAGAAAGCATAGAGAAGGAATGTAAACATGTTTTTTTGGTAATAAAGAGAGTTTTTCAGTTTTAGATGGTTCTAATTTATATTCTATAACTAAATTTATTTAATTTAAAAAAATATTCACATCACAGAATATAATTCTTCCGAATCCAACTTAAAATCTTCTATAATTACCTATGTTAACATGCAATGTTCCCTCCTACAACTGCCTATAACAATATATCACATGTTAACTTTTCTTAGGTACATAATGGTTTTAAAAGCCGCAATAATATATATTTGTACAATATATTTGTATCAGTTAAATAAAAACTTTACGATAGATATTTTGTATAAATACCCATAAAAAAAGATAACAAACTTAAATTATCTTATTAGCCCATATTTTTTTCAGTCGTAGGATACTAAAGTAGTGGATATTTGACTAGGAATGGGCTATATGTAGATGGTAATACTCATGTAGTTCGACTAGATTCAAAATGATCATTGATGAAGAAAAGTTTCACTGATATATTTATGGCTGATGGATATAGTGAAAATATGGATAATATCATATTTTCCATCTGGAATTGAAAAGACTGATAAGAAGTTGTTGGATGAAGATGAAGATTTTAAGGAGCCGCGTGGATGTATGGATGGAAAAACAGTAAGATACATATATGTTATAAGAAGTTATGATCCAAATCTTGAGGATGTTTAAGTGTTCTGGTGGTATGCATAATGAGAGTGATTCTGAGAATGAAGACATCATTAGAGTGAGAAAGAAGTAGTGAGAGTTCGATACTATGCTGATAATAACGAGTTAGTTGGAGAATACATTCCATTATTTATTAGACAAGGTTTAAGATCAAAGAAAGCTTCAAGAGAGCTGTAGAAATGTATGGGATTAGAGAATAACTAAAATTTGGTTATGAAGTCTAAAGCCAAGAACGTATACTTTCATTGTGTAGAAGAAATGAAGATTGTCATTAGAAGATATATGCTTCTATAAGCAATGGCTCTATTGAAAAATTTGAGGTTAGAACATACCATGACGAACATCAGTGTTCATGGAGTGGATGATTATATGAATATATTGATTTATTTTGTATAGCAAGATTTGGTGCTCAATTTTATATTTATTGAAGAATTAAAAAGCTGAATCAGAGACTTGTATGTCATCTATATTTTTTTCTCAATCCTTTTTTTTTGTTCTCAATCCTAAATTGCCCAAAGAATTTTTTTTGAGGTTTTTCTCTCTTTTTCTTCTTATAGTTTTTTCTATTCTGGGTTTTAATCTTATCTTTTAAATAACAAGACACTCAAAACAACGTTTTGTACTAACTAAAAGTCTAAAACGATGTCCCATATGTTATCTCCCATTAATGATTTTAACAATAAAAGTGGTAAAAGTTTAAATTACACTAAATTGAAAATATAGGGTTTAATTGACACTTAGGGAGTGTTATTGAATATAATATTATAGATGAGTTGAATGTATTTTAAATTCAAAAGGAAATACAGTGTTATTCAAATATATATTTGATGAATTACATTAAAATACACTGTTATTGAATTAAGTATTTGTTTATGTATTTTAAAATATATTAAAATTAACTGTTATTCAATATTGATTTGATTTAGTTGTAACTGGATTATATTGTATTTTAATGTACTTTGTTATCTAAAACATGAGTAAACAAAATATCACCATTTTAGATGGTATTTCAAAATACATCTCAAATTAAAATACATTAAAATCATTTTAAAACTTGATTGAATAACACCCCCTTTATTATTTTCTTGGGTTTTTTACATGAACAAGTAAAAGATTTCCTGGTTGTTTTTACTTTTTACATTTTTCCCAAATAATATACAGTAAAACCTCTATAAATTAATAATATCGGGACCAGAAAATTTTATTAATTTAGAGAGGTATTAATTTATCCATAAATTAATAATTTATTAATTTATAGAGAGTTTTCCAAATTTTTAAAAATATATTAGATAAAAATTAAAAAAATGAAAACTAATACTTTGATATATTTTAATGCATTTATATATTAGAAAATAATTATTTCATATCCAGTTTTTAAAATAGTTTTTGATGCGATTTAAAAAAATAATATCATATATTTTTGATATTTTAAGAAAAATTGTAATAAACTCCCACAAAATTAAAAATTTACTAATAAATAAATAAAATTAAAATCAAATTTTATTAAAATATATTATATATATAGTACATTCATATGATTATTAATTTATATTATTAATGTGACCATATATTTACATAGGAATTTCAAAAAAAATATTATCTTATTATTACTAGTTATACTGTACTTAACGTTTTGCAAAAAAAAACTTAAGTTACTACTTGGGTTTAAGCCTGGCCCATAATTACATTAAAGCCCATAATTACCGATGGACTTGAGATGGTACATTACTTTTGCTAATTGTCAGCGACGGACTTGAAACACAAAATTGGTAGCATTTTGTTCAGTTCCGCTTCCGACAATCAAACACCACTTCTTCCCTAACTCCGTTTGATTTTGGAATCTCTATTCAGCTTCCCTGTTACTGCTGCAACTGGAGAAGCATAAGTCGAGTTCTAGTTTCTGTCGGAATCTGGTGTTTAATTTCGTCAGGTAACACGGTTCTTGTTCTTGAGATCCTCGAGCTCGGACCTTCTCGAGTTTGAGGAATAGGCTTCTTTAATTCCTAGGGTATGTTAGAATAGACGAATAGGGTTTTTTTTCGTTTCGTTTCATGGCTTCTTGTTCTGTATAGTTTTAAGCTAATAATTATAGAAATTGAGGGTTAGGGTTTTGTTCGATTAGAGTGCTTGAGATGAAAGGAAGGTCGTATCGTTTCTCGAGCACAGATCCTCATGAGGATTGGGTTGATGGATCTTGGACTGTGGATTGTGTTTGTGGTGTGAATTTTGATGATGGAGAAGAGATGGTGAATTGTGATGATTGTGGAGTTTGGGTTCATACTCGTTGTTCTCGTTATGTTAAAGGAGAGGAGCTTTTTACTTGTGATAAGTGTAAGAGTAAGAACGATGTTAATGATAGTGAGGAGACTGAGGTTGCTCAGTTATTGGTTGAATTGCCAACTAAGACCTTGAGAATGGAGAATTCGTGTACTCGGGGTGTTCCGTTGAAGCGTCCTTTTAGGTTATGGACTGAGATCCCAACCGAGGAAAAGGTTCATGTTCAAGGAATACCGGGTGGAGATCCATCCCTTTTTGAAGGATTGTCGTCGGTTTTTTCCCGGGAGTTGTGGAAATGTACTGGATATGTGCCCAAGAAGTTTAACTTTAAGTATAGAGAGTTTCCGTGCTGGGATGAGGAAGAGAAGGATGAAATAGAGAATGGGTACCAGGAGGAAAATGGTGCTGGGGTTTTGTTTTCTATGTCCAAGGAAAATGTGATTGCTGCTTCTGTGAGTGCTTTGGTTGGAATGAGGAGCCTTGATGGTAAAGGAACCAATGATTTGAAGCTTGGTTGTGCAAAAGACGGCATTAGTTGGGACTCCTTTGGCAGTGCGGAGATGATGCATTCTCAGGGTGCAATGAAGAAGGATAAGAGGTTGCTTCGTCCTTTGATCACGAGTAAACGAAGAAAAGAATTGTCTGGATTTTCAAAAGAGCGGATGAAGAAGAAGGTTGAAGTTGCAGATAAGAAAGGTTTTATCGGTAAAACAGGTCAGTGAAACACATACTCTTAGACCTTTTGATGCTATAACCAGGCTTTCATTTTCCATTATTTACTTCACATCCAGACATTTATGTCCATTGTTTCTTAAAATAATATATTTTTGTTTCTTTCAAATTATTAGCAGTTCGACCTACCAGTGATTCTAAACCAACAGAATCTCGTAAGGACATAGAACCGGAAGTTTTTACTACCAAAGTTGGGATCACGCAGAGTGAAAAGGCCAAGAAAGCTGCTTTTGAAGAATCTAATGATGGTTGCCTTGCTTTGAAAACCGGCGTTGATGAATCTGGTAATTCAGAAACTGGTGTTGAATGCTCCAGAGAACAGAATCTTTCTGACGTTCATGCTAATGGTACTGGAAAACAGGAAGATAAAGCTGGTCATCATTTCCGAATTGTGCTTAAGAGCTCTACAGCTACTGATCCTTCTGTCCTCGGAGAAAAAGATGTTCCACAAAATGAGGCTAAAAAGAAGGAGGAGGTATGTCTTATATTAGCTAAAACTTATACCGATATGAAATTTACCTTCAAATTATTCTTGATTAATTTGATACTATCAGATCGTAGGGGCCCATCTTGCAACAGATACTGAAGTTATTTCAATCAATTATCATAATGTTGTTCTAGGTCAAACCAATTTGATCTCTTGGATATACATGCCCTCCTAGACAAGGCCAAAATTGGAGCTATAATGAGTTATTGTATGAATAATTTGCGGTAGTAATAGCCAAGCTTAAGTAGCAGATGTGCCTAAAAATATTTGATCTTGTAGACACAACTTTTTAAATAGACATAGGGTAAATTTGGTTTAGGTTAATTGCTTTCTTTTTGAAAGCTTTTGTAGGAAGGGTTTTACTCTTGCTTAAGATAATAGTGGGGTGACTTTTTATTTTATTTTACAGGGACATGGCACAATAGCTGACGCTCCAGAAGATAATGCAGTTGATTTTTCTGAAAGTTCCCATAAACTTTCTCCTGGTTCCGGTGTTGGTAAAACACAAGAAGCTGAAGAGAAAATTTGTGATGATGCCAGTAGGAGGAAGAACAAATTCCAAAAAGAAACAGCTGACATTGGTGCGGGTGGAGCTTTAGGCCTGCAGATTTTAGACCCTATGGACTCTAAAGTTTCAGGAACTGAATTTAACATAATGACACCGAGCAGTTCACTTCCTGATGATCACAAACCGCAGCTTGTTGGTATGGTATCAGAAGGAATAAGTAGTGGCAATAGAGACAGAGCTAGTGAATTAAAACGAGAACTGGTGGTTTCAGAAGCAGAAAAAGATATTCTGGAAACAAAGCCTGGATCTGGTTTATTTCAAGAGTTATCAAAGCCTTGTAGACCGCACACTGTTTCAGGAAATGGCAGGCCTAAGATGGTAGTATGCATTGGAAAAACATCATCAACTTCAGCCACGGAAAAGTCTTCTAGGTGCGACGACAACCCTAAGCCCTCAACTTCTAGGAATTCTATTCCTGACTCGTGGAAGCAACAACCAGATGATGATGATACTGATGCTAATGCCAATGATGAGGACTGTGTTTCTAGTGATATGATCCGAGGGAGAGATAGGGATGATGAACCTTTAGAGAAAGCTCTGAAACATCCTAAATTTCCTATTACCTCTACAAAATCGATGCAGCATAACCGTACTTCCCATTCTTCAGTTTCCAAGACAAGAGAGTCTTCCTCTTCTACAAAGACTTCTTCAGAAGCTCGGCTTAACACTGGTTCTTCTGAGGCTCCTAATAAACCTTCGCTTTCAGGGACCTTCGCGAAAAATGAAAAGCCTGGACAATCAATATTCCAGTCATCAACTAAGAACCCTTTGCAGTCTATAATTTCCCTTACTCCAAATCTGAGCGATGAAGAGGTTTGTGAGATAGATTTTTTTCTATTTCTTGTTCATCTTCCCTATTACTCTCTACGTTTTGACATGTTTTGTTTGTTCCATTGATGACCAGCTTGCGTTAAGACTGCACCATCAACTCAATAGTTCTCCTCGAGTTCCTCGAGTCCCACGCATGAGACAGCCTGGTAGCTTGCCCCTGTCTCCAACCGCTCCTAGTTTTAAGCGCACATCTAGTTCTGGTAGCAAGGATCACGCAACGGTATGATATAAATTCCATCTTCTCTTTTAGCATCTGCTCTCTTTTAGGCTCAAGCTTGTTGGCTTATTATGTATCTATTTGGCTAGTTTTCCAGAAGGAAAAACAAGGAGGCATCCAAAGAAGATTGTCGCAATTTTCGTGATGATGATAGATGTAGTACAAGGAGTTCCAAAACACGTCGCTCTCCTGATAGGAGGATAGAACAAGACAATGGAAGCAGGGAAGGGAATTTGTGTTCCAAAGGGGAAGAAAATGAAACCCCTAAAACCTCTTCTTACTCCTCCCGGAAAGTACTTATCCCGCCAAACTCGACTACAAGCACAAGCAGCGGACCTTGTTCATCCAGCGAGTTGAATGAACATAGTAAGCCTTCTCCACACAGTTCCCCTAGGACTAATGGTACGCCAGTACATCGAACTTTGCCAGGCTTAATCAATGACATCATGAGCAAAGGCAAGAGGATGACATATGAGGAGCTCTGTAACGCAGTCTTGCCGGTATTATTACGTCTCCTTACTAAATATATTTTTGATCTGAGACATATCATCCTCTATGTCACATATTAGCTATTCTAATGGTCTTGTGTTGGTCTCTCTTGTATAGCATTGGCCTCACTTGAGGAAACACAACGGAGAACGATATGCATATTCAAGCCATTCACAGGCTGTTCTTGATTGCCTAAGGAATAGGCACGAGTGGGCTCGTCTTGTTGATCGTGGCCCCAAGGTATTTTATACTGTCTCCTTATATTTGTCTTCTGTTGTCTGCAAAAGATAACCTAAGTGAAGAATCATCTGAATTGTTGCGGTGGTTTCAGACTAATTCTGGGAAAAAGAAACGGAAGCTTGATGCAGCAGAGGAAGAGTCAGATGAGAACGAAAGCAGTAAGGGAAGAAGGAAGCGACTGCGTCAACATCACTCTCAAGGAGATGAGTTTCCCAAAGGAAAAAGGAAAGCAAGAAAACGGAGAAGGCTCTCTCTTCAAGGTAAAGGCGTCAAAGTGTTGAGAAAGAAGAGAAATGAAGAAGAAGTAGAGGAAGGTGTGTTCTCAGACACAAGCGAGGAGAGTGTCTTCTGTGAAGAAGAGGAAGAAGAAGAGGGCCACACTACTGGTACGGGTGCTGGACAAGTCTCTGCTAGTAGCTCTGAGAAAGCTCAAGCCACTTCATGACTCTCTCTCTTCTTTCTATGTAATATAGAACGTTTATGTGCATTATGTAGCTATGTGTATTTTACCAAAAAGATTTTTTCTAACAAATACTAATAATTTATGATTTTCTAGAGAGGCATATTGGGAATGTCATGGTTATTTTATGAGCTATATTTATGGTTTTGTGGTATAAATATAATATAAGTTTTGAACTTAATGTGTATGCTTTTCTTGTTGTCTTCTTGATAAATAAAGATTGACTCGGTGATTTGTATGCACCTTTGAAATGTAGGCTTTAAACTTTAAAAAAAAAATTGATGTAATGAATCTTACATTTTGGGAAGAGAAATAATTTCAAAATTTTACTTAATAATAGACTGTGACTTTAATAAAAATAATGATTAGGGGGCTTATTCAAATCTGATTAAGGTAGAATATTGACTAGAATAATTTTTGGGGTCTTGTAAACTCTTAGATATATTCTCTAACTCAAAGTTTCCATTGTACAACAAGTATTTATCGATTCCCATAAAAATACACAAAAAATTGAATTTATTTATTTATTTAAATTATATTTATTAAATAATATCTATTTTATTTTTATTGTTTTAATAAAATTAATATTTAAATAATAATGTTTTTATAAACTCGAGAAATAATTCCTAAAATTCCTTTCGTTAAGTTATTAAAATCTTTAAATAAGTCTAAAATTTAACATTTATGTTATAGATAAAAAAATATTTTCATAAAGTATACCTTCTACATAATTTCAATTCATTAAATATTCAAATACTTAATATATATATATGATTATATATAAGGTAAATAACATAAATCAAATTTTTCAAAAATCATATATTTATAAATATTATATTATTTACATGGAAATTACCCAAATCACAGACCTATAATATTATACTCACACACAATTTCACGATTTTATTTTCAAAATAATAATGGTAACTTTATTACTGAAATTTTGTGAAGTTACATACATTAGAAGTTTTATCTGTTTTGGACCTTACATTTTTGTGAATTGCAAATTTTACAAGTTAAATTTTTATTTTAAGACATTTTAGGTTTATACAGTTTTTAGAATGAAGATAGGTGATGATCAAGAGATCTATACTCCACAAAACTAAAATCATTTGGACAAAACTCAACCACTCTCACAGTCATTGACTTTTTCAAATTCTAAGAGTTACCGTGTCCAAGTTGGTTTTTTATACAAATTCCATGATTTCACAAACAAACGATTGTCTTCTCCACTAACCGTAACACAAACTAAATCTGAATCCACTAATATTTCTCAGAACAAACCATTATGCTCCGAATAGAGTAGTATTTTGGCGACAAAAAAATATGTAGCATTCTCTATTTGTCCAAAAATTGATGCTTTCAAAAGAGATTTATATAGCTGAACTTAATTAAAAAAAAAAAAAAATCTTCTCAATGAAACAGAAAACTTTGTAGAGTCACCTCATAGTGGGTGTCCCTAAAGGTCTCAACTATTTGAGTAAACAGACCAAACAATGCAAGAAAAATCCATACTGCATCTTCCTCAGGTCTCACATTGGTGTTCTTCAGACAGTGAACCGACTTCTTCTAGAATTATCCTGCATATAGTTCATAATTTAATAAGCACATGAGTGTTAAACCATGAACAAAAAGACGATGGCTTTTAAAGAGATAAGTTTAGTTACATGGTTAGTGAAAGCTATCTTGTCGGTGACATCAAGTATCTCCTTCCACTTCTTCCCAATACCCATCTGGATTACAATAACAAACAAGAAGTAGTGATTTCATCAGATAGATTCATTAACTTATATTAAACATACTACCAAGTTCTAAACAAGTGTCCATCGGTATAGAAAGATAGTTTTGCTAGATATATCTTTAAGCAAGAAACTAACAACATCAGAAGCTGGTAAAACTTCCAAGAAAAGACACCAAAGCAAGAAAATTATTGATATCCAGATGTAGCTAAGCATCAAACACAATAAACAATTCTATGTGTAGCACTGACAATTTTCATGCCAAGTGTGTTTGCATTTTTTAAAGATTCCGCAGCTGCGTTTTTGGTTATTAACACACACAAAAATGGAACGATATAACTAAACTAGAAACAGAGATCCCACTAGATAAAAACTAGAAGTAAACAATTATAATCATGAACAGCACATCAACATCAATGTATATAGTGAGAAGACAGAGATCATATAACTTTCCTATAAAAATCATATAACTTCGCTTGAGCAGTAATCCAAAGCACTAGGAGTTATTCAACAATCAGAAGCTGGTAAAAAATCCTAAGAACAAACAACAAAGCATGATGATAACAGTTGCTAACAAGATGAAGTTAAACATCAAACCAAGTACTCAGTTCTAGATATATCATTGAGAATTTTCATCTCAAGCTTTAACAATTCCAAAAGATTCCACAGTTAGGCTTTTGCTATTTACTATAGTAAACAATCAACATATTCAACTAAGCTAAATGATCACCAGCAAGCAAAAAAACATGGAACAAGATAACCAAACAAAATTCAAAGATCCAACCAGATAACACATAGAAGAACACAACAATTGTATTCCTCAACAAGACATCAGCATCAATGAAGTACATAGTGAGACAAAATAAAATTCATACCAGAACAGCTTCGTTTGATTTCGTTCTTGTCCACAATGAAAGCTTGTCTTGCTTTGAGCTAGGACGATAACTAGCAACCACACCACATATCTCATCTGCCTCATCAAATTGCTCTCCAATTAAAGCCATCAACTACAAATTACAAGATAAAGACTTAGTTTAAAGCCACAAAAACATAATATCTAAACACACAGAAAACAATAAAAAGGTTAGAATGCTCTTTACAGTTTCAAGCCAGCCTTTGTCTAAAGCTTGCTTCCTATCAGTAGTAACAATCCAAGTCCACTTTCCACCATTAGCACACTCTGGATCTTCCCATTTTGGCTCAATCCCAGCTTTGAACAAATGAATTTCAGCACTCCCTGTCAATTTACTTGGCTTGAATATAGTTTCATGCAAACTGCACAAGAGAGAAATTCACATCAACATTCATAAATTTCAAACCTTGACACAATAGACTATAAGTTGGCATAGATCATCTACATGCATAAATTTCACATCTTCTTCAATCACTGTATACAAAATTGTATAAAGATAAAAACTTTATCCAAAAACCACAGATCCATAAGCTTATTACTGCTAAAGAAATACAAAACACAAACACCCAAAAATCTAAAAAAAATCCAGTTTTTTTTTCATTCACAGTATACAAATTTCAGGTTTTTATAAATTTACCAAAAAAAAAATCACAGATCGAAGACAATACAAAGACCAAGAGATAAAAAAAATGTTATTAATTAGATAAATCAAGAGAGAAACACAAACCCCCAAAAATCTTCAACGGTGTCAAAGGTACAAGCTTTACGAAGAGAAGCTCCCCAAACATCGCCTTGTTTAGATTTTGATTGGTTATCAAACCAAAAACTCCATTTTCTTTCGAGCTTGTGTGGTTGCTTCTCAGCCTCTATCGCCGGAACTTCCACCGCCGTGAGGGCTTCGTTAACATCTTCTGTCGCCATATTGTTCGCAGCTGTGTTTCGTCGGGTCAAAACAGAGATTGTGAGATATCTTACTTTGGAAACTTGGATTGGGTTTTACCTTAAAATGGCTCTTTCATAACCCTATTGGGTCAAAATCTAAGGCCCGTCTATATAGAAAAATTAAACCTATCTAAATTAATATTCAATAAATTAATATTTTGATATTTTTTACTTAAATACCAACTCTATATATTAATAATTTCAATAGATTAATAAAATTTTATGAAATATATAAATATTAATATTATTAATTTATAGAGTTATTAATTTATAAAACCTTTATAAATTAATAACATTTAAGACTATAATATTTTATTAATTTATTGAATTATTAATTTATAAAGATAATAATTAAATGAAAATATCAAGACAAAAAATATTATTTATTAAAAATATTAATTTATAATTCCTTTTCTTATTTTCAAAGTAAAGTTTATTAAAAATTAATTAAAATATATATACGTGAATCAAAAAGAAAATATATTTGAAAACTAAATGAGTGTAATAGTCATGAAAAAAGGAAAAACAAATTAACTAGAAAAAAAAATAAAGCCAGATTGTTACCGGTTAAATCTTTAATCCTATTCGATTATTTTTGTTCACATATAGTAGGCAATTAAGATGTGGTCTTTACTTGGATTCCTCTCTCCACAAAACATACAATTTTTGACCGATCCAATCATTTGGAAGTACTAGAAATTGAAAAAAAAAATTTGACATAATAATCAATTACAAAACCATATATTCTAAACCGATAAACTAAAAAAAACAAATATCAATCATGAGTTAAACAAAATCTAAAACTAAATATTATTTGATAAATATTATATTTTTTGTATTCTTTCTTGTAAATTAATACATCAAAATACAAGAGAAATAATGTGTTAAAATTTTGATTAAAACTTTTAAAGGAAACAAAAAAATTAAGACCCTAAACGCATGCTTAGGTGGATTATGCCACGGAATGAGTCTGCCTATCACCATGTTCTGATGTTCTCATTCTATATGCTCTTATAAGCCTATTCCTTAGTTAATTTGGGTAATTACCCGCGGAACCCACCCTGTTTGACCCGCCGCGAAGTAGGTGCGGATCAAAAAAATTTGAGTTTAAATTTTAGCAGGTTATGTGGGTGTGGATAGTGATATTTTTAAATATCCGGATTTAGCGGGTCTGGCAGGTACCCACTAATTTTTTTTGTTATGAGTTTTTAAAGAAAAATTAGGTTATTTTAAGTTTTTAAAATAAATTACTTATAGTTTTGAGTTTTCTTTTTTGTGTTTTGTATTTTTGTTGTTTTTTAAAAAAAAATTTAGCGGATCTGCGAATAACCCGCGGGTAACCCGAATTGATGATGGGCGAGTATGGATTACTCTTTTAATACTTGCAGGTCATGCGGGTAAAAAAAAATTGTTAAATTTTTTGAAAATCCACGGCAGGATGGGTTAGCGGATTGACCTACTTAACAGGTTTATACCTAACTACGGATCCTTGGGAGAACCAAATAAGTCATTACCAGAGTTGGCTCATACTGAGGGTCAGGCGGTGACTATGGCCAAGGGCCTGATTCCATGTTTCTCCATATCCTAAGAATTATATATATATATATATATATATATATATCAAAATAAATTAAAAATTGAAAGCTTGTGATATAACCAATGTTTTAAAATTCGCTAGGCGCTAGTCGGGCATGAGGGTGGACCTACCGCCTAAGGAATTAATCGGGGAGTAAACGGAGATTAATCGGGGATTAGTTTTAGGTTATTTTAATATTTTTAAAATATATTTATCTATTATATTAAACTTTAAAATAATATTGTTTTTAAAATTATAGTAAATACATGAAAATGTAGTATTAATAATTTATTTTACGATTTTTATTTATAATTTTAACATAATTTATTATAAAACATCAGAAACTATCAATATAAATGTCTGAATAACAAAATCAAAAAATTTTATACTTGAAAATTTAAAAATAATTGGATTATAGATGATTATGCTGAAAATAATCAGATTAGACGGGGATTAATCGGATTAGATGGAGAGTAATCGGTTGACTAACTTTTTCGAGGGATTAATCATTAATCGAGGCGGCGAGGGTGGGCCTAGCGACTAGACGGAGTGTAATCGGAGTTAGGCGGAGATTTTTAGAACATGGGATATAACTGCTGAGTTAGAGGATGTCGTCAAAAATATAAACCAAAATATTTGTTTCTTATATATATATATATATTAAATAATTATATAAATATTACAAACACAAAATACTTATATGATAATTTATTTTTCTTTACTTATTATCTTTTCGTTATTTATTGAATGGAGTATTGATTGATAGACACTTATAATATATAATCTCCTAGGATGAAATTTCACTCTTATAGTGGTGTACGCAGTTTTATGCGCGTTTATCTTGCAGAATACAACTATAGATATATATATATATATATATATATTAACACCTTACAAATACTCTATCAAACTCTATTTTGACAGGTAAAAAAAGATCAGAAACAAAAATTTCCCATCTTCTCACCAAATGATTTTTTGCCAATGGACTTTTCACCAACTGATTTTCACCAAGTATTTTTCACAAAATATATTGTATTTTTCAACTGCCATATTTTAATAAAATAAAACTCCAACAATTTTATTCTTATGATCATATATCTTTATTTAATCACTCAAATAATATATTTCACATCTGATCATAGAAATACATTTTCAGTAAATATTTTTCACCAACTAATTTTTCACCAGATGACTTTTTACAATAACACAGTGTATTTTCAACTGTCATATTTTAATTAAATAAAACTGTAAAATTTTATCTAGGAATTCCGATAGCACATTTTTTAAAGTTTAGCTACAATATTGATAATAATAAATTATTTATTAAACTTTGGTATTGACAATTTACAGTACTAGATTATCAATATGTTAATAATGAAATTTTAATATATATATATATATATGCATAATTTAATTTATTCTCGTGGAAAACAAAATAACATAAATTACTCTCTTTCACTACCTAAAATGTTTACTACATCTTTAAAAAAAAATACACCACAGTAACAAAACAAATATTTAATATTTTTGCTTAAATTTAGATATCTATCCATACAGAGCCGGCCCTCTAGACATTTTTATGAAATATTCGAATGGGTCCCCAATTTTTAGGGACTCCACCAAAAAAACAATTATATGTTTATAATTATTTTATTATAATTTAGATAAAAGATGGAGTAACTATTACTGGCAAAACAATTGTTAAAATGAATAACTATTATAGTAATTTAAATAAATATATTTTTTGAAGTGTTACTATTTATTTTAATGATATTATTTTACTTATTAATGAAAATGAGTTTTGTACACTTTATGTTTTGTCTCGATTAACTAATTAAATTTTTAATTTTTGATGTTATAAAAAATAAATATTATATTTTTTTTAACCCCGAATTTCTTAAACCGGTTATGTATCCATACTGTAGACTATCAGTTAACAATGTCAGTTGCAATTTATACTCTTGCGAACATGTCAGATTAGATTCTCACTGCATGCATAGCTCTCTCTCAATATTTATTTATCGCTTGAGAATATGTTGCATAGAAAGTTGAACATCATGAGAGGACAATTTTATGCATAATTTGAGCTCTAGGTGGTTTTAATGAATTTTATATAATTAATTTAGGGTTTTTTCAAAACAAAAATACCTATGTTTGTAATTTGATAAATACCTATGTTTTATAATTTGAAAAATACACTCTTTTATTTTATTTTATTTTCTTTAAAACTAACTTATTTTATATGTGATATAACATTTTCTGATTTGATTTAAAATTTCTATATTTAATAAAATTGAAATAATAATTATTATTATTATTATAGGTTTTAAAATTGAGATAAGATTGTCTATCAAACTTATATAATAAAATTCACCAATATATCACAATTTATAAATATTCAAAAAATTATCTTTAAATGTTTATATACTTTATATAAAGAGAAGGCAGACTCCAATTAGTGACTTTTAATTTCATAAGTGTGGTTCTTATGCATTTCTCAAAGTAATGTAATGATATTGTTATTAACCATATTTAATTATGATTAGTACAATTTTAAAATATATGATGTCTCTCTAATTAAAATTTTGAAATTTTTAGATTCTAGTTTTGTTTTTAATATTATATATGATTTTAAACACTAATTTTAGATGATTATTAACACTAATTTTAATTAAATTAAAATTTATTTTATCTCCCCTGAATTTGTATTCAATTTTTAAAATTTAGTTTTCATTAATTATTATCAAGTGTTTTTGAAGTTATTTTAGTTAGTTTAAAAAATAATAATAAAGGAGAAAGATAAGTAAAAATATATTTTTCAAATTATGAAAGATAAGCATGTAATTTCCATATATTTTCATATTATTTTATTCATATGCATAAATCTCTCTCTATATATCCACAAACATTAATCTATATTTTATTTATACTTTAGAATGTTAGAAATCATGAGTTTACCTGAAAATTATTTTCCTAACTTTACTTAAATCATCATAATTCGTTGTGCTTTATATTGTTCTATGTGGATCCATACTTTATGTACTTTTGTGATGCAAATTCACTTTCAATATTCTATTTAGGGTTTAAACATCTCCACGTCAAGGGATATTAGTGAAAATGATAAATCCTATGTTATTGAGATATAAATTTTAAAATATTTTTTAAAATTTTATGTTATTGGATTGATGATTGTAAAATGTATAATCAAATCCACTGTTAATAAAGTGTACTGGTCATGATTTAAGGTGACATTCTGGGGATTTTTATAACAAATTTCTTAGTTCATGAGTTTCATCATATCATCACAAAAATCATAAAATTCAAACCGCTCCAAATATTCACTTCAATACACCATTTTCATATTTACACCTAGTTTCACGTTAACTCATTTTCATTATACTTTGGTCTAAACCAATTATAATTCATATTGTACTTTATTTTTCTTTGCATATTCGGTACAATCCACTGTGATTATCAACTATGGATTTTCAGTATAATTCTAATGTAAAACCTCTTTATAACTACAATGGGACACAAAATAAATATTTGAAAAATTTACAGTATTCGTGATTCGCTTCGTTTATGCCGAATAGTTAGTTTTATGATTCGCTTCGATTCAAAAAATTTAGAATACTCTGAAATACGAATATTCAGAAATTTTGTAATATCCGTGAGTTATTTGATTTGATTATATTGTTAAAAGTAATAATATTTAAATAAAATAAAATTTTAAAAATTATGTTTTAAAAACTAAATATGATTGTTATAACATCATATGTTGGAAAATAATATTTTCACAAAAAAACAAATATAACAACAACATAATAGTTTAAAACCATTTTTTAATCTTACAATCCCAAATCTATAACTAAAATATATATAAATAAAAATAAAATATTAACATAAGTATTGATTATCTTTCTCTCTATAAAAAATAATTACTAATATAATATATATATATATAATTGTATGTTATATATATATACTTGTATGTTATATATATATATACTTGTATGTTATATATATATACTAATCTAAGTGAATCTTAGGCATTTTAAAAAAATGATATTTGTTATTTATAAAAACCAATTAGTATCTGTTAAATAGGCTTTGTTTGTTTGAGTATCAGGTTCTGTTGCATGAGTCTGCTTTTGCACATCTGAAAGAATCTTGGTTGGAGCTTCGACAATAGTACCATCTAGGGTTGTAACTTGCTATAAGGTCATGGGAGAGCCCACATTAAGGTTTGAGGAAGATGTCAGAGCCGTCATTTGCAGAGAGTTTGCAGGCTCGAGGAGGCATGAGAATTGGAGGTTGAAGAGGAGGACTATCTCGAAGGAGATTTTACGAAACACTTCTTTTAGGATTTTTCTTCCCCATAACGGAGGGGAGGATTGGTTAGAAGGTAGCAAACCTGACTCCGGTAAGGAAATCAAAAATCGCCTCTAATGTTTATTTCTATTATGTAATAGAGTTAGACTAACATATAAACCTAAATATGCTATGGATGTTGCATTCTGTGATAATAACATTTTATTAATAAAGTTAAGTAGGTAGATGTCAATCAAAAATATTCAATATTGAAAGTGACGATACGGAAAAAAGACTAGATTCTTATCGAGTAAAAATTGTAGAGGAAATAGGCAATATGGGTAGTTTTTAAGTTTGTTATTTGCAAAAGAGGTAATTTTTTCTTTGTTATTTGGGTAGTTTTTAATTTACAAAAAACTATAAGATCTTTTGTCTATCCATCTATTTTCCATAATATCATTATCAAATTTCAATTTCCATTATAATTTCAAAAACAAATTTACTATGGTTAAAAATTAAAATACTTCATTTCAAACTTTTATTCAATATCAAATCATGTTCAGTTTCCAAACTTTAGTTCATCTCCCATTCGACCGGATTTCTGGCGACATTTCCGGCGACATATCCCGACAGATTTTCTGAGTTTTTCCTATGATCAACTGAATCTTAGTGTTTCCCCTGCTGATTATAGACCATCTCTCAACCCTACCACAAACAAATCAAATCTTGAATTAGCAGAAGCATGAAACTGAAGATTTGCTGAACAAATGAAAGTTAGCAAACCCAGAACCACACAGACCTTCATCTTCTCCGTCGAACTCCACATTCTGTCAACCAAATTCTATTAGATCAGGTTGGTCAAATTTTTGATTTTCCCACATTCGATTAGCTCTTTTATAAATTCTATTAAACAAGTTTCCAACTTAGGATTGATTCCATATCTATTCATATATATATATATATATTCGTAGTCTAATCTGAAGACTTGGTTGGTTTTCATGTGCTGAGAAGCTTCGTCGGAAAGTAGAATCTTTTTGCCCTTTGAATCAAATTCTTCTTTCTGGGTTTTATATTCTTTGCCAACAATGTTTGAACTTGCAAAGCATATTTACCTTTGAGCAGCTTTATCCCCACGAGATTTTATATTCAATAGAGAGAGAGAGAGAGAAAGAAATGGCATCGAGTTTGAAAACAGAGATTGAAGAATATAATGGCTGTGGGAAAACTACGGTTCCTCCTTGTCATCTAGAAGAAATCTGATTCCTGATGGTAAACCTAACAGTTGGTCCATTAGTACTTTGCCTGATGCTTCTAGTAGATTCAAGCTTCTGAAATTTGGTTCTCCTTCTGATAAATTCAAGAAAATGGCTGAGGATAGAGATGAGGTTTCACGGTCAGTCACGAGCTCAAGCAACGGCAGCATCCATAATTTAAGGGAAACAATCAGTGGTGTACTTCACTGCAAAATAGATTGGAGTTCTTTGATGAAAATGGGGAAAGAATGGATTAGGAATCCAATTAATATAAAAATATTACTTGTAGGTTCAACTTTGGTGACAAAAAAAAACACTTAGGGACAGTTTATAATGGATAATCACTATTTATAATAGTTTTTAATATTTTATTTTGTCAAAAAAAAACTTTTAAAAATAAAAATAACCGTTCTTATGAAATTTTTATTTGATTCAACATTTTATGACGATATTAACTGGATAGAAATCAAGATTTCAATGTTATCATCACTATCATTGCCCTCACCCCAGTATAATCAGAATCTGAACATAGTGTACACTGGGAACAAGGTGTATACTGATAACTGGATGTACAACAGTGTGTACAGTGGGAACATGGTGTACATTGGTGTACATGTGGTACTGAGTGTAGGGAACAAGGTGCACATTGGGTACTGAGTTTATAGTGGGAACTTGCTGTACACTGGTTATCGGGTGTACGTTAGACATTCTTTTTGTTATTTTTACCTCCAGATTTCATGATTGCTTCAATCTTGTCTAAATGTTTAATCAGGAAAACCCATTTATTTCAGTGTCGATTTTATGTTTTTAGGAGTTAAATATGTTACTATATGAGTGTTTGTCTCCCTCGTTAATGAATAATCTTCCTCTTTCTTCTTTGTTCTACTTTCAGTTACCAAATCTGCATCATTTTCATGTTTTCGATCATATTCTTGAATAAAGCTATAAGACCCAAGTTTGCAAACAAACACACACACACTTAAGACTACAAAGTCCCGATCAGAGTTTTATTCAAATTCTATCCGACGATCAAATCCATTTCGTGTTAAAACTATTTCAAGGTTTGTCAGCAGCAATCCTATAAACCAGTTGGTTGATCAAACGACGTAGTTTTTGCCGGAGTTCATCGACCAAAACTAAGCCCACGTCTCTTTGCTTATTCTTCATTTCCACCATCACTAATTTGTCTGTTAGCCGGCGAATTTTATTGACGACATTAGCTACTCCTTTTGGCCCTTCCAGCTTTATCACTCTCTCTTTCTTCTTCGCTATTCTCAGATTCAACTTATTCGCAGCTTCCTCCATCTTAAGCATAATCTCTCTCGTAGTCTCGTCGGAGACAAACTAATCGCAGTGGTCCGGCGTCACAAAATTTTCAAATAAACCAGAGAGCTTTGCACTTGATGACTTATATCGATGACAATGACAGTGGAGTCCTATAATTTCACTCGGATCTACTCCATGAGTGAACCACAGATCTTGTAAAACACACTTTACCAAAAAAAACTCAAATTTCTGGGTTTTTATATATTTATGGGTTTGTATATATTTTCAAAAAAACAAATGAGGTGAAAATAGGATGTGTAATTTTAGGAGATGAAGATTTTATATATTTTTATTTTTTTTAAGTTTTTATTTGTCACAATTCTCTTATTGTTGGACATATTATCTCTATAAGAGATAGAGTTAATTTTTTAATTTATTTTCTTTCTTACTAAAAACTACCCTAAAACTATCTTATTTCCAAACACAAACATGTAAACTACATTCTTTCCAAATTAAAACTTAAAAACTACCTTATTGTCCAATTACCTCACAAATATATTCATCATGTCATCACCACACGTGTATGATCCAAGTTTGCTAAAGAATAATTTGTGTTGAAAGTATTTTTTTAATTAAGTGAGGGACATAGTAAGATAAATTACAAAATTTAAAATATAAAATATAAAATATAAATTTATATTTTGTATTTTACTTTGTATTTGGTAAATGATTAAAGTATAAATAAAAATTCAACTCTAAAATACATTAAAATATTATTACTCCAAATATAGATTAATTATATCCATTCTTTATTTTGTAGAGGGATATATAGTTTGGATCTAGTATTATATAAACGAAAACGGAAAACAACAATATATAGAAGAAGAAGAATTGTAAACTAATATTTTCTTAATTAATGTAAAAGTAAATTTAATATTTCCTTAAACATATACTACATAAAAGAAAAGGAAATAAACAACAACATATATAAATAAAATTAATAATTGATCATAACATACCATTGTAGTCTCACAATTGTTTTTAAACAATATTCCATTTTACAAGTTTAACCACATCTACCAACCCACATAGATTTTAAATATCCAATCACAATAACCTAAAAATAATTAATCATTAGATACATAAAACTAATCCATATTAGTCACTAACTTTGTCAATATTCAATTTTTCAAATTTACTCACATCTAGCTATAAGCTTTCTAAGTACATGTCTGCATAGGGTTTTAGAAGTCAATCTTATTGATGCATGTCATCATTACATCCAGATTAAATATAAATAATTACATCATCATGTAAAATGTATTTTTTTTTAATTTTATTACTATGTCCTTAAACCTACACTATATAAAACAAATGGAAAATATAGAAATATAAAACATAAAATAATTATTGAGATACAAAAAACAATTGAACATTGGATACAAAAATCCATTTTAGTATCACAATTTTTGAGATATTTATATATTTAGCCCCATCTACCAATCAAAATAAATTTTTAAAAATCCAATCACAATTAACTAAAAATGATCATTACATGTATTAGATAGTCCATATAATCCACTAAATTAGTTGTTGTTCGATTTTTAAAATTAACTTACATCTCTATATCCACATAAAATTGTGTATGGACTACTGGAAATAATACCAAAAAAAAGAATTAAAATCGTAAAATTTAAAAATCATGAGTAACAAGTATAAATAGAAAAAAAAAATATGTGAAGATTGAAGAAGATGACAAGAACCTTATCAAGAATATAATATTAGCATTTGTAGAAAACCTAATTTTTGAAGCAGAAAATAATAAAAAGAATTTATGGATGATGGATGATTTACATAATTGAATACTAGCATTTTTAGACTCTAATGTATATTTTCTGTAAAAAGAAAAAGAAAAATAGACTCTAACTAACATTTAAAGGACAAAGTTATTAATGAATAACATAATCGACATTTAGCATTTTTTATGGACTCTATCTTATACTAAAAGGTTAATTTATTGCATATACATTTGCATAAGTATATCTCATAGCTTCATATATTTATGTTCTTTAGTTAGTTTAGTTACGTTCACATATTTAACAATTATTTTATATTATTTTAAAATATATTTTTTCTTTTTATATTTTCATTGTGTGTACATATTATAATGTTTAGGTGATTAATTAATGTGCATTTGGGATTTGAAATAGCTATTACTAGCAGCATGAAGATTGCACATGCGTTGAAAAGTATACTGGCCGGCATATTTCTTTTTTCTCTTGAAACGATAAAAAACAACACAAGCGACAAGAAACATAAGCAAAGAAAAATATATTGAAGATTTTTTTTTTCTTTAACAATGGGTTTAGGATCAGATCCTCAATCAATCTTCTATGTTTTGTCAATTGTGTTTGCCAATATCAAAAGAAATATTAGTCGATGATGTAAAAAGTTTGTGGTATCTGGTACTTATGAGACAAACTTGGGAATCATGAATTAAAATTTTCTTTTATTAATTTGTTTCTGTTTATTGTTGTTTTTAGAAAAGTAAAGAAAAAAAAAAGAGATGTAGAGTAAAACTGAAGTAAACCATGAACATCTCTATTAAGTAGGCATGGGCAAAATATTCGGGAAGCATGATCCGTCAAAAAATAGAATATCTAAGGTGTTCGGATCTGAATCCAAATATTTTATTTTAAAACTTCAGATACAATTTTATTTATAATTTTATTTAAAATATATGTATAATATTTAAATATATATTATTTAATAGATAAAATATTATAAAAATAATTTTTACATGAAAAGTGAGTGTATTTATTAAATTTTACATAGTAAATATGTTTTAAGTATTTTTATATTAAATTTATATTATTTTATTATATTTTAAATTAATTTTATTTTTTAATTTATTTAAAAATAAATTTATATTATTATTTTAAGAATTTTATATATTTATGCTGGATCCGTATATCCATGGATATTTGACAGATCTGGATTGAATATTTAATTTTTTGGATCCAAAGGATCCGGGAAGTTTAATGGATCTTTAATTTAATATTTCAAATTTCATTTTCAATTATTTATTATTCTAAAAACATTCTAATATTTTTATTAACTTATTATTATTCCAAAAAATTGTTACTTTCTGCAATTAGTTGGGGTTTTATATCATAATACTATTTTGCTAGATCAATTCATCTATGCATTGTACATAATATAATTTTAAAGTATTATAAAAACGAAGATATATATATATATATATATATATAAGTATTAGAATTAAAAAATATATTGTCGAGAAGAAAACTTCTCGTCAATTGTTCTTTCAACATTTTTTATAATTATTTTTCGATATTTTCTAAAGTATATTATTCTCATGTTTTCTTCACTCACATATGATAAATATAATCATGAAATTATTTTTAATACATATTAATTTTTTTTTCTATGCTCTTTTTATCTATTGTATTTTTTAAGACTTGAATCATCAACAAGTTTAAAAGAAATATTCGGTTGTAGACTTGTAATCAAGAGGTTTACAACTTTATTTTTAGATTTCTTTAAAAAAAATATTTTTTCAGTTTTTATCATTTATTCTCTTAATACTTAATAATTATTATATGGTTACATAATGATTATTAAAACATTATCTTCAAAATAAAATTAATTCTTCACAAAAATTGATGTAGATTTTTCTCATTCGATAACTAATAATATGATGTAGATAGTTCTAGAGAAAACTCTTATATAATTTTGTTGATAGATTGACTAAATGAAAGCCTAAAACCATTATCTCCACACAAAATAAATAACATTTTTAACAAGAATATGTTTCTCACTACAAGTCTACAACACACGGTCGCACATACTGGAAAAAAGACAAGTTAGATTTGTAATTTAGTACTTATTTGTCAAAATATCAAATACAAAATATTTATACATGCATAGACAATTTTGTGTTCATCAGAACTTCAAACACATGATATAAAATAAAAAGCGAAAAGTAGAGGCCGGAAGACACGGAAGATTTGATTAGAGAAAGAAGTCGGAGAACATTTAATCAACCAAAGATACTTCCAAAACTGTCCCATTAATTGCCAAATTCCGCAGCCTGTTTCCGACTCTTCTTACGACAGTTTCTTCCAAACCTTATCAAGTTCAATCTCTCTTCTTGTCAATTTTAATCATTAAACTCCACATGCTTGTGTCTTCTCGCATCTTTACCCGGAGAACTAATTATTTATCGCATATTTGTTTGTAAGAGTTAAAATAAAATAAGTAAGATATATTATTCATGACAACATCTCTATGCATATTGCTTAGGAAGCTCTCTAGAACTCACCTCACGATTCAGATCACACCAAAGCCTCTTTGAAATTCTGAACTCCTAATTGTGTTTATCTAGAAAGCATGGAAATTTGTTTGGATGTTCGTTACGCGTTTCCGAAACGTTTTGAAAATGAATTTTGATGGAAATTTAATATAAACGTGTTTCCGGAAACATGTTTCCAGCCGTTTCCATATGATGGAAACACGTTTCCATCCGTTTTTTAAAATTTCTCATTTGAAAAGTGATGAATTTTTTGGTCTACATTTTTGATATATATATACTGTTATAATCTTTTATTTTTAATTAATTTTAATATTATTTATTAAATTTATATTATTTTAAAATTTATTGGATTTACTTTTAATTATATGTAATACATGTAATATATATATATATATTATCACGTTTCCCATACATACCTATTTCCTAAATTTTTCAAAAACAATCGTTTCACGTTTCTATTCACTTCCACATATCCGTTTCCGTTTCCATGTGTTTACCTAGCATCTTAACTAAAGGTTTTGTGTATATGTCAGCTAATTATTGGCACATTGTCCACCTCAGAATTAATTTCAGCTCCAGGTCCTCTAATCCACACGCATCCTGATCCTATTGTTCCAGCAACTTCACAAAATCTTGCTGAAGCTTGTTCTAACGGTCACTATCTCAACCTTATTTTTTGTTGAAATTAAACTGAATCTATGTAATATATTAAATCAAATAAATCAAATAAATCAAATAAATCAAGCTTTAAAAAAAGAAAATGATTTAGAGAGGATTAGACAAATGAGGCTTGGAATATTCAAAGGATATGTGATCTTCTAGATCTTATCTTATATATATACATATATATATATATATATATTAAGTCAGCGGTCATAATTCTCAGGAATAGCATAACGATCATACCTAATGAGTCAGCAAAATTAGAATCTTGATCTATTTTAATATTAACTTGTATAATTCTTCGTTTATTTTAAATGTATTTGAAGTTGTACTAGTCTTCGGCGAGATAAGTAGAAGTCATTGTTTGCCACAAGTCGTTTAAAGAACAATAAAATATTTATATAGGAACCAGGATTTGTAGAAACTTCTTAAATTAGTTGCGTCCCTTTGCTTTAATCCTTACTTTTTTATGCGTCATTAGCCTTATGATCATTGCACTCTAAACATCACCCCGAAAAAATATATGATTTGATCTGGTTCAGGCTTTCTCTATGGTTTCCAAAACTATTCAAAATATCAAAATATAATAAATGAACTGAAACATGGATTTCTTATAATTAGTTTTTGGCTATATTGTTTATTCTAAAATAAGTATTTAAAATATATAAAAACATAAAAAATTATTCACCCAAAAATAGTAAAATTTAGCTATAACTAATTTAACTATTTATAGTGTCTAACACGAACTAAGATCAACTTTCATTCTATAGGTCCATTAGAGCAGCTTTATTGATAAGAAACTATGCAAGTTTCTCAAACACTTTTTTAATTATTTTATTATAAAAAAATTATAAAAAGAAATTTGACCAATTAAATTAAAACACCTGTAAAAAATATGTTTCTGAAAATTGCAAATGGAAAAACATATCTGAGCATATTTATTATATTTTGTGTTACTTTATATTATTTTAATCTTTAGAGACGGTGTCAGAAACCTTCAATAGATTTTTCACTAATATATTATAAATATATCAAATACAATTTTTAAATATACTGAATTATAATAATTAGTTATGTTTAATTAATAATCTATAATTCTAAAAAGAAATAAAAAGTTAATTTTAGTAATTGTAATTGTAGTAATAAATAAATATTTACTATTAATAACATAAATAGTAATATTAATATGCAATACATTAAATAATGTATCTAAAGAATTATATTTTCTTAAATAACACAATTAATCATAAAATTACATACTAAAAACTTGTAAGATATAAAAACTCTAACTGCAAGAAAAAATTAAATAAATTTTCCAATGCTAGAGTTTATAGAAAACTTATAAAACATGATCAAAGATAAAAATGTCAAAATAGTAATTTTAATTTTTTATTCTAGTATTTTTCTTATCTAATATTATTGTATTTATAAAGGAGAAAATAAAAACAAACATGATTTTTTAGAAAATGTCAAAATATTATTTTTAATTTTCCAGTTCTCACATTTTATTATTTAATATCATTTTATTATCTAAAATACTAATGTATTAATCTTTTTTTGCTAAAGGGTTTTCATATTAGTGTATTAGCCTAAATTAATAATATTTAAAATATAACATTTTCAACTAGTTGAACTTATGCATATTTGAAAGATAATTTTACTCTATGATTTATGAAAAAATAAAAGAATAATGATAATTTCTTCTCAAAAAGTATTCATCTCATTAAACATATATATACTTCATCCGTCTCACAAATTATATTTTTAGGATTTTTTTTCTTATCTCAGAAATTTTGATTTCATGTAAATATTTAATGTATTTTTATTTTCAAAATCAATTAAAAACAAAAAAAATATAGAAAGCATTTAATATTTATGCATTGATTACAATTATTGGAGAAAATAAATGTAGTAAATAAGGATTTTAACGAAAAAATAATCAATAAAATTAGTATTAATTTTAAAATTTGTGTGAAAAAACTGAGGAAATGATTTGAGACTTGGAGTATTGAAAAGACCATGCATGTGATACCCCAATGGCATGACCTAAATTTAAGAGTAATTTTCTAAATTTTTAGGAAACTGGATTACTTTTTACATTTACTGACTAATCATGCTTCAAATAGTGTGAAATCCAATCAATCACAACGAAATCTAATCAAACAATACGTTATTTCATTACCACCACTAGTTATAAAGTGACATGTCATAAACCTTTGGATATTTTCATATTGAAATCAACTTGGCAGACTTGTACACTTTCTAAAGAGGTATTACATGCTGACCAGTTCTAATCCCCTTAATTATTGAGATCTACCTACCAAAAAGGATGTATTCTACTTTTCTTATAGTAAAAACAATTATTGTCATTCCTAATTATATATTTTCTACAAATCAAAAATTTCAAAAACTCATACATAAACAATATTTATATCACTAGATACAACTCAATTAATTTTACAGGAGCGATCGAAGCGAACAAATCCAAAAGAGAAATACTTTTAAAGTAAACGAGAAGACTAGCTCACATCAAACTGACCAACGGCACGCGCTTATCTCTCACGACGTCGTCGTTTGGTTGATTTGTAGAAATACTGAAGCCGGTTTCGTTGAATCACACGTCACTCTTTGATTTCTCAATCTCCTCTATAAATACTACTCCAAAACGAACTAACTTCACTCACTAAAAACTAAAATCACACTTGATCTTCTCTAAGACCCTAAAAATATAAACCAAAGATGGGTTTTGTTAGAGCACTATGCGTATTCATTACCTTCCTTAGCTGCCTCCTCATCAGTTTGGTCCACGGTCAAGGTTCTGGCACGAGCGTCGGGTTTTACTCGACCACATGTCCAACAGCTGAAACCATTGTCCGCGATGCTGTGACAGCTGGTTTCAATTCTGACCCGAGAATTGCACCCGGGTTATTGAGAATGCATTTCCACGACTGCTTCGTTCAAGGTTGTGACGGTTCAGTCCTTATATCAGGAAGTAACACCGAGAGAACAGCCGTTCCTAACCTCAGCCTTCGTGGATTTGAAGTCATAGACAATGCCAAAACGCAGCTCGAAGCCGCGTGCCCAGGAGTTGTCTCTTGTGCTGATATTTTAGCCTTAGCCGCTCGTGATACTGTCGTCCTTGTAAGCCCTAATCCATTAGCACAAGCGGATTAATACTACTTATATTGCTATATATATATATATATGTGTGAAAATAGGAATAACGTTTTACGTGCATGGATTGATTTGCATGCAGACAAGAGGAACAAGCTGGCAAGTACCAACAGGACGTAGAGATGGTTCAGTTTCTGTGGCCTCGAACGCAAACAATCTTCCCGGTCCCGGTGACTCGGTTGCTGTTCAACAACAGAAATTCTCCGATTTAGGACTCAATACCCGCGATCTCGTCGTCCTCGCCGGTCAGTAGTTTACACTTTACATACAATACTATGAACTAACACTAATTCAATTCAATAAATGTTACCAAAAAAAACACTAATTCAATAAATAATTTCTATAAACTCTTCATGTATAATAAGTTCGCAGTGGCAGTTGCAGAGGCAGAAAATTATTTTATCGAAATCAAATATATAATATTAATTTTATATGATAAAAGAAATAAATTTGATTTTTTCAAAAAAAAAAGAAAAAAAATTATAATTGATTTAAAGAACAGACCAATCTTTAATGGAAATCTTCTTTTTAGTCATCTTGATGGGAAGTTTTTTTCATTATTAAGATATCTTTTAATCACAAATTGATGGAATTTAAAATAAGAAATAATATAACAATAAAAAGAGTGGGGTTGAAAGAAAAAACGAGTCAATTTTTTTAAAAGAAAATGATCATTGATGATACATTGAATAAATACTATGCAATTTTATAAATTTAGTGGGGTCAGCTGACCCCTTACCTTGAAAATGGCTCCCTGTATGTTTGTTAAATGATTTTTTTTTTTTTAATTTAATTATTTAAAACTAACTTTCAACTGATTTTAAACCTTCGACAAAAAAAAATTCAACTGAGTTCACTAATTTTTGTCCACCTTAAAACTTCTTCGAAAATATAGAATTTTTTTATTAAGAATTATTTAGGATGTAATAACAACAACATATATTGAATTAACAGGAGGACACACGCTCGGAACAGCGGGATGCGGTGTATTCAGAGACAGGCTATTCAATAACACAGATCCAAACGTCGACCAGACATTTTTGGAGCAGCTTCAAACACAATGTCCTCAAAACGGAGACGGTTCAGTGCGCGTGGATCTCGACACTGGAAGCGCAACTACTTTTGATAATTCCTACTTCGACAACCTAAGCCGTGGCCGTGGAGTCCTTGAATCCGATCATGTCCTTTGGACCGATGCAGCCACTAGACCCACAGTGCAACTGTTGATGAGTTCTGGAGGCAACTTCGAGACTGAGTTTGCGAGGTCAATGGTCAAGATGAGTAATATCGGTGTGGTTACGGGGACTAATGGGGAAATTCGTAGGGTTTGCTCTGCGGTTAACTAATTAACTGATTAAAATCAGTGGTGATAAACATAAACATGGCGCTAAGTACATGTTTCGTGTTGTTTTGAGTGTGTTTTTAGTTACAAAAAATAAATAAACCAATAGAAAACAACATGAGAAAACCACAAAAGTGGGTTGATGATAATTGTATCTATAAGGCGTTGGTTTGTTTTGGTCTTATTAATAAAATGTTATGTCCTCATAAAAATATTATAATGAGTTTCCTAACTTGGCTTCTTAAATTTAATAAACTATGTTAAAACATTTTAGTTTTGTAATAACTTGAATGGAAGACGTCCGAATGATTTAAAACCGAGGCTAGATCCAAAACTAAACAGAAAACTAAAGAAAGATCATCAGACCTTAAATAATTTGAAAGTAAAGGTAAAGGTTTTATGTTTATTATGTTTTAAAGGAAAATAGTTCCTGCTTCCTCCCAAAACAGTAAAACTTAGGCGACAACTCAACTTTAAAGATCTGTTCCTTTGCCTCTCTGGTTAATATCTAGAGACAGTTGTACTTCATCGTCGGCGTGTGTGGATTACACTACAAGAAAGCTGGCCAGAAACAAATCCAATTTCTGATAGATAAAGGAGCAGTCAGAAATTTCTAACGGAAAATGACGGATTTCCAAAAAATTAAAAGTCGTTGGAATCTGACGGATATTCAGTTCCCACATAAATCTATCAAAAATTATATATGTTTATATAACAGTCATGTAGCCATTTGAGATTTAGAAATTTTTGATGGATTTATCACAGATTTCCGATGGAATTTTAAATTCCTTCGGAAATCTGTCAAAAATATATACGTTAATATGACCGTTTTATAGCCATTACGATTTTTAAATTTGTGACGGATTTGTGATAGATTTTTAATGGGTAACAAATTTATAATATGTTTCCTTGCTCCTATACTCATTCATAACTCACTAAAATAGTAAAATTTATTTCAAACCAGAAAATATGTCTTCTTCAAGTTGTTATCGATCATGGATGGACAAACCGATGATAGATCCAAAGTCAAATTTAAAGAAAGAAAAATATGCTGGAGGTATATGCGAGTTCATGGAGTTGGCGGTAAATCAATTGGCGGCAAAAAAGTCGTAAGTTGAAATGTCAATGTTCTATTTATCAAAACTCTCATAATACTAAGATAGAGTTTGTTTGGAATCACTTGTATATGAATGGTTTTATTGAAGGTTAAAAGATTTGGTATCTACATGGAGAAACAAATTATAATTATGGTAGTACTAACGAATCATCTGTTGCAGATAGCTTAGGAGAATAAAAGAAAGAAGTTTTGGTGTAGATACTGTTTAAATGGTTAATGACGCGTTTAGAGAGAATATATCATCGACTGATTTAGATAAAAATAAGGTTGAAGAATCAAACTTAGAAGCACAAAGATTTTTTTATATATTAAATGCACCAAAGCAGCCACCATATAAGAGTGTAGAGAAGGACATTCACCTTTATCATCAGCAAGTAGTATGATGACCTAAAATGGATTACAACTTGGTGGAAGAATGTGTTGATGTGATAGCAGATTTTGTGAAAGATATTTTACCGGAAGATAATCTTTCACTATCATCATATTACGAGATTCAGAAGCTTGTACCTGGTCTTGGGTTACCGTATCAGATGATTGATGTGTGCATCGATAATTGTATGATATATTGGAGAGAGGATGAAAACTGCAGAAAATGTAAATTCTGTCGTAAACGGATGTGATATTTACCATTAACTAAGATGTTGAAAATGTTATATCAATTTCCGCGCAAAGTAGAGCCAATGAGATGCCATGCAGAGCATAGTCAAGAAGAAGAGATTACACATCCTTCAATTAATGTACCCGGATTTTGTATTTGAGCGAAGGAATGTATATCTTGGATTATGTACAGATGGTTTTAACCCATTTAGAAAGCATTGAAGACAATATTTATTGTGGTCAGTAATTGTAACTCATTACAACTTACCTCTATCTATGTGCATGCGTAGAGAGTTTTTCTTTCTTTCTGTGCTTATTCCTGGACCAGAGCATCCTAAGATATCAAGAGATGATATATGTGTTGAAATATGTGATCTCAAGAAGAAGAATTCAAACACAAGAGAAGGAGGGAAAAGGAGAAAACTGGTTGAAAAGGAACTAGAAAGAGAACAAGTTAAGAAGGAACTAGAAGAAAAGGAAGTTGTTGGATCTCAACTAGATGAACTAACTAAACTAAGTAAGGAAGCAAGGAGAGGCATGGGCACAAGCATGGGGCGCCAGAGAGAGGCATGGAGTGCAATACTGTTGGAGTAGGTGAGCTGCTCCCTCCTCTCTTCTTCACGCAAAACCTCTCTTCTCCTCTTCCTTCTTCACGCCATTCCTCTCTTCTTCTGCACCTCCTCTCATTCAAATGTCTATAAATATATGTGTAACCTCTTGTAAAGATTTGTAAGACTAAGAGAATAAAATACATACAAACTTTCATAATCTCTTGCTATTCTCACTCTTAGTCTCTAAACATTCTCCAATCTCTTTAAACTTATAATTTCAACATGGTATCAGAGCAGGTTATCTACTAAACCGCTTATTCTCTTCTTGATTCCTCTAATACTCTACAAGGCTTCTAATCTATAACAATACACCTTCCTTAGTTCTATTCACTCTGAGATTAATATCCTTGAGATCATAGGATCTTCAAGTTGTGAAAGGACTAAGATTGTGTATTATTACTAGAAAATGGAGACTAATAGGGTAACAATCTCGGTTATGCTCAAGGGAAACAACTATCTCCTTTGGGCAAAAACCACCAAAACTACTCTTAGAGGCCGAGGACTTTGGCAATATGTTGAGCCAAAAGAAGGAACAGAAGCGGCGGTGAGAAATGAGAAGGAGGAAGCTAAGGAAGAGCAAGAAGAACAATACACTCTTTCTCTTCTCCTAAGCTCACTAGAACCAACTATCTTGGCGGCTTACTCATATGCGGATACCGCCAAGGAACTTTGGGATATACTCAAAGGAGTTTATGGAAACATCTCAAACATATCAAGGATATTTGAGGTGAAAAGGGCATTGAATGAGCTCCAACAAGAGGAAAAGTCATTCAAGGAAATGTTTGGGGAGTATAGAAGCTTATGGGCCGAGTTGGAGATCTTGAGGCCACACACTATAGACCCCAAGGAGTTAGGAGAAAGGCGTGACCAAGATCAAGTGTTTGGGCTTCTCTTGGCACTCAATGCATCATACAAGGATCTTATCAAGCATATACTTCGATTTGAGAATCTGCCAAGTCTAGCGGAAGTATGCGGTATGATACAAAGGGAAGAAGGGTCTAGAGACCTGTTTCGTGCACCAAGTGAAGCTGCACATCTTGCAAGAAAGAATCTCACATTTGGAGACAAGAGGACGTTGGAGTGTGAGCATTGCAAGATGAAAGGACACACTAAGGAGAAGTGTTGGACTCTCCATCCACACTTGAGGCCTAAGCGGCTAAGGGAGAATGGGAATGGACCTAGAGCCTTCACGGGAATTGCACAACCTGTTGAAGAACTGGTTAGAAGGTCTGAGTTTGAAGCTCTCATCAAGAGCCTAGCCAAACTCACAGATTCGGGTAAGAGTTTTTTCAGCTCTAAAACACCCATAAAGAAGACTAGAATCATTGTGGATTCAGGGGCTTCTCATCACATGATCAAGGATCAAGATATGTTAAAGAATCTTGAACCATGCCATGGAAGTGTACAAGTAGCCAATGGAAGCTCAGTTCCAATTAAAGGGATAGGAGAGTTAGAGCTTTTTAAAAGGGAAACAAAAGCATTATACATGCCTAACTTCTCATCTAATCTTTTATCCGTTAATAAAGCTACAAAGGATTTGGAGTGTGTGGCTGTGTTTGGGACTGACTTTGTTAAGTTTCAGGACCCTAAAACAAACCATGTGCTCGGAGAAGGGAAGGTAGAAGATGGTGTGTATATCTTGGAATCAAATAAACAAGAGGAACCAATGACTCTTGGAATGAAGGCAGATGCAAAGTTTTTTTGGAGGAAAGAGATTGAAGATAGCCCATTATGGCATGGAAGGCTAGGACATCCAAGTTCAGCAGTCCTCAAGATGGTCTTACCCAATCTCATCCAAGAAGAAGTAGTGTGTGAGGCGTGTGTACTAGGGAAGCATTGTAGACAAGCTTTTCCTACTTCATCTACAACTTGTGATGAAGCGTTTGGCATTGTACACTCGGATGTATGGACCTCACCATGTAATTCAAGAGATCAATATAAATATTTTGTTTCATTCATTGATGACTACTCAAGATATACATGGATCACTCTTCTACATACCAAAGATCAAGTGTATGAAGCCTTCACCAACTTCATTAACTATATCTCTACCCAATTCAAAACAAAGATCAAAGTATTGCGTAGTGATAATGGAGGTGAATATGTGAGTAAACGATTCAAAGAGTTGCTCAACAACTTTGGCATCATTCATCAAACATCGTGTGCATACACTCCTCAGCAGAACGGGATAGCTGAAAGGAAGAATAGACACCTAATGGAAGTAGCAAGGACTCTCATGATTGCCAAAAGAGTACCAAAGTTCCATTGGGGAGATGCCGTAATGACATCAATCTACTTAATCAACCGACTTCCAACCAAAAATCTGGATGATAAGTCCCCATTTGAAGTGTTGTACAAGAAGAAACCAAGCTTAAATCATATCAAAACGTTTGGATGCACATGCTTCATGTTTTTACCAGAAGGACACAGAAGCAAACTTGAACCTCGAAGCATGAGGTGTGTGTTCATTGGATATTCACCAACACAAAAGGGCTACAAGGTCTACAATCCGGAAACAAGAAGAGTGTATGTGTCTAGAGACATAAGGTTTAATGAACAAGAGAGTTTCTATGGGGCTAAGGATCATGATGCTTCTAAAAGAATGATCTATTCATCCATGGACTGGATGGTGTTTGATGAAACGCCAAGCCTATGTGAAGAAGTACAAGAAGAAACATCTGAGAACTTCATAGAGCAAGATAGTGCGGATAATGCACATGAGGAAGTGGATCAGAATTTGGATGAAGAGGGAGCGGATGCTGAAGAAGGACAGGAGCCAACCATACCTCTAAGAAGAAGTACAAGACAGAGGCGACAACGTGTCTTTTATGGCTATAACAATTCTGCTATGCTCCAAGGAGAGTCTAGTACGAGTATTTTTCCTTGTGTGATAAGAGAGTGTCCTGAGCGTACGGCGAGCTTAGATCTCGATCCTATTGGCGACAGCACTCTCATATCACAAGGAGGAGATCACACTCAAACTAGTATTATCACATATCCCATTGAGCATTTCTGTTCCTTGGCGACATTACCCATGGAGCATGAAGTGTTTCTCACAAAAATCAGCAAGGAATACATTCCTAGCTCATATGAAGAAGCATGTGAGAGTGAAGTATGGGTGAAAGCCATGGAAGAGGAAATGAAGTCCATGGAAAGGAATAATACTTGGTACTTAACCGACTTACCAAAGGATAAGAAGTCGGTTGGGAGTAGATGGGTGTATACAATTAAATACACAAGTGATGGGGAAATAGAAAGGTACAAAGCAAGGCTGGTAGCAAAAGGATATACTCAAGTCTATGGGGAGGACTATACTGAAACATTTGCTCCAGTGGCTAAGCTTCATTCCATAAGAATTCTAATCTCGGTAGCTGTAAACTTGGAATGGGACTTATGGCAAATGGACGTCAAGAATGCCTTCTTGCAGGGGGATTTGGAAGAAGAAGTATATATGGATCCACCCCTAGGGTATCATAATGGAGGCAACAAAGTGTGTAGATTGAAGAAAGCAATCTATGGGCTGAAGCAATCTCCAAGAGCATGGTACCAAAGGCTAAGTGCTTGTCTCTTGAAGAAGGAGTTCATAAAATCTGAAGCGGATCATACTCTATTCACAAGACAAAGTGAAGGAGGAGTAGTGGTAGTCTTGATTTATGTTGATGATCTAATCATCACAGGAAGTGACAAAGATGGAGTAGATCAAATCAAGGGACTCTTGAAGGCCGACTTTGATATAAAGGATCTAGGGGAGCTCAAGTACTTCCTAGGGATTGAGATGACACGATTTGGAGATGGAATGTTCATATCTCAAAGGAAATATGTGCTGGATCTCTTGGAAGAAACCGGGAAGTTAGGATCCAAGCCGGCCAAAACTCCAATAGAAGAAGGATACCAAGATAGTCCTGAGGGGGAGCCTTTTGAGAACATTAAAAGATACCAAAGGATGGTGGGAAAACTTATTTATCTTACCATTACAAGACCTGACATCTGCTTTGCAGTAAACCGTGTGAGCCAGCATATGCAAAAGCCAACCTCACAACATTGGAACATGATTGAGAGGTTGCTAAGGTACCTAAAGAATAGCCCTGGAAAAGGTGTATGGATGCATGTTAATGGGAACACAAAGGTCCAAGGTTATTGTGATGCGGATTGGGCTGGAGATAAAAAGGATAGAAAGTCCACATCTGGTTTTTGCACATTTGTGGGAGGAAATCTAGTAACCTGGAGGAGCAAAAAACAGAAGGTCATAGCCTTATCAAGTGCTGAAGCAGAGTACAGAGCCATGAAAGAATTGACAAAGGAGTTGATATGGATAAAAGCGCTTCTAAAAGACCTTGGAATCCAGGGAGATGAAGAAATGCTGTTGTATTGTGATAATCAAGCTGCAATGCATATAGCATCAAATCCGGTATTTCATGAAAGAACCAAGCACATAGAAGTTGATTGCCATTTTGTGAGAGGGAAGATACAAGAAGGAATTATCAAAACCGCCTTTGTAGCAAGCAAGGATCAATTAGCTGATATCTTCACTAAGGCAACTTCAACTATTACTTGTGATCACATTCATGGCAAGATCGGTCTTAAGGATCTCCACCGACCAATCTTGAGGGGGAGTGTTGAAATATGTGATCTCAAGAAGAAGAATTCAAACACAAGAGAAGGAGGGAAAAGGAGAAAACTGGTTGAAAAGGAACTAGAAAGAGAACAAGTTAAGAAAGAACTAGAAGAAAAGGAAGTTGTTGGATCTCAACTAGATGAACTAACTAAACTAAGTAAGGAAGCAAGGAGAGGCATGGGCACAAGCATGGGGCGCCAGAGAGAGGCATGGAGTGCAATACTGTTGGAGTAGGTGAGCTGCTCCCTCCTCTCTTCTTCACGCAAAACCTCTCTTCTCCTCTTCCTTCTTCACGCCATTCCTCTCTTCTTCTGCACCTCCTCTCATTCAAATGTCTATAAATATATGTGTAACCTCTTGTAAAGATTTGTAAGACTAAGAGAATAAAATACATACAAACTTTCATAATCTCTTGCTATTCTCACTCTTAGTCTCTAAACATTCTCCAATCTCTTTAAACTTATAATTTCAACAATATGTATTCCTTCAGACATTGATCTATGAGTTACAAATGGTATAGAATCATGGTGTTGAAGCTTATGATGTTTCATGTCACCAGAATTTTCAGATGCGTACGATTCTTATGTGGACCATAAGTGACTTCTCAGCATATGATATGTTATATGGATGGACTACTCATGGAAGATTATTGTGTCCATATTGTCAAGAAAAAATGATGTATTCCAATTGAGTCACGCGAGAAAAATTTGTTGGTTTGATTGTCAAAGAAGATTTATACCAAGCAATCATTCTTATCATCGGTCAAAGACATCGTTTACGAAAGTTAAGAAAGTATTATATTGTCCACCTCCTGATATAGATGATAGTTCTATATTGGATCAATTAAGAGATTTTGGTGCAGAGAAAACTCCTGAATGTGGAGGTAATGGGCATACTCCAGTTGATGGTGTCGGTATAAATCATAATTGGCACAAAAGAGTATTTTTTTAGGATTTACCTTCTTGGAAAAACTATTTATTGAGACACAATCTAGGTGTGATGCATATTGAGAAGAATTTCTTTGAAAACATCATGAACACGATTTTAAATGTTCAAGAGAAGACAAAAAACAATATAAAGTTTAGATTAGACTTTCCACTGATTTGTTCTCGCAATTATCTTGAAGTTTTAACGAATGGTAAATTTCCTACCGGGTACCGATTGGATGTGGCTAAAAAAAAGGTTTTTATTGTATTCGAAAGGATGCTAAATTCACTGACATATGTGCATCTAATTTGCGTAATTGTCTCAATTATGGAGAAGAGAAATTTACTGAAATAAAAAGTCATGATTATCATGTTGTTATGCAATAGTTTATTCCATTTGATTTTACCAATCTTCTTGACAAAAATATCCACCAAGCCATTGGAGGTATTAATATGTCCAAGAAATTTCAAACTTATATGAAGTATATAAATATTTAATTTATTAATTTATTTTATATTTGGTTAAATAAATGCAGGAACCAATGTTTATTCCAAGATTTGTGCTCCAGAACACTTATTGCTCAGGGTATTCACAATTAGAGATTAATATACTGAAGATAATTTGGAATATGTAGAAGTTATTTCCACCATCATTTTTGATGTTATGGAACATCTTCCAATCCACCTCTAATAAGAAGCAGCACTAGGAGACTCTGTTCAATACCGGTGGATGTATCTAATTGAGCGGTACATGTTTTATTTCAAAAAGAAAGTTTAAAAACTAAGCAAAGTTGAGGGATCTATTGTTGCATAAACCCTCAACAAAGAAGCATCACACTTTTCTGAATATTACTTTCCATCATAAGTGTGTACAAAGAGTCAATGTTCTGCTCCCCATGATGATAGAGGTGAGAGACCGAGATATCCTCTGTGTGTTCCAGAGTTGTTTACCCAATTTGGTTGGGTAAGTGGAAAGGGAAAGAACTGAAGAATGTCAGAGCAAGAGTTAACAGCATATGACTATTATCACAAATTGTGAGGATATTATGCAATATGAAAGGTAATATTTATTTTATTTATAGATCAAATATCTATAGAAAATTTACAAAATTATAAGATATTATAATTATATTTAATTATTTTGTAGAATTAACATGGCTCTTGTACGCACGTTTTATCCGGATTACACCGATCAAGGACTTGAGGATTTAAAAGAGAAGGATTTTGCTCCTTGGTTGCAATATTATGTAAGTGTTTTATATAATACCAAATTTGTAAATATATATTTTTTATTTATTTTTAATTGTATTCTAAATTTTTTCTATAGGTAACTGAAGGAATCACAAACGGTCACATATTTGACACATGGTTAGTGGAGTTGGTTAACGGTTCAAAATATATTGCAACATCATACCCCCGCTATTGCACTAGAAGATATGCATTTCGGATTCATGAGCATGGTAGTAGTAGGCCAATATCAGATTATGGTATCTCGGCTAACTCTGGTGATGTAGTTTACTACATAATCAATAAAGAGATTTTAGAAGTACGATATCCAGAGATTTGAACTTGAGGTGCATTATATTCATGTGTGATTGATATGATCCATTCCTTGGCTGTGTTGTTTAAGTTGACCAATTTGGGGTTACAAGCAGATCAAGTATGATCCATTCATCCTAGCATCACAAACAGATCAAGTATGTGTAAATATATTTATATGTAATTATTTGTTTAATTATTTTTGTATTACTAATTAATATCTAATATTTTAGGTTTGCTACATTTGATATCCTCGGGTCACAAATCGGACAGATCCTTGGATCACTGTGACATCCGTGAACCTATGAGGAAGAACCTATAGAGTTTCTGAACATGATCCTTTGCAGCCAACAAGAAGTGTTGATATATTGTGTTTTTAGCAATGTTTTTTTCATTATTATCTTGTATTTTCATTACATATTTAGAGTCTACATGCATGTTGCTTGTGTTTCAGTCTTATATAGGTCTTGAAGCTGAAAAAAATAATAAGGAGAACAAATGGTGTGAGAAAACATAAATGATGATATAGAACTAATCCTAAGTATCACAAAGATCGACTCGGTTGAAGACTGTACGTTGTGATATAACTCCAACGTGCTAGATCAAAGTTGTAGAAAATTGAGTTGACATTCCAACAAAGGTGATTTCAAGTGATTTGAATATTTGGTTAAAGAGATAAGTTAAGTTTACTGAAAGGACCCATCCCAAACTTTGAGATTCCAAGGACGTACCGTTCTTTACTTAACCAAATTTTAGGGTCTGTCATTTGACAGTTTGGTTTTTGAGGTGATGATGTGATTTGCATTTTAGAAATTTCATAAAACAATAGAATGTAAGGAATCTAGGTAGCTTTATTGATATAATAAAGGATTCAATACAACAAGCGAGTTTGCATAATGTTATTACATTTGTTTGATCCTAACTACCCAGCCAAATCACTACCCATTCTCTCGGCCTTGAATCCGCACCTAAGCATCATTTGCCCGATCACCCTTGTTACCTAAAAGATAACATGTTAAACTTCTCGTATTCACTTCCGTGATACTTGTTAATGTATATGCATGCTTCATGTTATCCCTATTTTTCTTGAAATCCCTAGCCAAGAGATTATTAGGCTGGACTAAGTCCGTCATAAGGGTTATTAGGGACTTACCTTAGTCTCCAAAATGATCAGGGTGCTTTCCTTCATGTTCTGAACCCACCACTGTTCAGATACTTTCCGAACACCCTTTCCTTGTATTTTTTCCTTAGAAGTTCTTTCCGTATTCTCTGGGTGATCGCCTCTTCTTTTTTCAGTGTGTCCCCGTTTGGGTCTAGGACTCGGCATTTATAAGGGATGAGTAATGTAACCGTACCAGGGACGGATGCATTAAAACATGGTAACGAACCAGCATTTCTATTTGCGTCCCTTGTCACACCCGTTCGGCCCTAACTCAGTAATTGCTATCCGTAACCGTCAGTCCCTCGGGTCATGACCCAGGTGGGTTCCTAGCTGCCCAGCTAGTGTCCCATTTCACTTAGCTCAATCAGCTAGTATCACAGTCCATCCAGCTGATCCAGCTAGTGACCTAGTCCATCCAGCTGACCCAACTAGTGACCTTGTCCTACCAGCTGATCCAACTAGTTAGCTCGGACACTTTAGCTGACTTAGCTCGATCCGATTTTTTCCAGGGTCCTATTTAGGATCGCGGACATCACAAGTCTTCCCCCTTGATTAAGATTCGTCCCCGAATCCGACTCTTGTTGATCTTCACCCATCTTAGCAAACCACTTAGGAAAATCAGCCTTCATTTTGTTTTCAATTTCCCAAGTAGCCTCCTCAAACCCTCTGCAGTTCCAAACCACCTTAATCATCGTTATCTTTTTCTTCCGTGTGTCTTTTTCCATTGTATCGATAATTCATACTGGTTTGGCTTCCACTGTTAAGTTTTCCTTTAAATCGGCTGGTATAATGGTTTCGACCTTGTCCTCATCACTGAGGCATTTCCGAAGTTGGGAGATATGGAATACCTTGTGGAATGCATGCAGTCTCGGTAGTAAGTCAAGTTTGTAGGCGACCTTCCTGAGTTTTTGGATTACCTTGTGAGGTCCAAGGTACTGTGGACTGAATTTCTTTCTCTTAGAGAAACACCCCTTCTCCTTGTACGTTACCGCCTTAAGGTACACCAAGTCACCTACTTCGAATTCCAACTCTTTACAGTGTTTATCCGTATAACTCTTTTGCCAGTTTTGTGCCTCCTTCAGTTTGATCTTAAGGAACTTCATCCTTTTCATCGTTTTATCTATGAGGTCCGGCCCAACCAGTCTTCTTTTCCCTACCGGAGTCCAACACAATGGTGTTCTACACTGTCTTCCGTATAATGCTTCATAAGGCAACATTCCAATGCTTGCCTGGAAGCTATTATTGTAAGCAAATTCTACCAGCATCAAGTACTTCTCCCAGTTGCCTCCCCAGTCTAGAACATATACTCGCAACATGTCTTCTAGCGTTTGGATCGTTCTTTCGGACTGTCCATCCGTTTGGGGGTGATACGCCATACTTAGATTCACCCTTGTTCCCAAAGCCTTCTGGAATGCTTTTCAGAAGTTGGAAGTAAATCGAGTATCTCGATCAGATATAATAATGACCGAGATTCTATGCAGTTGGACTATCTCTTGAACATATCTTGCCGCGATATGTTCAGCCCCATCCTTGTCCGAAATAGCGATGAAGTGTGCGGATTTTGTCAGTCTATCCACCACTACCCAAACTGCATTATGTTCAGATCTTCTCATAGGTAATCCCGTCACGAAATCCATCATAACATGATCCCATTTCCATTACAGCATAGGCAAGTTCTGTAGAAGTCCACTTGGAACTTGGTGTTCCGCCTTAACCAGTTGACATATCTTACACTTGGATACCCAAGCTGCCACATCTTTCTTCATTCTGACCCAGTGATAGTACCTCTTCAAATTGCGATACATCTTGTTCTGTCCCGGGTGGATTGAGAACTTTGAGTGGTGAGCTTCCTTAAGGATTTCATCCCTTAACTCCCTGTCATCCGGAACACATATCCTTCCTTTGACCATGATCGTGCCATTTTTCACAATATGGTATTCGGATTGCTCGTTTTGGGCATTCTTGTTAAGTTTTGAGTCCTTCCCTTAGGCAATGCAAATTTTACTAAGTAGGTCCACTTGATTAATTGTCCCGAGACCCAACGGTTCCACGTCTGTGGACATTACATTCAAATACAATGTCCCGATCATATTGACAAGATTCTCTTGATCTTTATCTGCATCAATAACAAATCGTCTCCGACTTAACACATCCGCAACTTGGTTTGCTTTACCCGTATGATATGAAATATCCAGGTCATAGTCGACAACCAACTCTATCCATCGCCTTGCCTCATATTCAATTCGAGTTGGGTGAATATGTACTTCAGGCTCTTATGATCTGTAAAGATTTTTATCTTGGCACCATACGAGTATGATCGCCAAATCTTTAATGCGAACACAACTGCAGTTATTTCCATGTCATGGACTGGATAATTCCCCTCGTGTTCCCTTAACTGCCTGGATGCACATGCAATCACCTTGCCTTTTTGCATCAGGACACAGTCTAAACCCGTGATTGATGCGTCAGTATAAACCACATATTGCTCCTCCAGCTCTGGCAAGGTTAATAGTGGGGCGCTTATAAGCATTGTCTTTAGATTGATGAAACTTGCCTTATAATCCTCAGACCATATAAACTTAACATCCTTCCCAGTTAAACGAATCAAGGGTTGAGACAAACTTGCAAAACCCTTAATGAATTTCCGGTAGTACCCTACTAGGCCGAGGAAATATCTTATCTCGGAAGCATTTCTAGGACGTGACCAATCCTTGATAGATTTCACTTTTTGCGGATCCACGAAAACTCCTTCTTCCGACACAATGTGCCCTAAGAATCCGATACTCCTTTACCAAAAACTACATTTGCTCAGTTTTGCAAAGAGTTTTTGCTCCCTTAGTCTTTCCAAGACTATCCGTAAATGTTATTGATGAGTTTCCCAATCCCTTGAGTAAACCAGAATATCATCAATGAAGATGATTACAGACACATCAAGGAATTTCTGAAACACACCATTCATCATTTTCATGAAGGCTGATGGTGCATTGGTTAACCCAAATGGGATTACTACGAATTTATAATGTCTGTACCTTGTGTGGAAAGCAGTTTTCGGGATATCAATTGGCTCTATTGGGATCTGGTGATTCCCGGAGGCCAAGTCAATCTTTGAAAACTACTTTGCGCCTCTGAGTTGATCCAGCAGTTCATCAATACGCGGCAACGTCTATTTGTTCTTTACCATTATACGGTTCAACCCACGATAGTCAATGCAAACTCTAAAGCTTCCATCCTTTTTCCTTAAAAACAAGACCGGTGCACCCCATGGGGAACTACTTGGCTTGATGAACCCTTTGTTTAATAACTCTTCCAGTTGCTTTTTCAACTTAGCCATTTCGGCTGGTGCCATCCGGTACGGTGCTTTGGAAATAGGGCTCGTACTCGGTTCCAGTTCAATGGTGAATGAGTTGGATATATCCGGTGGTACACCATTCATGGCCTCAAACACATCCCCAAATTCCTTTGCAATCAGAATGTCTTTCAACTCCGCTTTTGCCCCAACTTCATCCATGGTGATTATGACCATATATGCCTCACACCCTTTCTCTAGCATCCTTCTTGTTTGGATTGATGAGATTATCAGATTTCCCGAAGCTGTCCTTATTCCTTGGGATTTCAACATTCCACTTTCCCTCTTAAATTGCACTCATCCTTGGTGACAGTCAATATATGTTTTGTACTTGTCCAACCAGTCCATTCTCAAGATAACATTGTACTTCTTGAGTGGAAGTATAATTAGGTCAGTTGGCATATTAACTTCCTTGACGGCAACTGAGATTCACCGGACAATACCGGACGGATACATTGCCTGTCTGCCAGCTGCCAAAACTATTTCGTATCGGTGTTTGGTTCTTTCTTGAATCCACCATTACCAACCATATCCGAACTCATAAAATAATGTGTAGCTCCAGAATCAAATAAGGTGTGTGTTTCTAGACCACCTATACTCAAGGTCCCTACAAATTCCCATAGAATGCTGAGTACCCCAAACTCCCATATGCTTTATGCATGATATGCAGAAATTGAATTAGATTAAGACATAGAATGTATCAGTGATCGCATTGAAGTTCCTAGCCTTTCCTGCTTCTTCCGACAGTTCATAAACACGCGGAGCTACTACCTGCCGCTTAGGAGAAGGTGGTAATGCATCCGTAGTTCCGTTACCTGTGATGCCCGCGATCCTCAATAGGATCCTGGGAAAGAATGGATCGAGCTAAGTCAACTAAAGTCCGAGCTAACTAGCTGGATCAGCTGGTAGGAATAGGTCACTAGCTGGGTTAGCTGGATGGACTAGGTCACTAGCTGGGTCAGCTGGATGGACTATGATACTAGCTGATTCAAGTGAGTGAACTGGAACACTAGCTGGGCAGCTGGGAACCCAGCTGGGTTGTGACCCGAAGGACTGATGGTTACGGATGGCAGTTACTGAGTTAGGGCCGAACGGGTGTGACAAGGGATGCAAATAGAAATGCTGATTCATTACCACGTTTCAATGCATCCGTTCCTGGTACAGTTACATTACTCATCCCTTATAAATGCCGAGTCCCAGACCCAAACGGGGATACACACAAAAAAGAAGAGGCGATCACCCAGAGAATCCGAAAAAAACTTCTAAGGGAAAAATACAAGGAAGGGGTGTTCGGAAAGTATCTGATCAGCGGTGGGTTCAACACATGAAGGAAAACATCCTGATCATTTCGGAGAATAAGATAAGTCTCTAATAAGCCTTATGCCGGACTTAGTCTAGCCTAATAGTCTCTTGGCTAGGGATTTTGAGAAAATATGGATAACATGAAGCATGCATATGCATTAACCAGTATCACGGAAGTGAATATGAGAAGTTTAACATGTTATCTTTCAGGTAACAAGGGTGATTGGGCAAATGATGCTTAAGCGCAGATTAAAGGCCAAGAGAATGGGTGGTGATTTGGCTGGATAGTTGTATCGAATCCTTTATTATATCAATAAAGCTACATAGATTCCTTACATTCTATCATTTTATGAAATCTCTAAAATACAAATCACATCATCACTTCAAAAACGGAACTACCAAAGGAACAAACCCTAAAATTTGGTTAAGTAAAGAACGGTACGTTCTTGGAACCTCAAAGTTCGGGATGGGTCCTTTCAGGTTGGTATCAAAGCATGTTGATTCTAGGTTTTTGAGGTTATATTTCAAGTTGGATTGATTATCTTCTATGCTACAACGCATTTAGGGTAATTGATAACCTTGATTGCAAAAATCTTAATATCAATTTGGCGTCGTTGCCACTTGGAACTTGTTAATACCATTAGGAGTTAATTGTGTTTGGAGACTAAGTTTTCTTTCTTGCATTTACTACTTAACAACTCTTGTTTCCACTTTGATCTTTCTCTCTCTCTTGTAGGTGCATGAAACTTAGAAGTCACGGTCCACAAAAATTGGTTGATTCTGTTGAGGACATTCGCCGGATAGAAACAGAAGGTAGAAGAGCTGGAAGAGAACGGTTACAATACTTACAACGTAAATGGATGAATAACGAAGAATTTCTTCTGGGATTTCTGCGGGTTCCTCAGCAAGGACAACCAGTGCTTCGACCCATTGGAGCATTCGATGCACCAAACATTAGAGATCAAGCTACAGGAATTCCAATAACTTTCATTGCTGCTAATAACTTTAAGATTAAGTCAAGCTTGATCAACATGGTTCAGAACCAAATGTATAATGGACTATCTTTGGAAGACCTTCTTGATCACTTGGATCAATTTAAGAGATTATGCAGAACGGTGAAGATGAATGGAGTCTCCGAAGAATTCATCAAGATGATACTTTCCCTTTGGCCTTAGGGAACAAGGCCTCCCAATGGAAGAAGAACATTGGTTCAGATTTGGTATCCACTTGGGATATGTATAAGAAGGAATTTTTCAATAAGTTCTTTCCAAAGTAGAAGATATCAAAGCTTCAAAATGATATTGCTAGTTTCAAACAAGGTTACCAAGAGAATTTATATGAAGCATGAGAAAGGTTAAAGGATTACACTAGGAATTGCCCTCATCATGATATCTCTAGGGAAAATTTTCTTACATCTTCTACAGAAGCACACTTGAGAAGTATTGCTGCGCCTTAGACACGAAAAGTTATGGAAGCTTTGAAAACTTGAATGTGGAACATGGAGAGTTATTGATTGAAAATCTCTCTCAAAGTGATACTTGTTATGGAAGTGACTATGACAAAGAATTGAGAGATACTAGTGGACCGGATCAGGGCATTAAAGATAGATTCAAAGACATCAATGATAGACTTGACAAGATGAGCAAAGCTTTCCTTCTCACTCAAAAACCAGTTAACTATGTGGCAGCGTTTGATAATGGACAATAAAGGAATCAACAAGTATATACTGAGCAGGGAGTTTATGTTGAGGATAATGGAGAGAAACAAGAGGAAGTTAATTATGTGGGCAACCAGAGAGGATTTAAAAACAAAAGCTTTAACCCAAACTACTGCAACCATCCAAACCTCTCTTACCGCAACCCCAATGTTGAAAACCCACAAGACCAAACCTATCTCAAACTACCAAACCAAGCTTTCCAACCAAACTAAATCTTCCAACCTAATCAAAACTTTCAATCAAAACCACAATACTCAAGCCAAAAGCAGACTTTATAACCCAATCAAACTTTCAAACCAAACCCAAAATACCAACTTCAACCTCAATACAACCAACACCAAACGTTCATACCAAACACTAACCAACCCCTTCAACTTTCCCAAACCTTCAAAGAAGATCCTAATACTCTGCTCCTCAAACAACTCTTAGAAGGGAAAACCAAAGGCCCTTTTGAGATTAACAAGACAATGGATGGGATGCAAGGAGCCTACAATGAATTGAATAATAAGTTTGAACTCTTGGCTTCCCATGTAAAGAGCTTTGACAATCGAGTTGCTCAAGTTTCATCATCATCCAAGAGACCAATGAACTCATTTCCTAGTAAAAGTGAAACAAATCCCAAGGAATTTTGTAATGTTACCTCACAACGTTTTGCCTTGATAGATTCAACGGTTTGCTTGGTCCTATCAAGGTCTTTTCCTCTTTATCATTTAACATTCTCATTTCATGATTTTCTTGAAGTTTAATATTGATGATGAACACATGCTTACCAAATTAAATATTCCATGATGAGTATCAATGCATCTATTTATTTCTTCCTTTCAAATGAGACAGTTTCCTTATTAATGATTATCAAACATGTCTCATGCATTTATCATGTATATTTTTGTTTGTCTCTTAATGCATGATGAGGATTATGCTATTGAATCAAATGGTATTGCTGATTATCTTTCTCTGCTACCTACTATGAGTTCAATATTTGGAATCCTTGTTTTGAAAGGTTTTTCTCTTCTCTGTTGAGTATTCTAATGACATGCTAATTTGATTGTTAATTTTTCTTTGGAATTCCTATGATTTTTTTCTAATTACTGATATATACAAAAGGTCTGGTGTCATTCTTCTTCTTCTTCTCCAATACCATGGTGTTTCGACAAGTAGTAATAGGTCCTCCTGGATCAGGCAATATTACCTACTGCAATGATATGTCTTAGTTCCTCTCTCTTATTGGCAGAACCTGCACAAGAAGAGGAAAACATGTTTTAAACAAAGTAAGTGTTAGTTTGTTAAACTAGATTTCTGCTTTTGTGAGTTTAAACTACATTTAACAAGTTTTTGTTCAGAATAGTGGTTTCTCCTCAGATTTTTGGCTTCACCTTCTACATTTAAGAAGCTTCTCATTGGTCAGTCTTAGTTTTCTCATTTCTATGACTTATATAAGTCGTTAATGTGATAAATCGTGAACTCTGTAGTCGTTTTGTAGAAATAGACTAGGAAACTAAAACTAAACTAGAACTTAACTAGTATTTGAAATTTTTAATGAGTGAGACATAAAGTATTAACTCAGAATTCTCTTTTTCAAAGAGATACTCAAGTATTACTTTGACTGGAAATTCCGAATATCGCTGACAAAATATACTACACTATTCTGATTTTCTTCATCTCTATTACTGAGAATATATACACTACACTATTAGAAACATAGTGTAAACTAATTCTTCCTTTCTCCTTCTCTTTGACTGAGAATATTTACTACATCATCAAACCTAGAAACCAGTTCTTATTTTTCCATCGTTTTTTAGTTTAGGTTTTGGTTTCTAGCAATCCAAATAGATTTGCTCTAAACTTTATGGACTTGTTGAATAGCCAACAAGAGCCAACAAATCTGGAAACTCTTTTTTCCCTTCCTATCCAAATGAGCTCCTCACAAGTCCCACACTATAGTACCCAATATATTGATGCCCAAAACCTAGATGAGAACTCAAGCGAAAGTAGACGTAGATGGACAGCCCCTGAAGATGTTGTCCTCATTAGTGCTTGGTTAATCACCAACAAAGATCCAATTGTGGGGAATGAGAAAAAAGCTACTACCTTTGAAAGATAATTATAGCCTATTATGCTGCAAGTCGAGTAGTAGTGGGTAAACCAAAGAGAGAAAGCATCCAATGTATGCAGAGATGGAAAAAATAATCAATGAGAATGTCAACAAGTTCGTAGGATGCTGCAACTAAGTTTCTACTCGGAGAAGTAGTGGCCAGTCAGAGGATGATGTTCTACAAATGTCTTACGAGTTCTACTTCAATGATCATCAAGTGCGAAGTAAGAAGATTACATGAGTTGCATATGTTTTGCTGTTACAATTCTTGTGTGTTACTCTGTTTCCGTAGTGCAACACCTTTGAGTGATTAGAATGACACAGTTCTTGTCGTACTTTATATAATATGGATTGCTTAGTTTTTTCCACTTAGGGTTCTATATCTTTTTGCAGGTAAGAACCCGTGAAACATCAAGTGGTGCAAATTGAGCAATTGTCGGCATAAAAAAACGAAGAAAATATCAAGTCTTAAATTTCTTATCTAATTTGGGGTTTTATAATATTTTACTTCTATATATTTTAACTCAGACGCTTTTGAACTGAAGCAACTTTCAATTGTTTATCTCTTTTTGCTATATTTCACTTCAATTCCAAATCTCTTTAAACTTTTAATTTTTAATTTTCGGTTTGCTATATTGCTCTTCATTTCCGACTTTCACTAACCAACCCAAAATTTTAGAGAAAATATCATCTTCAAATTTAGATGAAGAGTTTGATAAAGCCTTTGATGAAAAATTTGAAAGTCTATTTCAACAAGGCATAGATAATTATGAAAATAATCAAGAAAAACAAGTTCAAGGTGCATACAATCTCATGTTGAAAGAGGACGCGAGGATGGACACATTCGTTTATGGAATGATTAATTCAGTGAAAATTCACCATACTCTCAACCTATGTTCCGACATCGTTTCAGAATGAGCAAGCTATTGTTCATACGTATTATTCAAACACTATCCAATGAAGTACCATACTTCCAACAAAGACGAGATGCTACAGGAATATTGGGTCTGTCTGGACTACAAAAGTGTACATCATCCATTCAGATGATGGCATATGGGTGTGCAGCTGATGCAGTGGCTTAATACTTCCGCCTCGGTGAAAGCATGTCATTGCTATACTTGGAAAAATTTGTCAACAGAATTATATTTTTGTTTCAGAATATCTACCTAAGAAGCCTTACACCAGAGGATCTCCAATGATTTCTCAATCAAAGAGAAGCATGGGGATTTCCCGGGATGATAGGAAGTACTGATTGTATGCATTGATAGTCGAAGAACTGTCCTACAATTAGAAATAGCAGTATTCACATGGATCTGGAAAACCTACTATCGTTTTAGAGGATGTCGCTTCACATGACCTCTGATTTGGTATGCATTTTTGAACCTTCAAATACCTTAAACGATTCTTGGGCGGTCACCAGTTTTTGATGATATATTAGAAGGTCGAGCTTCGAGAGTGGATTATTTTGTCAATGGACGACACACCAATTTGAGTTAATGGTATATATCCAAAATGGGCAAATTTCATTCAATCGATTTCAGCTTCACAATGTACAAAGCATCATTATTTGCACAATGTAAAGAATCTCCTCGGAAAGATGTCGAGCACGCTTTTAGAATCTTGCAAGCTTGATTTACGATTGTCAAAATTCTCACTATTAGTTGGGATAAGACAAAATAGGAAATATTATCAAAACATGTATCATATTGCACAATAGAATCATAGAAGACGAACGAGATGGATACAATCTTTATAATGTATCAGAATTCTATCAAGTAGAGAGAAGCGGGACTTCACATGTAGATTTAATGTTTACTACAAATATGCCTACCAATCTTGGCAATACGATGTGCGTTCGAAATCGACTTCCTGATAGAACAATACATCTACAACTGGAAGCTGATTTGGTTGAAGATATATGAAATTTTTTTGGCACAACCTAAAATTAGACCAAGACAATTATGTTCTTCATAATGCTTTTATATGTATCTATCATTATTTGTTTTCTTTTTATTATATCTAATTTCAAATTTGAAGTTTTTAATAAATGTTTAAAAGTAATTATAATGTATATGTATATATATTAAAATATTCTATAATTATCATTTATAGTTTAGTTTTGTTAATTTCCATAATTGTAACCCAAAATATTTTATGTTTTAATTTAAACAAAAAATAAACGCATTTTCAATAAATCTTTATTTTTTTATTCTTAAGATATATATAATGAAAATGACTAATGGAAGGTTAAAATGTAATAAGAGTTAGTAGGATTTAAACTAAACTAATATTAATTTATTATTAATTAATTGTAAAGATCCTCTAATGAGGATGACTAATAATGATGATTTTAGGATACTCAATCACAAACAATATGCAGAAATTAACTTAGCAAAAATAACAAGAAAGAATGAATGTTTCCAAGACTAGAGCTCAAAAAGAGATATCACAATAGTAACAAGATCTAGTTTTATTATATCTAATTTTAAAGTATATTTTATAAGAAAAAACTATTGAAAAATCAGATTATTTAATTATTGGAGACATGATTGGGGTTCGTCTGATTTTTTCAATAGATTGTTCTTATATAATATATTTTAAAAACTAGATTAAAATTTTCAAAAATATTAAAATTATAAAATTTACAAAATATAACCAACGCCATCAACCAGAAAATGTCTTAGCAATTGTATGAACATAATTGTAAAGCTACTAAAGTAATCGACTCTAAAATGGCTTCCATTCGCTTGGTTAACGTTGAATCGATCCATTTGTCAAAAAGTATCTTCTCCCTAAGGTGTCATCTAAAAGAAAACTTCTAAATTGGTTATCATTTTATCGACTCTACAAGCTTCAATGAAAGCTTGTATGTTTTCATATTTTTTATTTCTTCTTTTTTTGGGTATGGAAGTAACTGTAGGGATCTACTTTGTGCAACTCCTAAAACTTTTCATGTTTAATGTTATCAAAAAGAAAAAAAATACAAAAGTAAAGAGTAAAGGAAAAAAAAGACATAAGGGAGTATTATCGAAGTTGAGAGGCACAAGAAGAGACCTTATCTGCAGAAGACAAAAAGCCTTTTTTAGATTAAAAAAGAAAGAAAGATAAAAGCAAATATGCGCCACTCGTAACCCACCCCTATCTCTTTGGCAAAAGCCACTTCACTCTATCCCATTTTTCACTATAAAAAATGGGACATTTTTTATTATTAAATTTTTCTTTCTAAGAAGAAAGATTCTTTTGAGGCCTTTCATATTTGTCAACTCTTTCATTGCCATCTGTTGCAAACACCCAAGTCTCCTGATTCATCAGTTTAAAGTCATCTTCAAGTCTCAGGTAAAACTTCTCATTCTCTCTGTTTTTATTCAAATTCTCTTTAGTTTTTTTCCAGCATTTTGATCAGATCTTGTCACTTGTATTTGGAAACCCATTTGTTTCTGGTAAGAGAATCTTGTAATAAAGTTAAACTCTGTCTTTCATTGCTAATTAAGCTTCAAAAAAGTTTGATTACATTAGATCTCGGGTCCACTCACTTAATAATTAATCCACACTTCTCCACTTTTTGAATTAAAATCAACATTGGATCATCATACTTTTTGGTATTTTAATGTATCTCTTTGTCTTTTGCTGTTAATTTAATGTATTTGGTTACTTTCTAATCATCATTTTGCATAGTGAATTTGGTTTAGCTTTTTCATTCTTGTCAAGAATCTGGATGATTTCAGACCAAAGTGCATTAATCACTCTGGTCAAGAATCTAAATGATTCAGACCAAAGTGCACAAGTCATTAATCTATAGAATACTTTTGTAAATTCCTAACTTAGACTAATGGTTTATGATTTGTTTATGGATCCAAGCTAAGAAATGGCGCAGATCTTGGCAGCCTCTCCAACATGTCAGATGAGAGTGCCTAAACACTCATCAGTCATCACAAACAAGTTATGGAGCTCGGTTGTGTTGAAACAGAAGAAGCAGAGCAACAAACTAAGAAGCTTTAGAGTTGTTTCTCTCCAATCTGATAACAGTACAATCAATAGAGTTGAGACTCTTCTCAATTTAGACACCAAACCTTACTCTGACAGGATCATTGCTGAGTACATTTGGTATGCATAAATATTATCATCTCGATTTACTTTTTACCGGATTCTTCCAAAATTTTCGTAACATTGTCTTTTTATTTGGATAGGATTGGAGGATCTGGAATTGATCTTAGAAGCAAGTCAAGGGTATGGTTGATACTCTAGACTGTTAGTAAATTGTGTCAAGAACTATGATATGATGCTAATACATTAATGATGGTTTCAGACTATTGAAAAACCTGTTGAAGATCCTTCTGAGCTTCCCAAGTGGAACTATGATGGTTCGAGTACCGGACAAGCACCTGGTGAAGATAGTGAAGTGATTCTATAGTAAGATTTTTTTCACATTTTCTATACATATTATCTTTTTTTTTTATCTCACTATCTCATATTTCGTGTATCGTGCTTATTTGTTCTGTTCAGTCCCCAAGCTATCTTTAGAGATCCTTTCCGTGGTGGCAATAACATATTGGTATGTATCATTGAGGTTTTATAGTATAAGCAACATTTTGGCAATCACACACTACTTATTTGAGATTTATTATATGAAGGTTATATGTGATACTTACACACCAGCTGGTGAACCAATTCCAACGAACAAACGTGCCAAAGCTGCTGAGATCTTTAGTAACAAGAAGGTCACTGAAGAGTTGCCATGGTTTGTCACTACTTCAAAACTCATTCTAATCCCATTTACTAAAGAATTTGCTGCTTAAAGTTTTGAATACTTTAGGTTTGGCATTGAACAAGAGTACACTTTACTTCAGCAAAATGTTAAATGGCCTTTGGGTTGGCCCGTTGGAGCGTATCCTGGTCCTCAGGTGATAATCAAGTGAAGCCAAAAAAGTATGTTTTGTGTTTGTTTAACAAAATAAGTAACTAACTCTATTTAGTTTTCAGGGTCCTTACTACTGTGGAGTAGGAGCTGACAAGATTTGGGGGCGTGACATTTCAGATGCTCATTACAAAGCTTGCCTATATGCTGGAATTAACATTAGTGGTACTAATGGTGAAGTTATGCCAGGACAGGTCTGCTTTATCAATGGAGCTTTGATAATAAATGATGCTATTGTTATGTTTTACCAGTTGTTAATCCTCTCCTCTGGTAAACACTTTTGTAGTGGGAATTCCAAGTTGGCCCGAGTGTGGGAATCGAAGCAGGTGATCATGTTTGGTGTGCTAGATACCTTCTTGAGGTAATCAAAAGTATCTTTTGTTGAGAATAGTGAGTGAGTTAAGATTTTGTAACTGTTGTTACATTTTTTTGTAGAGAATCACAGAACAAGCTGGTGTTGTCCTAACACTTGATCCCAAACCGATCGAGGGTGATTGGAATGGTGCTGGTTGCCATACCAATTACAGTACAAAGAGCATGAGAGAAGATGGAGGATTTGAGGTGATTAAAAAGGCAATCTTGAACCTCTCCCTTCGTCACAAGGAGCACATCAGTGCTTACGGTGAAGGCAATGAGAGGAGGTTGACTGGAAAGCACGAGACTGCTAGTATTGATCAATTCTCATGGGTATGCTATGCTATTAAAGTCTGAAATATTTCATATTCTAAGTCCTGCTCTTATGATCTAAACTTGATCTTTGCAGGGTGTGGCTAACCGTGGATGCTCGATTCGCGTGGGGCGTGATACCGAGAAGAAAGGAAAAGGTACTGATTCTGCCTTGGTAGCATATATATTTTTGTAATGTTATAACATGTATTGTTGTGAATTTGAATATAGGTTACTTGGAAGACAGACGTCCTGCATCAAACATGGACCCATACATTGTGACCGCACTATTGGCTGAGACCACACTCCTTTGGGAGCCAACTCTTGAGGCTGAAGCACTTGCAGCTCAAAAGCTTTCCTTGAATGTTTAAAATTTAGTCGAAGCTTTCATGAAACCGATGAACACATATGTCTATGTGGTCTTTCCGGGATCATAAGGTTGTTTTCAGATAATAAGACATTCTTTGTTGTCTTTTCATTTTCATTGTTGAAAACTCAGAACTTTATGGACAATGTTCATCCTTTTATATTGGTTCTTAAGACTATTATGGTCTCACTGTAAAGAATTGTTCTAGTTTTTATGGCTTCAAATAAATTTCTGTGTTGAAGAAAGTGTTTGAGAGACTGTAAGCTGAAAAAAAAATCTGTGTTGCAGTTTTCAGCCGGTTTTACCAGTTTAACTCGTATCCGGGTTTTGGTTCAACCGGATTTAGCTAAATGATCGACTTCCAGTTGGACTGAACCGGTCCGGTTTCCAAAACAGTATTATACCTTATTCTAAAAATCCCGCCTAGTCGCTAGGCCCACCCTCGCCGCCTCGATTAATGATTAATCCCTCGAGAAAGTCAGTCAACCGATTACTCCCCGCCTAATCCGATTAATTCCCGCCTAATCCGATTATTTTCGGCATAATCATCTATAATCCAATTATTTTTAAATTTTCAAGTATAATTTTTTTTTTTTTTGTTATTCAGACATTTATATTGATAGTTTCTGATGTTTCATAATAAATTATGTTAAAATTATAAATAAAAATCATAAAATAAATTATTAATACTACATTTTCATGTATTTACTATAATTTTAAAAACAATATTATTTAAAAGTTTAATATAATGGATAAATATATTTTAAAAATATTAAAATAACCTAAAACTAATCCCCGTTTACTCCCCGATTAATCCTCTAGGCGCTAGGCCCACTCTCGTCGCCCGACTAGCGCCTAGCGATTTTTAAAACATTGGTATTATATCAGATTTCATTTGATTAGTAACTTCTTACCGGTATAGGTATACCAGTTTTGTGGTTACCAATCACAATATCAGAAAATGTCGGTGGTACATCATTTTATCTCTTACAACTTCTAACAATTCCGCTATCAAGAACCGTTCTCTCTTCTCACTAAATGACACTTACCGTTTTATGTAGAGCTGTCAATGTGGGTTATTATCCACGGGTCCCGCTCCATTTGACCCGCCGCGGAACGGATGCAGATCGACCAAAAACATGTTTTAAAATTAGCGGGTCAATCGGGACAGATTACGATATTTTTATTTGCGGGTCAAGAAGGTACCTGCTATTTTTTTTAATTATTTTTTTTGGTATGAGTTTTTAAAGAAAAATTAGGTTGTTTTAAGTTTTTTAAATAAATTGCTTATATTTTTGAGGTTTTTTTATGTTTTGTATTTTTTGTTGTTATTTTATAAAATTTTTAGATATAATATATATATATATTAAATGATTTAATTTTTTTTAATTATATTTTAGCGGGTCTAGCGTGTTACCCACCCGCTAATTGATGCGGGGCGGGTGCAGGTTACTCTTTTAGTCTTTGCGGGTCATGCAGGTAAAAAAATTTTGTATAAAATTTTTGAAAACCCGCGGCGGGACGGATCAGCTGGTTGACCCGCTTGATAACTCTAGTTTTATGGATCTCCTCTAGTATAAACAAAACGTCTAAACTTCCCATTTTTTACTTTTCAACTACTTGTACCAGAAAATGTGGCACTAGGAAAATCAAAGAAACTGTTTGGTTTAAAGAGTAGTAGTTAGGATTGTTTGTTTCTTCACTTAGATTGATGAATTTGAAGTTACATAACAAGAACATATAGATAACATAACTCGTATATGCAACAGAGAGTGAATTTGGGATTAAGGTTAATGTAATTTGTAATACCCTTTAAATTCACTATCCATAGAAGTACTATACAATATAAAGCTATAAGTCAATTTTTTTTCTTTCACTTCAACTACTTGTTAGTTACCAAAGAGGTGTTAGCCTAGTAATAGTACAGAGGGTTATTCTTTAAATCAGAATATCTAAAGCCTGACTCTGGGGACAGAGGGTTATTCTTTAAATCAGAATATCTAAAGCCTGACTCTGGGGACTTAGGGAGATTGAGGACCCAAGGTTCAGAACTCCCACAGTATATAAAAAAACTACTTGTAGGCATGTAACAGAAAATGCTGCACTCATTTCTGGTAAGTAATCTTTCCTTTATGATCTTGTTACACTTATTTAGTAATAGTAGATTTGTGGAAAATATTTAATTCTATACTTGTTGATGTATTTGTTTCAAACCTAATATGTTTCCATCCATTTGATTCTTAGAACTTCCTCATTTAAAAGTAATTGATTTTCGAGATATGTCTATGAATCATCAATGCTGGATACAAATAATGGTCTTGAATTGTCTAATCCTGGAGAAAGTGAATGTTTAAAGGCGACGAAAATTAAACTGCTAAATGATGATTTTGAATTCCCCGATGAACCTCCTCTATCGCAGGCTGCTTTTTCATGTTCATAAAATGTTACTGTGATCTTTTTCTTAAAATGTGTTGATAGTAAAATGAGTCAACTATGTAGTCAAGATGGTTGAAGCGAAATCTTGCTTGTTTTATTTCATGTTCTAACAGAGCTCATTGATGTTATGGACGATAGTGACATAGATGAAACAATATAGTTGTAGTAGTTCCCAAACAATTAAGAACAATAAAAACATAGCACAAGTCAATTATCTAGAAGATGAGGTAAGAAAACCCCACTATATTAAACGTCTTATTAGCTCTAATGGCATTTATATAAGATTATAACTATATGTCAATTATGTGGGTTGATTATCTACTTCCACAAGTGAATTATCATATATGATCAGATGAACACATAACTAATGCCTCTTTCTAGCTCCACATAAAATATAAGTTACATTTATTAATATCCACATATAGAAAACTTTATTTCTTAATAGTCACAGGTTAAAAGTTTGAATCTTAATTACATATAATCTATGGTTAGCAATGGTTTGGTGATAAACATTAAAAAATAGTAAACAGGATTAAACATAATTAAACCGGATTTCACCTAAACTATACCATAATCATGTAAATTTATAAAAATCTCCAAATAACAACTCACCACACCCTAAATCAAATAAAATTCTTAATTTCTCTCAAACCCTAGAAACCCAGAAAATCAAAATTGAGAGATCTTGTTGATTTCGAAACTAAAATCAAATTGAGAGGTGTGAAATCGAGATGGTGTTAGTTAGTTTAATAAATATAAGAGCTCAAATTACTCCAATTGATGAAGAATCTGATAACCAAGAAGCTGAACAATATGAGTTTCAAGTGGTGGAAGGTGTTGCTAACTTCAAAGATAAACTTTCTGGTCGTCACAATGTCTAATAGTCCTTGGCATATTCGGATTCAGATCAGTTTGGGATCGGATTAAATTGGGTTCAAATTATTCGGATATGAGATTTTCTAATCCTAAAACTATCTGATTGTATTTTCGGTTTGGTTCAGTTTTGATTTCATTGGACTCCGATTGGATCACTGAATTTATATGTAAACTGATACAACTCAAAATATTTTTGATTCGAATAATGAATCCGAATGATCCAATGTAACCAGAAAAATCCAAAAGTTATACTTTTCAAAAAATAAAAAAGAAACTTAATCGGAAAGGAGAATATGAATTGAAAAACATAAAAAAAATTTCTTGAATATGGCATATAATTAGGAATGTTAGTAGCTAATATTTATTTTGTATATTTAAAAATCTATATAACTATATATAAGTGATATATGTCAGATATTGGATCAGATTTGGGTCGAAATCGAAACCAGAAATTTCTTAGAATTAAAATATATCAGATTTTATGAGATATCTGATTCGGATCTGGTTTAGATTTTATCTGATCGATAAGGATCAAGCTAATGTCTACACTGACTGTGACATTGATGAAGAATGAGCTGTTCCACCAAGATTTGATGTCAGACATGGAGATTGAATATTGTAAGAGAATAAACAATTTTACAATGGAGTAGTTTTCAAAGAGACCATTTTTGACTATGCTCTAAGAATAGGTCAGAATATATCACATAACAGATACGATAAAAAACTTCAGTTCATATGTCTTGGTGACAGCTCTAAGTGGTGTATTTACCGTGCAATCACTAGATATTCACCAATGTGAAGAGTTAGAAGATTTACTAAGACTCATAGTTGTGTTCCAAATGGAGAATGTGATATGTTTATGGTTTCGTTTATTATTACTACATTTTTGTAGATAAGATTCATGAAAAGAACATGAGTACTTCATGCCAATGAACATTGAAGAAATCATAAAGGAGGGATGAAGGATCACTGTATCAAGGCCACAATGAAAATTTAAGCCTACAAAATTACCCAGAAATCAATTTTTTAAATCGAGCTTATAGAATGGGAAATCGAGTTTATATAGGCAAGAAATTGAGCTTTCATCCACCTAATTTAAGAATGACGAGTAATAAACTATAAAAGAACATAGAATTACACTCAATTTTGGAATTTAGGATTTTAGAATTCTTCAAATTATAGCTGACATTCAAACTTTATAAATTTCAGTTGGAGCCGACTTTTAGATGGGCTCAGGTATTCGGAAATGTTTGGTTTTTGATTACTCAGGTTTGTATCGGTTTTGTATCGGATTTAGGTCATAAACCAATAAAATCCGAGATGTGTGGATATGTAAGTAGAACTTTCAATCTATGGCTGCTAAGGAATTAAACTTATATTCTGTGTGGAGTTTGAAAGAGGCATTAGGCCACCTCCACTGAGGGGTGTTAAGCATGGGATGTTTAAGTTAAAAACCCAAAAAATAGAAATGAACAAAAAACTTAGAATAAGTGATTTATTATGGATTTTTAGCATCTACAAAGGAAATGTAATACTGACACTTACTCAGATTTAGAGTAATAGGTGGAGGTCCCCACAAGTTTGAATGAACATACTCTAGAATCTTCTTAGAGGTATGCTTTCCAGTTTTATACGGAGTATTGTGAGATTTTCCAAGAATGCAGTACTTACAGTTTTTCATTTCTGGTAGGTCTCTCTCGTTTAGTAATTTCCTCTGAATCATTATCTTCAGATATGTTGTCACTCATATGGCCTACTCTGCTATGTCATAAGTGAGTGGTCACAGGTATGCTTACTGTCACGTTTTTGTGCTAGTTCATCTTTCCTATCAAGAAGATACATCGTATCCTTGTAGTAGAAGATACATAGTATCCTTGTAGTTTCCTGCTAAAATTTCTCTATTTTTTCTAAACACTTATAGCCTGAAGTTCTTATACTGATACCAGCAACCAAGTGTTTCCAATTTCCCCAAAGAGAGAAGATTTTTTCTGGCTGATGGAGAGTACCTTACTTTTGACAAAATGACTTCGCTTCCATCATAGTTAACAATCTTGATCTTTTCTATTGCAGTGATCTTGCAAAAGGTGTCATTTCCCATAAGTATTCTGCCTCCATCAACTTCTTCTACATCAAACATGAGATCCCTTCTCTTAGTTATGTGGTAAGAACAACCTGAATCCAGTATCCAACCTTCCTTTGAACCACCATGAGATGCTGTTAACATAGTTGGTTATGAACTTTGGGCTTGAGCAAGACTTGCTTCTCCTTTTTGGTTACTTCTGGATTGATATCTCTTTGGACAATTTTTCTTTAAGTGATCTTCACTTCCCCAAATTTAACAGGTTCTTTTCTCAATCTCTTTCGACTTGTTCTTGTTTGATTTCCCCTTTGATAGACTCTTCTTATATGTTCTTCCTCTTGTCTTTACAAACAGTCCCTCATCATTACTTTCTTAGTTGGAAATCCCTTTTTCTTGAGCTCTAATTCTATAGAGTAAGTTGATCTTATAATATCTTTTGTGATGATGGTATTTTTAGTGCTGACGATCTATTTCCCCATGAGAAATATCATATATGATCAGTTAGAGCCCAAACTATGGCCTATTTGTATATATCTATCAGAAAACTATGCAAAATCTAATACCACATGAATTGAAAGTTTTATAGCTATGATCTCATCTACCGAGTTACCATCAACTCCGATAGAAAACCACATAAAAATCCAGACCAAACCGAAACCCATAACTAATTCAATTTAAAACCAACTAATTCGACCGATAAAACTCGACCAAATGACCCAACTTTTTACTACCCGATAAAACATGCAATTTAACGGTATACTCTAAAAAATCCCCAATTTCAAACATATACGAACCCTAAATTCCCAAATCTCAAATCAAGTACTTATTGTTCTTGGAAATTCGATAGTGAGTGTTTGGTTAGTTTACAGTTTCGTTTCCTCTTTTTGTGATTAACCTCAAATTATTGGGGTTATCAATGTGATTATAGTTTTGTTCTTTAGTTCTTAAATTTCTGTTTTTCATAATGTAGATGGTTTGTCTGTTTGTATTTCTGGTTGTCTATACTTGTGTTTGGTTTGAATCTAGGCAGGATTAATGTGTCTGAAATTTTGACTGGTTCTTCGAGTGGACGAAGAGGACGAGTTTTGGGAGTGCCGAAGATGTGTTGGTGTGGAGAACCAGTTCTTACTTTAATGTCAAAATCCACCACCAATCCTTGCCGTCGTTACTTTCGTTGTCAGTTGGCTGCATCTTAGAAGGTATTTTTTTTACTTGTTAAAAAAAATCTGGGTTAGAATATGTAATACTATTTTATGATTTTTAATGTTAGCTTAATGTTATAAATGTTTCATGTAGCTGGAGAATGATAATCACATTTTCAAGTGGGTTGATGAAGCTTTGTTAAACGAGATTGAGGTAATAAAATTAAGAATTTGAAACTCGAGGAAGAGGTTGCAAAACAGAGAGAGGAGTTTGAAAAATTTGGGTATGATAGGATAGAGAAGAAGTTGGAGAAGAATATATTAGAACAAGTTGAAAATATATTGGAAGAATCATCAAAACATATGAAAAAATGATGATGGTTGTTGTCATTGGATGCATGATGATGGTTGGAGGTAGTAAACTATTAGGTTGATTACTCTTGTTATGAATTATGTTTGGACATCTTTATGTTTTATGTAAACTTGGTATTTGATGACTTATGTTTGATGACATATATTTTATGTAATGTAAACTTTATGGTTTTGTTTAAATATAATTATTATATAAGCAATGATGTTCTTTATTCTATTTTTAATTTCTTTAAGAAAAACAAAACATCTACCAAATTACCATTACCATTAAAACAAGATTTGATTATAAAAAGATGATTATCATGTTCCTAAACCGACCGATACAATAAGAGGTTCAAAAGACATAGTTTTGGTCATACAAACAAAAAGAGATGTCACTTCCTATAATGACCACACTAAATATCCGATATTAGTCCTAACATCCTATATTGCCTTATTAATCTTGAGAGATAGTTCCTTGAGAAGGTTCAGTCTGAGTAGATTGAGATGCTCCAGTCTCCGAAGGATGAATATCATTTCCTTGGAAAAAAAAAGAACATAAACATATATTCATCATGAACACACATACACATATCATAACCACATATTGACGAACCTGTGTTGAGTTTTTGGTATGGAACCTTGAGTTATGGTCAGCCATTCCACATATTCTGCAGTGCATAATCCTCCTCTTCTCTTTTGTTGCTTTCTTGGTTGGAAATTCATTTTTACCTCTTTTCTGTTCTTATCAGCTTTACTCTCCTTTTTATTCCTGTTTGTGGTGGAGAAGGTGGAACATGGACATTTGCTCCATCTGTTAAAGGCCAGAACCTTGCATCTCTAAATGGAATAAGTCTTTCCTCATATTTTCTCTTCCACATTAATATCTTGAACCAATGGCATATATAGTCTTCAGGAACAAGCTTCTTTGCTAAAATAACTTCATATGCATGCTCACACGGTATCTCACATATCTCAAACTTCATGCATGTACAAGTTCTCTTCTCTAAGTTAACCCTGTAACCACATCCACTCAGCATTGCTTCATACATCCCATTGGTGCTTCTAGTAATCTTGCAAGCAGAAACTTTCTTATGCTCTTTGGCAATAAATTTTACCACGTAAGGTGTGCAAATCTCTAAACAAACACATAAATAGTGAAATATATAATATATAAATATCAAAAATAAAGATTGAAATATATGTTACCTTTATGATCATGAGATATGGCCGATCTTTGTGCTATATGTGCCATAGCAAGCCATCTAATAGTCTCCAGCATTGGAACAAAAGCTTTATTTCTTGCTTTCACTATAGAGCTGTTAAATGACTCAGTTGAGTTATTTTCAATGTCTTCACAGTAATTACCTAGCTTGTAGAAGGCTCTACACCAAGTCTTCGGCTTCTTCTTCAAGACATCATTTTAGATCTCAGTATCATAACAAAACAACCTCTCCAAGTTTTGTTGATACTCAGATTCATTATAGCTTCATGCCAAATTCCATACGAGAGGCTTCATCTGAGTTTTGTTATCATGTTTTGCCTTCAAATTAGCATAAATGTGTCTAACACATTTCCTATGCTCTGCTTTTGGTAATTCCAGCTCCACAACTTTGATCAGACCCTACATGAAAAAGAAAACAATTAATATACCCATCAAACAATACATTCAACTAAACATTTAAGAGAAACAATATTACATTTTGCCTATCAGACACTATAATGTATCCATCACCATCCTCAAGATCTAAATCATATTTCAACTTCTTTACAAACCACAGCCAGTTCTCTATATTTTCAACTTGAACAACAGACCATGTTATTGGATATATAACATTGTTTGAGTCTCTACCTAAAGCTACAAGTAGCTGGCTCTTTGTGTTCTCTTTCGAAAATGTTCCATCAACTCCTATAAGAGGTCTACATGATGCTTTCCAAGTTCTTCTGAGAACATCAAAGAACACATAAAACCTATTGAATATATTCTGACCAGTTTTGTTTGGAATTGTGTCAATCTCCACAGTCGAATCTTGATTACAGTAAAGTATCTCAGTTGCATAATCTCGAAGCCGAGCAAACTGAGTAGCATATTCAGACTCAACCCACAACAATGCTTTAATCCTAGCAGCTTTACACTGACGCCTAGACACAGTGATTCTGAATCTCTCTTTAACCATTTCTTCTATCTTCATTGGCATATAATACTCGGGTTCCTCTCTAATCTTGTCCAAAAACATCCTAGCTATCACAGGGACCTTAATCATGTCAACATCACCATTAGGAATGCATGTATGCTCATCTATAAACTTCATAATCTTCCACATTGATTTCTTAGGAAAAATCATAGCATAACACTTCCATGGACACTTTGAATCCTCAGCATTACAACCTAGACACTCAAAACCTATCTTATCCTTATCATACATGTACTGAGAGATGTTTTGGCCCATTTTTTAGAGCATAATCTTGTACACACTCATTGAAAGCTACGCCATTGAAGAATGTTTGCTTCGAGTACAAATTTCCATTACCATGTCTGATATGTACGTGTACTCTCTCTGTTTTAGCTCCTGGTTCATCTCCATCACTCTCCGGATACATATCATGCTCAATCTCAGGTTCACTTCTATAAATGTGAATAGTGGAGTCGATGAACAGCTCATCTCGTTCCAATTCTTCTTCGTCAAAGTTTACTCCATCGTTAGCAACTAAAGCCATCAAAGCTTACAACTTCAATATCTAAGGTTTCAATTTCCGAATCAACTCCATTGATTTTTGATTCTAGGTTTCTAGGGTTTCGATTTTGATTTGGGGATTTCTAACGGATGGATCAATGGGTGGGTTAATTGGGGTTTAATTATAATCGGGTTGTAATCCGGTTTTAATCTCTGTTCGGATTTTAATTTGGTTTACAAATAGGTTTAATTGGTTAAATATAATCTTGATTTCATAAACCAAAAAGAAACCAAAGTCAAAATGGTCAATGGGGACCTTGATTTCGAATTTTAGAAATAATGGGATCATAGCTATAAAACTTTCAATTAGTGTGGAATTAGATTTTACATAGTTTTCTGATAGATGTATACAAATAAGCCATAATTTGGACTCTAAGTGATCGTATTTGATACTTCTCATGGAAAATAGATCGTCAACCCTTATTGCTGCTGTATTTTAGAGTATGGACCAAATTGTCATATTTCTTAGGTAAGCTATTCATGAGTATAGCCATCTTGTCTTATTCTCCCATCTCTGCATTTACGCTTTATAAATCTAACACCAATTTGTTGAATGTGTCCAGATTAAGACTCTGATCATCCACCATTTTGAAGTTGAAGAGCCTTTGCTTTAAGTAGAAGTAATTTGGCAAGGTTTATGCTTGGTACTCATTTCTAGAGAATTCCACATATCATATGCAGTCGGCTCTTTCATTAACGTTCTTAAAACTGAGTGTGTCAGACCATGACCAAAGAGGTTTCTGACTCCTAGATATTTCTCGTTCCACAATGGATCTGGCTTTGCTCCATCTTCAGCAGAGGCCTTAGGTTTAAGTACTGAGCTAAAACCCAAGATCTCTATATGTCCAAGCATCATGTGCTTCCACAGAGTAAAGTCACCTTCACCATCAAACTTGTTTACTTCAAACTTTCCGTGAGTAGGTTCCAACATTTAATTAACCTGAAACTGGCTCAAAGATGTCACCGTTTCTAGGTAAAGTCACCAAAGCTTTCACCTTTTCTCTATTCCACTTTTTAAGACCTTGAAAGCACCTTGAAAACTCTCTTATATAGTTTTAAAGTAGCGTAGCTCTTATACCAATGTTGATTTCTTTACTTAGTTACTAGCGGATTTTCCGCGCTATGCACGGATTATTTATGTATATGTTTTTCTATTTTATGTGATAAAATGTTTAATTTTAATAGAAATTTATCAAAATCAGTTTTATATTTTATATGTATAAGACAGTAAATAAAAATAAATTTTACATTTAAAAAAATTGCATGAAATCATTTTTATGCTTGTATTATAAACTTTTATTTTTACTGAGAGAAAGAAAAATTAAACCTAAATTTTCAACATATTTTTCTTGGTTAAAAAATTATTGAATTTTCTCACATTCACAGCGTAACTTTATATATTTTATTACTTTTTTGCTCATTTTATCATTAAATATGGTTGTTTATTTGAATAGATTGTTGGTATTGTGATTTGTATAAAATTTTGTCTATCTGCACAACTGCTGTCTGCCATTGAACGAATAAAAAACATGTTGGAGAAATTCTTAGTTTATTCTCGGCAAAATATAAAAATGTGTGATGTAGGTAGCTGAAAACCTAAGGGGAGAAAACAAAGACAAAAAATTATTGAAAGGATTAGAAAAGAAAGAACTTTGTGTGATCTATATTCACTATGGAAGAAGTGGGTGCTTGAACCTCAAAACTTTTAACTTTAACTCTACTCTCACCAATAACAACAATATATAAGAGATAAAAGTACACATTATACATTAAAAGAAACAGACATTAGAAATTTGGTAAAATACATTAAAACAAATAATCATAGGATATTGTTCGATGTACCTTTTCGTGTCTTTCGTAAGACCATCATCTCATCACAACCCGCTTGATCTACGATTTTTATTTGCCATGGCTTCGTACAGCCATAAATGCAGAGCAAACAAAACAAATCACATAGAAGTGAAAATATTAAAATATATATTTATGTATTTTAAAATTACTATATTAATAAACAAAACAAATTTTGATGGGATGGAATGAGAGGAGATGAATATATTGGAAATTGACTATTTTTTTATAGGAGAAATCATTTAATTAAGCAATTAACATTTAATATTGCTGATATGTCAAGTTTTTAAGAAATTTTTGTTTGCTGATGTGTACAGCCTATTGAGCCCCAAATAGCTCATTTTATTAGTATAGATTCTGTTTATAATCTCAAGTTTCTAACATTATGTTTTTTTTTTGTAGTTTGGTAAGCAAGAAGGAAATCAGGACACACGAGATTTACGAGTTCTTAATACCAAAGTGGTCAAAGTACATCTCAAAGATGTTCAACCAGATCTCAAGGCACTCAATATGTATAACTGGACAAATACAACCTCTCAGACTCACCATTCTCACCCCTTACAAATAAAGCCCTCCAACCTAAAGAAGATTGAACCGAAGAACACTCTAGCAAAGGTAACTCACACCTGTGTTTTTCTTTCCTCTCTCCAAAGTCGGCCCCGAGCCAATTTATGTAAAACATTTGAATGGGGCCCCTAATTTTTGAGAGTCCCACAAAAATAAAAAATATTAATGTAATTTATATGAAAATTAGAGTAATTACTGGTGGCAATAAAAAATATTTAATAAATATTTTTTGAGTTCAATATTATAATAAATTAAATAAATATTTTTTTATAAGTATTATTATTTACTTTTTAATTGTATTATTATATTTTTCAAATAAAATAAATTTTTAGATATTAATTTTTACTCATTGATTAATTAAAAATAATTTTTGATGTTATATGAACATAAATATTATAATTTATTTATTTTTGTTTGGGGGCCCGAATTTTTAGGTCCTGTCTCTCTCTAGAACTTTCCTATACATGTAACGATAGAATGGCCATCTCCCCAAGCTTTATGACCCTTTCCTTTTATCTTGTGCCTTCACCGTTTTTGCAGGTGCTATACGACAACTATGTACTATAAAATGTTCATCAATACTCCAAAACGTCCTCACATCTGCCGTTTCCTTTCTCTTGGGCTTAAGTCACACGTAAACACCGACTGGGTCTTAGCTAGCCAACCCACATGAAGCCCACATGTCTAAGGTCAATCATCAAATCGACATAATACTTGAAATCAAACTTCTACGCAAAGATAAACATATAACCACGTAACGAGAAGACCACATGCTGGTTTACAAAACATAGTGTGAATTTGTAATAGAAGTTTTTTCTTATCAACGTGTGATAAAAGATTATTGTAAAACGTTTTTAAATTCACCATCCAAAGAAATAATATAACTTAATAAACTAAAAATCAAGATTTCCAAAAAAAATTTACTTTCTTACTACTTAAGCAGAAATTTTGAAACTTGAGAGCGTAATCGAATACACTTTTTGGTTGATTTGGTAACATGATTGGGATTTGTACAACAAACTGTTGAAGTGTTCTGTGACATTTTTTCTTTCTTTATATTTACTTTCTACCAGCTCAGTTCATTATGACAACAAAGCATATTGATAATGAATGTATGATTTCATAAAAAAATGTGAAGGTTCATCACAAAGAGAGATCAAGATTCACACCACACATAATTCTGCTGATATGCTTACTATAAATCTTGCTAAAGCTTTTAAATGGTATTGAAAAATGAAGTGTTTAGGTTTTATAAATTGTGAAAACAAAAATGCATGACCTATAAATTAAATTGGTCCCATGGCAATAAATAAATAAAAATGGAAGCAAAATCAATCGGTACATTATCGAAATCATAACTGGGTTGCAATGACTTCAATCTGTAGCTATTGGACTCAAAAAATGCTAACCAATTCTGAAGCTATCAAAAGAAGACACTCCAAGCACTGGCGGATCTAGAGTATCAGAGGGGTGTGGCATGTGCCTCATTGAATATTAACAAAAGAAATTAAATATTTTAGGTTTGGTGTTCCATGTAAAATTGAGCTTTACATTCCCCACTGACTCCAAGTGAACTATTACTAGATATCAAACCGCAAATATCAAATCAATGGAAACCAAGAGGTTAGAAGCCTTTCACCGGTAGACCGTGAATAAATGAGATGTCAATGGCGAGAAACAAGGAGCAACCAAACACCGACTCCATCCGCACCATATGATAGCAGCTCATTGATCAAACCATGAGCTCTCTTATAACCGAACCACATGAACTAAAATAAACAAAATACGCAAGCTCATTCATTACCGGACATCAGCAAGCAAATAGCACTTAACATCTACAAGGTTTTACTAGCTCTTCCAATCACCTAGTTAACCAATCTACAAACTAAAGCACAAGTCAACATTAGTCCAGCACCACAAAGTGGCAGCAGTCAAATGAACACTACATAACCAAACGCAAAGCAACAGCAAACGGATAGGAAAATAAAGAGGACAAGCAAGGACTATAGTAGCAAAACCGAAGTTTTTTGAGAGAGTGTCAGTTTAATTTAAGATTTTTCTCTCAAAATTATTTTTCTTTCCATATCAATATTAGCCCGAGAAGTTGGATCAGTTATAGAAATAAAATCCACAAAGATAAGTTTAGGCTCTTGTTTAATTTTTGCTGCCTCGAGCTTCTGCCTTTGAATTCCATTTCTTTCAGAAGAGATTTTAGTAGCAGATTTGATAAGTTTACCATTTTGTTCCATCATTTGTTTGAATTGTTCATCAGTTTTTTTGTTTCCTGCTAGCTTTTTTTTGAACCCATTGGTCTTGAAGATAAATTAAAAGTGGTTTCTTTAGTATTTATATTAAGATCAATTGAACTCATACCCGGGGATGGTGATAAAAACGATGGAGATGACAAAACATCATGACCATCTTCTTGGAATGAAACGGGTGTTTTTGTTTGAAAATTTCTCAATACCTTTAAGATTTGGCCAGACGTGATCGAATCTGAATCCTCTCGAGTATTTGGGATCTTGTGCTAATAACATCTTCGATTGGTTCAGCTGACCAATTATTGACCTGATAAAAATGCAAATAATCTAGTAAGTAGGTTGAACTAAAAATATTGTAAGTACAAAGTATATTAAACATACAATGTCTTGTATAGAAGCACCACTAGGATTCTTATTTTCAATCTGGTTAACACATCCCTCAGTTTGGAGGCTGCAGAAAATAATTGTTGTCATTCAAGTTTGTAAAGATCTTCTTGGTCGTGGTTGACTATCAAAAATCTCGGACTTTTTATATATGGCTTCAACTCTACTCCAAACTGATATTTTGATTGGTTTATTTCTATGATTGGATTTTGAGAAACATCAAGATACACATGACACAAGTGCATAACTTCATCAATAGAAGATGACACAGATAGACTAGAAGTCATTTTAGAATAATTATTTTAGAGGTAAAAGTTGAAGATGAGTGATCATTCAAAGAGTAGAATACATTTATATAGAGAGGTGAATGCAAAACAATGGGTAGATCTTGGTTAAATAATTTATTGGTTTAGATTGATTCGGCTTTTTATGACAAGATGATAATGGATATATGACATGAAGAGTGACTAATCAATGTAACAGTTTAATGTTGATAAACAAATAAACGGCTTAGATTGAATAGGTTTTTCTAATAGGAGAATAAAGATAGAAGACATGAAGTGACTACTCAATATAAGGGTTAGATCTTGGTAAAAAAATAATGGATTAGATTAAATCAGATTTTCTAATAAGATAATAATGATATAAGATAAGAAATTACTATTTTATGCATCGGTTTTATTTTAGTAAAAAAAGGTGTAGATTAAATAAACCTACTAAATCCAACAGTAAGATCTTGGTAAAAAAAAAAACCATTTAGATTGAATAGTTTTTTCTGATAAGATAATATAAGATATGAAATGACAAATCAATGCAACTGTTAGATATTGATTATTATTTTTCAAACTTCGAGTATATATATTATATATATACATATATTGCGAGTTCTTTTATTTTGATTTATTTTTATTTTTTTTCATGTAAACATTTTTTCTTTATTTTCTTTTATATAACTTCAGCTTCTGTTACATAATTTTATTTTATATATTTTTTTTTTGATTTTATATTTTATAATTTTATTTTCTATCTTTATGTCGCTGATAGCTAGCTGTTCGTTTTCCAGTTGCGCTACTGATTGCATCAGCAGATCACTGAAATTTCCAAATATTTAAACTTGCAGTCGATGATTGCTGCGACTGGTTAATAAACATTGTGACTATCAAACGAACAGTTTCTCGTTGATTGCCAAACAAAGAGCACCTTACTCTCATGCGATTGTGATTTATTGAAGGTTACTATTTGCGTACACTTACATTTCTACTCATTATATTTTGTTTCCAGATTATAGTAGAGACGGTCGATTCTACCATCCACCTCCGCCCCATCCTCCTCCACCTGGACCACTGCCTCCACCCCAGCCTCCTCCACCTGGACCACTGCCTCCCCCCCAGCCTCCCCCCCAGCCTTTCCCTGGACCACCACCTCCCCTCCAGCCTCCACCGCCTCCCTTCCACCCTCCTCCTCCACCGCCTCCCTTCCACCCTTCTCCCCCACCGGCTCCCTTCCAGCCTCCTCCTCCACCACCTCCCTTCCAGCCTCCTCCTCCACCGCTTCCTCCTTTACCGCCTCCCTTCAATTGATTGACTTTATAATTGGCGTCTCTCTCTTTTTTAACCGTGGCCTTAACCGCAACATCTCCTTGATTGAGACTATTCTTACTTGGTATCTCTACTTGCTTTGCACCTGTTTCAAACCTTATCGAACATAAGAACCCTATCAAGTTAATTTTTAAAACATAAAGAATACTAAACACACCTTCTTTCTTCTTGTCTACGGAAGTCTCTGCTGTGACGGCCATAACAAAAGCCGCTAGCAAAAGAAACCATACGATAAACCTATTCGTATTCATCTTTACTGCTCTGCTTATATGAACATATATGTTTGTTTACCTCGTTATTTATAGCAGCAATGCTTACGTAATCAAACTTGCACTGTTTTAACATTAAAACGAAAACAAAAAAAAACGCACTGTTTTTGCGTAAGGATGACACAGAAAAGTAGGGTCAACGGTGATTAGTTGGGGCCTCGAGTTTTTGCCGACGATCTCTCTTGAACACGTACATTTCTGACGGCCACGTTCGAGGTTATTTACATGATATAGTGTTGTAAGATACGAAAAGGATGGTAAACCTAGTTGACCCTCCTAAGTTAAGTTGCATCACTTTACCTTATTTTTTTGTTTTTACCACTCTCTTCCATCCTTACATCATCTCCATCCATATAACCTTTTAATGAGTTATGAAACAAACAAAAACTATTATTTTAATCAAATTTATTTATATAATTAAATTTAACTTTTTAAAAAAATACACTTAATATATATGTGATAGTGGCAAATAGAGGTTCTTATTAATTTTTTAAGGTTCTTAGAGCATCTTTATCCCAAACATTTATATAAGTATGTTACATATAATTTATTATTATAAGTTAAATATACTCACATATTAAGACTTTAAAAGCACCCACATATTCCAATGTGGGTGTCTTTAAACATTAATTTTAGTTAAAAACAAAAAAAAATAGGTATAAAGTATTTTTAATTTATGAGATTGTGTCTTCCTGAAAACATTTAAGGCCTCCAAAAATCAAAGTGTCTTTAATTTAAAAAGTATTTAATAGTTAAGACACTCTTAATAGATTAGTGATGTACATGGTCTAATATGTCTATAACGTACTTTTTATTAAGTTTAAAGACAATCAGACATATATTTTTGTATTTTTTTTTAAGTTTAAAGACCTCCTCCCGAGATGTCCACCGGAACTGCTCTTAAAGTTCTATAATACGAACATCCAAGAGCTTCTTCATCAGTCGTTTATGGAAAGATTTTTTAAGATTAAAAATGAAAATTAATTGAAAAGTAGCTGAAAGATAATTTGAATTTAGATACTTTAGAAACTTTCTCCATGTGTCCAATTTTTACTGATTATTCTTTTTATAATTAAAATATTAAATATTTTAAATTGAAGAAAATCAACAAAGACTCTCATTGATGATGGTTCTCTAACTCTCACATCCATTTTTAATATTTTATTATTATATACAACAATTTTTTTAAGAACCTCTTTTTAAGAGTCTACAATGGAGATGATCTTACTAATCTTATTTATAAGGAAAACATTGTTTCAAAAACATTGATTTTAGATTTTTATTGTAATTATTGTTAGTTATTAATGATAGATGCAAAATTTTAGAAATATAATTCAACATTATTGGTTTAAACTTATAAAAATTATTAATCTCAAAAGTGATGCAATATAATTAACTTTTAATATGATCTCTTAACATGTGTAAAAATGTTAGAAACATGACCAATTAGAAACACATCAAAAAGTATTTTTCTTTCTTGGGGCATAACCCTTAATTCAAACAGTTCTCAATTTTTTTTTATCAATTTATTCTCTTTTATTTCGTCTGTATCCATTTATTTTTATATAAAATTTTAATAAATACATTTTGTATAAAATAATAATAATAAATGTTTCAAAAGAACTTAAAACTTGATTTTGATTATTTCTTTTTGTTGTAACTTAATTTTGTCTATAAACTAAATAAATACATTTTGAAGAAAATAATAATAATTAATGTTTCAAACTAACTTAAATCTTGTTTCTTAAATTTTCATTTTTTTCAAATAAAGAAAATTTCATTTTGTTGTAGGATATATAGAAGATTAAATATTGATATTAAAAATACCATTTTATCTATTTCTAGATTCGTCACCCAAACTATTAAATTATAAGCTTCTCTGTGTTACGTCTTGACATTATTATAACTTGAAAAATCGTATGGATCTCGATCTAGCCACTGATATCTAATTGGTTTCTTTTTGTATATTATTTATAACTCTAAATTTTGAATCTAATCAACCGGAGCCTCAAGTGTATTACTCCAGGAATTGTATGAGACTATCGGTGGCTCGAATCAATTTACCTGCAGAAAATTATTGTCCGCACAGAAAATATCATGGCCAAGATTCAAATTAAATGTGGTCAGTCGTTTACAGAAGTTATGAATAATTTTAAAACTTAAGTTAGATACTTAGAGCATCTCTAGTAGGGAGAACAAAGGGTTTAATTGGTTTTTTTAACATTTAAAAAGTTAAAATTCTTTAACAATTTACTATTATTGAATTTCCAAAACTCTATTAAAATATTGTGTTATTGGTTTAAGAGTATTAAATATTCAATTAAAATCATTAAAATTCAGGAGTGATTGTACTACAAATTTAAAAAAAAGTTCATCAGTTATTCAAACAACATGAATTTAAATAACTTTATGATTAGATTAAAATAACTAACATCTAATACAAAAAGTTAAGTTTGAACATGTTTAGAAAGAAATTAATGCTGATATTTATTAAGAACACTAGAACCAATATTAAAAATAATTCTAAAATCATCTTTGTGATGATTATATAGAATTAAAAAAACAACTAATATTTTTATAAATACATGAAGCACCTAAAACCCCCTAATTTTTGTTTTAAAATTTAGATATTTTATATATTTGATATAAATTTATTAATTTTTATGTTTTATTGATAAAGTCATGAATAACTCATAACCCAAATTGGTTTACCTACTAAACTTACGAACCCATTAGGATCGATATATTATTATCCATTTATTATATTTATATAAAATATTATGCAAAACCTACTAAAATAATAGGTATACATGGTGGGCCAATGGATTTTGAACCCACACCTACTAACAGTTATTGTATATCTCCATTGTTAGCATATTGCATTTAATCATGAAGAGTAATATAAATTAAAAACAAGAAAATGGTTTGATCAGGTTCAGATTTAATTTTGAAAAATATTTCTTAGACAATTGCAATTTCTACAACTAATCAAACGAAACGTGTCTAATTTTGAATATCAAAAAGATGAATATTTGATATATATTTTTATTAAAAGAAAACAATAACATATAACATTATATCATAACATCAAACAATAACAAAGATTATTTCAAACTTAACAAAAATTTATCTTGATATATTTTTAAAATTTCTGAAATTGTCAAACAATATTTACATGTTAGTTTCTTATTAATAATTTTAATTTATTTTTATTTTAATTATAATAAATTATTAAAAACATAAGCTACACCAATTATGTTTGAACAAGTGTAAATTGGCCACTCATATTTCGTGCGTCTATATATGAAGTTGCTTGATCCGGGTTTATGTTACAATCCATTGTTTTAAAATTCCACAAGTGTACATTAATAACCTTATAGAGTATTAGAGCAATATTATCGGTGTCTCTATATTTGAGTTTCTCAAATTATGTAGATCAAACATTTTAAGTGTGAATACAAACCACAATAATATTTAACTAATATATATATATATAGCATTTTCTTCTTATCAAAGTCAGACTAAATTTTGTGTAATTTGTTTAAATCTAGAACCAAAATTTAGGCCAAACTTAATGGGCTTTATGCATTTGCACATCAGGCACAATTCCAGAACTGGGCCTGCATAGAATCAGTAGAATTTCACAACTTTCAAAGTACAAGTTCGGTTGTTAATAGGTCGTCAAAGATTAGTTCATCGTGTGACTTGCATGTGCAGAAAATCTTGAAATGTACCTCAAAATAGAATTGAACCTGAATTACCTGATCACAGAAAGGGATCAACTTAATGTTATGTTCCAACAGCTCTCACTTTTGTCTTAGTTCTCAAATTTACATCTATTTTCAATAAAGCAATTAGTCATTAATTTCAACTAGATCTCACTCCCGGCCGTTTTATCATCAAAACATTGAACTATGAAAATTTCCGCATAGGGGTGGATACGGTCCAGATATCCGGGATTTTCAGGATATCCGAACCCGGATCTGGATCCGTCTGATCCGAAGAATTATGAATCCTATCCGGATCCGAATCCGTGAGCGATAAGTAAAATTCATAAAATAATAATATAAAATTATTTAAAAAATAAATAAAATTAAAATAAATTAAAAATAACATTAAAATATTTTAAAAAATATTTTAAAATATTTTTACTTTGTAAAGTTTTAAAAATATCCAAAATTTTCATGTAAAAATTATTTTTATTATATTTTAAATAATTTTTTATATATTAAATAATATATATTTAAATATTATACATATATTTTAAATAAAAATTATATATAAACATGGATCCGGATCGGATTCGGATATCCGGAGTATCAAAATAAAATATCTGGATCTGGATCGGCCACCTCGGATATCCTCTTTTTCGAATCGGAGCGGAGCGGATCTCGTATCGGATCTCGGGTAATTTGCCCCGGCCTACGCAACAGTCCAACAGCATACCAACAAAAATTAGTTGTTTCCGTTTCCGACCATTTCATGTAGTTGCAAAACCATGTAAACCGTACCAAAAACTTTTCTATTTCCAAAGAAAAGAAAAAAAAACAAAGCTAATTTGTGAATTGAGTGAAATTGCCGTTTACATAAAGAAAAAGAACCAATCCAATCTTCTCCATGTGCACTCCAAAGCATCTCCATACTCTTTAATTTTTTTCTTAAAAGTAAATCAAAGTCGAGACCACAAAAACTCACGATTTCACTCAATTAAAATAAAATAAAATAAAATAAAGATGCTTTACTTCTGGATCACAATCATCACTAATTGCATTATACGCTATGCTTCAACTTTTCTACTTTGAATCTTTTTTTTACATGTACTCTCATGTGATTGTGATTCTAAAATAACACACCTTTAGTTTTTATTTTTTCTCCTCAGCTTTTACATAATCAAATCTCGTGTGTTTGTTGTACCCATTTCTCAATTCCCAAGTTCTGAAACATAGAAAAATGGGTGTAACAGGAGGACTAGTGAGAAGTATTTTCTTCAGAAACAAATCATTTGGAGCTCATGACTACAGTAATGTAATTAAGTCGTCATTTTCATCAAAAGATATCACTTTATTAATTGTTTTGTATTAAGGTATATTGTAATGTTTTCAGGGAAGAAGTAATAATCTTGGAGAGAAGAAAAGATGGAGCTCTGTTAGATCATATCTTTGTGGAGATGAATTCAACTCTGTTCTTGCTGTGAATGATTCAGGATCAATAAAGGATTCTGAAACTCTTTTTACAGTGTCTCAGCAACTGAGTTCAGTTCTTGCAATTGATGATTCAGCTTCTGTGAAACATTTTGAGGATGATGACTCTGTTTCTGTAAAGAGCTCAGAGGCAACAGTGACTCAGCCTTTACAAGAGGAGAAATCGAAAGTAATGAATAGTTATGTTAAAGAAGATGTTGAAGATAACCAAAGTGAAGCAACAGAGACACACATGCCTAAGAAGCTTCAGACTACTCCAATTTCAAAGTTGTTTCTTGAAGAAGACGCTGCAGTTATAATTCAGTCAGCATTCAGGAGTTTCATGGTTAGTTTATTTAATCTTCATTCTTTGTCTTCTTGTGCTATGTCTACTCCATTAACTCTAAGAATGTGCTCAGGCAAGACGTCGAAGAAAAGAAGTAGAAGAAACGTATGCTAAGGAGGAGAGCTTCTCAGGAGATGAATCTCAAGGTAAGGTATCCATGGGGACATCATTAGAAGTTCAGACATGTAATTCTGCGAAAGCGCCGTCTTTTAGGAGAAGACGAGTACCTGCAAATCGAAGAACACTACAGAACAACAAAGCTCAAGTTCTGAGGATAAAGGTAAGTAAACATGTAAAGAATTCAAAGGTATATAGACTAATAACATAACATAACATATCATGCTTATATAGCAGGAAGATTGGGATGATAGCACAGTAAGCAGCACCATATCAAAATCAAGGATTCAAAGCAGAATCGAAGCAATGACAAAACGAGAGAGAGCACTAGCTTATGCATTTTCACAACAGGTAGTAAAATTTGAACACTCTTTGATTGAATCTTAACAGATCCAAAGAGCTTATCTTTCCTAAACTGTGAATCATTTGTTTAAAAAGCTAAGAATTTGCTCAAAGAAGAAGCAAATAGATCGCAGCAGCGAAGATGATACAAACATCGGTTGGAGTTGGCTAGAACGATGGATGGCAACCCGTGTACCAGACAACATATCGATTGAACCTAGAACAAACATTCAGGTCGATGCTGCGACTAAAAATCAAACATTGGTAAGAAAGAATAGATCTTTTGGTATACCTGGTGAGTTGGAGAGCTGTGCTTCCAACGATATACCCCTTCAGTTTGAAAGCATATCCGAGACACAAGAAGATAAAACTAAAGTTTTGCAAACTGAAAAGAGCAGTCTTAAAGCAAGTGCATCAAAGCGCAAATCTGTTCCTAGCTACAAAAGCCAGAGAAGACATAGCAGAGTAAAGAAAAAACCTCACAATGCATAGAAGTTTCCCATTCCCTTCGATCTTAAACATATTCACCAGCCAGTAAGTGTTTTCTTGTTTCTTTTGCAGCTTCAAGCAACCAGAAGAGATCTGCAACAACAGATAAAGAAAGCTAAAAAAGCCAAGACCACACCCACAAGCTGCAAAATTGGAAACGAATGCGAAGAAGCCTCGCAGAAGTAAAATAACCAGTACCTGTAAATCTTTGCGTTTAAATAACTCAGTGCTTTCAAATATGATAACAACTTTATGTAAATTATATGTGGAATCAAACCAATAGTTTCGATAAGAAATTGGAACCCCCCGAGTATATAACAATCGAAGTACTTTAACAGTAATGGATACGACCAAATCTTTGGTCTCAAATTTGATATTACAAAGTGGAACTAGGCCGCCACAAACCAAACAAACTTAGATCCTATCAATGTCCTCATCCTCAAACTCAATGTAATCATCACCAGCATTTTCTTCATCTTCATCAAGATCACCAACAATACCTTCATTAAGACGAGTATTTTCAGGAAGCTCACCATACGCCTTAAGAAGTCTAGCTTCATCAGACATATACTTAAGAATAACATCAGCTTTATCATCTTGATAATCCCTTAACCCAACAAGAATGATATCACCAGCTGCAATCCAAACCTTCTTGTGCATCTTACCACGAATATGGCAAAGACGTTTAACACCATCAATACACATAACGTCACATCGACCATTACCAAGCATACGGAGAACTTGTGCATACTCTTGCCCATCTTCTTTAAAGATAAGCTCACGTTTCTCGTCATCCGCTTCGTTCTTTCCTCTCTTCCTGTTCTTCCCTCCCTTTCCTTTGTTCTTAGGCATTGTCTCTGTATCACATACACAAATGTTTTGAGTCTATAATTGTGACTAAAGACGACATCCTTACATGGAATTTATCAACAAATTCACAAATGTTTAAGTCTGTAATTGTGACTAAAGACAACATCTTTACATAGAATTTATCAACAAATTCACAAATGTTTTATTCTATAATTGTGACTAAAGATGACATCTTTACATATAATTTATCAACAAATTCACATACCAACAGAAAAAAAAAAATTATCAAAGGGTTTACTTATAAAAGTCTGATTCAACAAATTAATAAACAAAACTATATAATTTTTACATAAATGAATAAGAATCTGTTCTAATAATTGCGTAAATGTTAAAAAAGTTTTGACGAATAGATTCGTTTTCAATTCAGAAAGATATAGCGAATAAACGATTTTTTTCCGATCAATTAATTCCGATCAGCGATCCAAGCATACACTAGGAAACATGTAGTTTTAATTCAAATCACTAGAAACCCTAATTTAGAGTTGAATAGAGAATCACAGGTTGGTGTAAGAGACGAATTGAATCAGAAGAAAACACGAGCTTACCAGTTAAGGATGGATCAAGTTCAAATTAATCACGACGATCTTCCAAGATTAATATTTTAGAAATCTCTCTTTTTTTTTTTTTTTTTTTTTCAGGAATACGTTTCGTAGCTGCGGTGCTCTGATTTTTTTTTTTTTTTTTTTTATTGTTCTTGTGAGAAAAAGTTTTTATATAAGTTTGTAAATGCCCTCAGGTTTTAGGTTTTATTACCAACTCATGCCATTATCCTTTCTTCTTAAAACTTCATTGTATATTTAAATAACTAAATATATAAAGATAACATAATCATTAAAAATTTGGTGGGTATAAAATTTTATTTATGTTAAAGGATAATTATCTATTAAATATATTTTAATATTTTACGGACTTATTCTATTTCTCATCACCTTTGATTTCTCTATAAATATGTATATGTATCAAATATTATTTGACGTACTTGAAATCATCTTCTATTTCATTTTTCTTCCTTACATCGTCTCACCAGTACTCTCATAATATAATAATATATATAATACATATATTAACTTTACCTTATATAAATAGTTTACAACACATTATCAACACGTACCACTCATATACTGATACAACTCATATATTCATATTGTTCATATACTGATTCGGTTATATACAAAAAAATGTGAGGTTCCATATACCGAAAAAGTGAGATTTAAATTTATGACTCAATTTATTATTTTATGTTGACGGACGGATAGGCTCTGCCTTCTCCGTTTATATGTTATTGTAGGATTATATGCTATATTTTTCCGTTTATTTATTATGTTAGGATGATAGGCGTTGCCTTCCCCAAACCGATCATTATGGAGGCTATGCCTTTATGATCAATGATTATATGGTAGGCTCTGCCACCTCAAACGATAATGATCACATGGTAAACTATATCACCTCAGATCATGTCATATTCACGAATATCTAGAAGATATTTGATGACAAAGTTCCAGAAGAACTTATGATAAAATTTGTCTTAAAGACAAATTATACGTTTTAAATTATTGTTCTTTTAATTTTTGTTTAATATCGTTATTTTAAATTATGGTTTATTATGCTTAAAATTTTAAAACCATTATCAAATTTTAATTTAAAATTAAAATTAATTTCATTAAATTAATATTAAAATAATTTTCATGTTATATAGTTATCATGTCAAATTTGGAAAAGCTCAAATTTGTTGTCCTTGACATATTTTATAAACAAATATTTAATGTATTCAGTTGTATCAAAGATGCACTTAAAGGAAAAACATCTACTCGATACCATTGATAAGTCAAAAACGACTTCAGAGGAACAAAAGGCAAAAATCATGGTATTTTTGTTCCATCATATCCATGATGATTTAAAAGATGAATATCTTACAAAAGAAGATCCTGCAGATCTTTGGCAATCACTCATATATATGTTTGATCACCAGAAATATGTGATCTTACCAAAGGTAAAACATGAGTGGTTAAATCTCTGTTTTCAGGATTACAAAAGTGTTCACGAGTATAATTCCGCTTTATTTGGAATTACATCGAGTATGACTTTATGTGGAGAAAAGATAACTGATTATGATATGATCGAAAAAACTATCCAAACATTTCATCATGCGAACGTGACGCTGCAACAACAATACTGGGCAACTGAATACCAGAAGTATTCAGAATTAATGCAAGTTTTGTTGGTTGCAGAACAAAATAATAACCTTGTGATAATAAATCATCAAACTCGTCCAACTGGATCTGCTCCATTCCCTGAAGCGAATGTTGCATCATCTAGTTATAATAATTATGGATATGGACACGGTCAAAGTAATGATCGTGATCGAGGACGAGGTGGATATGGTCGTGTGTGTGGACGATTATATATAAGAAAATTCCGTCCAGATGATTTTAACGCTGAAAGAAATAATAAACGGTGCAAAAAAAATGAAGTTGGCCATGTAATGAATAAAAACATGAAAATATTTGTTACAGATGCAGTATGAAAGGACATTGGTCCCGTACCTGTCATACGGTGAAACATTTAGCTGATCTGTATCAAGAATTGTAGAAAACGAAAGAAAAAGAAGCTGAAACCAATTTTATGTACAGTGAAGCCGGACTTTTTGATGGTACGAGTAATGATACGCATCTTGATCTGGCAGATTTTATATTTGATCCCGAAGATATCAACGAGCGAGAAAATGAGTAAAATCTTTCTGAAGAAGAGAAATATGATATGATATGTAAAATAAATAATAAAATATTTGTTTTTGTTTTGTTATTTTATGTAAAATACTTTTATAAACTTTTGTTATGTATTAATGAATGTTTTATGAATATTTTGAAAATTCAGAAAATGTCAAAATTTGAGATGGGGGAAGGAGATATATGTCTGGCAGACAGTGCTATAACGCACACGATACTTAAGGATAAAAATATTTTTCCTCTCTTAAAATAAATAATTCCGTCGGAAGCCTGAATAATATATCTAGTAATGTAAAATTATTATGGGCTCCGAAAGAGTCAATTTTTCAATGCCAAGAGGAACTAAGTTTGAAATAAATGATGCATTATATTCCCCAAAATCATACAGAAACTTGTTAAGTTTCAGAGATATCCGCAGAAATGGATATCATATAGAAACTATGAATAAAAATGACATTGAATATCTTTCCATTACATCGATTATTTCGGAAAGGAAACAAATGCTAGAAAAGCTACCAGCTTTATACTCCAGAATATATTGCACAAAAATTAATATGACTGAATCATATGTTACTGTAAACCAGAAGTTTACAGATATATTCAAAGTCTGTCATGAACGTTTAGGGCATCCATGTTCAGTCATGATGAGAAAAATTATGGATAATTCAAATGGTCATCCGTTGAAAAACCAGAAGATTTTCAATCGAGAGAATTTCTATATAATGCTTGTTCTCAAGGAAAATTAATAACTCAGCCATCACCAGCTAAAATTGGGAATGAATCTCCAGTATTCCTAGAGAGAATACATGGTGATATATGTGGACCGATTCATCCATAATATGCGGACCATTTAGATATTTTATGGTATTAATTGACGCATCCAGCAGATGGTCACATGTGTGTCTATTAACGATACAAAATACGGCATTCGCAAGATTTATTACCCAAATAATCAGGTTGAAAACATAATTTCCTGAATATACAATAAAGAAAGTAAGACTTGATAACGCTGTTAAATTCACTTCACAAGCCTTCAATGACTATTGTATGTCATTAGGAATTGATGTTGAATATTCGGTCTCACATGTTCATACACAAAATGGTTTCACTGAGTCTTTGATAAAATAGTTACAACTTGTTGTTAGACCGTTAATATTGAGAACAAAACTCTTAATTTCAGTATGGGGTCATGCAATATTGCATGCTGCGTCATTAATTCAATTGCGGCCAAGTGCATATCATAAATATTCCCCTATAGAATTAAATTCTGGGTAAAAGCCAAATATATCTCATCTCTGTATTTTTGGATGTGCAGTTTATGTCCCAATAGCTACACAACAAAGAACAAAAATGGGACCAAAAAGGAGATTAAGAATTTATATCGGGTATACATCATCAAGTATAATACGGTATCTTGAACCGCAAACTGGTGATATGTTTACGGTACGATTTGCCGATTGCCATTTTAATGAAACTGAATTTCCAGCGTTAGGGGGAGGAATTAAAGAAATTCCAAAAGATATTATATGGTGCACACTATTTTTGTTGTACCTTGATCCTCCAACGAAACAATGTAAATTAGAAGTTCAGAAATTGTGCATTTACAAGATTTAACAAATCAGTTACCAGATGCATTTACTGATACGCAAAGGGTAACAAAATCATATATATCCGCAGCAAATGTTCCATCAAGAATTTATATTCCTGAAGAATAAACTGATGGAAAAATAAATGAACCTAAAGTTTAGTTAAAGAGAGGGAGACCGATAGGATCAAAAGATAAAAATCTCCGTAAAAAAAAAAAAGGAGAAATTAATGATAAAGGTCCAGAAGACCTAAATAATGAAAATGGTACTGAAGAACTATATACAGAGAAAAATTCTGAAGATGAAAACGATAATAAAAATTGTGAAATTTCCATCAATTATGCCCAAAATAGAAAATTATGGGTTAGAAATAAGATAGAAGATAATGATGGAATGTTTTCATTCTTTGTATAGAAAGAAATTGATTATGAAAGTGATGATCCAGAACCAATGTCCATATTGGAATGCCAACAAAAAAAACATTGGGAAAAATGGAAAATGTCCATGAAAAATGAGTTAAACTCCCTCAATAAAAGAAATGTTTTTGGACCTATTGTCACTATATTTGGTGATATAAAACCAGTTGGGTACAAATGGATTTTTGTATGCAAAAGAAATGAGAAAAATGAGGTAACAAGATATAAAACCCTACTTGTTGCCTAAGGTTTTTTTCAAAGACCGGGAATTGGTTATGAAGAAATATATTCTCCGATAATGGATGCAATTACATTCAGATTTTTAATGTGCTTAGCGGCATCTAAAAATCTTGAAATGTATTTGATGGATGTAGTGACATCATATTATATAGATCACTTGATAATGATATATACATGAAAATGCCAGAAGGATTAAAAATGCCTGAAGCATTAAGTTCAAAATTTTAAAGAGATATGTGCGGTCAAATTACAGCGATCACTTTATGGCTTGAAGCAATCCGGACGCATGTGGTATGATCGTTTAAGTGAATATTTGTTGAGAAAAAGATATACCAACAATGCGATATGCCCTTGCGTGTTTATAAAGAAATCTTTAACTAGATTTGTGATCATTGTTGTATATATTGATGATCTGAATATTATTGGGACTCAAAAGGAGATAAATGACGAAAGAACTCATATGAAAGAAGAATTCGAAATGAAAGATCTCGGACAGACAAAATTTTGTCTTGGGCTCCAGATAGAGCATCTTTGAGAAAGAATTTTTATACATCAATCAAATTATACGAAAAAGATCTTAAAATGCTTTTACATGGATAAAGTGATTCCTTTGAGTACCTCTATGGTCAATAGATCGCTCGATATCGATAAAGATCCATTCCGACCCTGTGAAAATAACGAAAAAGTGTTAGGTCCTGAAGTACCTTATATGAACATTATTGGTGGATTCATGTATCTTGCAAATTGCACTCGACCAGATATAACATTTGCTACAAATCTGCTTGCAAGATATAGTTCAGCCCCGACGCGCATACACAGGAATGGAATTAAACATATATTTCGTTATCTTCATGGAACAATTGATTTTGGATTATTTTATCCTATAAACTCTGAATTTGTTTTGGTTGGTTTTGCAGATGCAGGCTATTTATCAGATCCGCACAAGGCGAGATCGCAAACTGGATATGTTTTTACAGTTGGAGGTACTGCAATATCTTGGCGTTCCCCAAAGCAGACCCTCGTAGCTATATCATCAAATCATGCAGAAACTATTGCACTTCACGAGGCATATAGATAGTGTGTATGGCTCAGATCGATGATTCAACATGTACAAGAATCAAGCGGAGTAGCCACCAATAAGAAGCCAACAAAATTATTTGAAGACAATGCTGCTTGTGTCACACAACTCAAAGAAGATTATATCAAGAGCGACAGAACAAAGCATATTCTTCCAAAAAAAAATTTCTACATACAAGAACTCGAGAATAATCAAGAAGTAGATATTCAATATGTCCGATCTACAGACAATACAACTGATTTATTCACGAAGGCGCTTCCCACTACAACATTCAGAAAACATGTTCGGAATATCAGAATTCGTCATTTACGAGATTTATGAAGGAGAAATTAAATCTAACATTTTCAGGGAGAAATTACGTTACTGTACTCTTTTTCTCTTATCATGGTTTTTTTATCTCTATGAGGTTTTCTATGATAAGGTTTTTAATGAGCCAGTACGTAATACATCTTACAAATGAATAATTAAAGAGAATTGTTAAAGGATAATTATCCATTAAATATATTTTAATATTTTACCGACTTATTCTAGTTCCCACCGCCTTTGATTTCTCTATAAATAGGCACATATATCAAATACTAATAGACGTACCTGAAATCAATTGAAAGTCTTCTATTTCATTTCTCTTCCTTATATCGTCTCAACTGTCCTCTCATAATATAATAATATATATAATACATATATTAACCTCACTTTATATAAATATTCCACAACAATTTAGTTATCTTTCATGATGTCTACTCTCCACTGTATATTATTTCGGGAAGAAAATGAGTTAGTTTATATAAAAACCTGATTAGCTTAATCTATTTTTCTTTCTATTTATTTTTGTTGATCCTTATATAAACATATACGTATCAAACAAAGAAAAATATTATTAGATTACACTTATATAATAAGTAATTATGTAACATTGTATTATGTAATATAACATGTAAAAGTTATGTTGTTATCAAAACCGCATTTTCATAATTGTGAACTTGGTAAAAATCGAATTTACTTGTTATCGAACATAAGAAGTGTAACTTCGAAAATGTCTTATTATTTGTTTAGCATCTAAGTCATCATTTAGCATTTTATAGACGGGATCCACAATTTATTGGCAAGGTGTTTCATCTCATCCCTGGGTTTGATTCCTCTTGTGGAAACTTTCTTCAGGATTGGGTTAGTAGCCTGTCTGTTGTGGTCTGCCGGTTGTGGCCCATAGACGACCAAAAAAGAAGGTTATGATTATGGTCATGTTCGTTTACCTATTATTGGTGACTAGCGATCAGCGATATGTGTTGTTGTTCGTTTAATAATCGCTGACGACTAATCATTGCAATTTAAAATCAATCGTTCAATTTTTCAGCAACCGGAAATTGTTTTTGTTGGTCGATGCGATTAGTCGTTGAACACAATATAAGTAATTTGTTATCGAATAAAAAAATAAGTCACATATTAATAAATTATGAAATTAGTTTTTTTTTACATCCTAACACCTCCAATAAAACGCTACACTGTAATTATTATATATGATAAGGTTAAATAATTTAGTTGATGGTAGAATTTTGTTTCTATCGATTATTAAGAATTTTATATTATAATTTTGTAAGGTATAACATCACTTGGATAATTTTCAATAAATTGAATTATTTTAATGTTTCATTTTATTTTATTTTTATTTTAATAATTTTATATTATTATTTTATGAATTTATTTATTGTTCACAGATCCGGATCCAGATCCGGATATCCGCGTATATTGACGGATCCATAATTTTTCGGATCCAGATCCGGGTTCGGATATCATGAAAATCTTGTACCATGCCCATCCATAAAACAATACACTATTAGCTATCAAATAGAAAAGAAAATCAGAGACTTTCATTTTATTATTCTTCTTTCTCCAACTGAAAACTATATGTCACACCATCAGCTCCTCACTCCATCTGAATCTGGAAATAGAAACCAATATTCATCCAAACAAAAAGATAAATGCAATCACAAAACCGTTTCTCCGAGCTTTACTTGATGCAAAATCATGAATAATAGTGTCAAAATCAAAGTTCCCTAATATGTTCTTTTCGATGCACAAAAGAGCTAATATATTCAATCACGCTTGACTTATTGAAGATTTTAGATAATTTTTCAGCAATTTTAATTTTAAAAAGCTTTTTTCTGGTGAGATTACAGTCACTTGCGTAGTTACAAGAATTTTATAAACAATTGATACATTCGGATAACAACTCACACTTTAAACAAACTTAAGAACGTCACTAAGTATTAATATTTTAATAACATATATCGCTTAAAGTAATTAAGTTGTTTACCTGCAAAACACTATGTTTAACCTATACAATAGATGTTATATTTCTAAAATGTGACATAGTAGTTTAGAGTTTATAAAATATAATTAGAATAATATCAGAGGATTTACTCATGTTCGTATAATAAGATAAACTATTTCATGCTCTCACACTTCACATCTATCTCTTCATTTTTGGAATTTGAATTCTATGTCCGTACTCTCTATCGACGTCGAGATTCAAAAACAGTGAACATGGAAATAAAGGTTGACAAACACAACCTATTGATAAATTCCCCTGTTCTAAAAATCCCCGCCTACCTCCGATTACACCCTGCCTAGTCGCTATACCCACCATCGCCGCCTCGATTAATGACTAATCCCTCGAAAAAGTCAGTCAACCGATTACTTCCCGCCTAATCCGATTAATTCCCGTCTAATCCGATTATTTTTCGCCTAATTATCTATAATCTAATTATTTTTAAATTTTTAAGTATAAATTTTTTTTGTTTTTGTTATACAAACATTTATATTTGAGAGTTTGTGATGTTTATAATAAATTATGTTAAAAATATAAATAAAAATTATAAAATAAATTATTAATACTACATTTTCATGTATTTACTATAATTTTTTTTAAAATATTATTTAAAATTTTAATATAATAGATAAATATATTTTTAAAATATTAAAATAACCTAAAACTAATCCCCGATTAATCCTCGTTTACTCTCTGATTAATCCCCTAGGCGCTAAACCCACCCTCGCCGCCCGATTAGCGCCTAGCGAGTTTTACAACATTGATAAATTCTAACTTCAGAGCTTTATATGAAACGATAGAGATTATATTTTTGTCTATTAGTTTTTATTTTTTTAATTCCTTACGGGTAGGAATCCTGGTTTTGGACGGATTATGGGCAAACATAATTTTTCAAACGCGTTTTAGTTAAATAAATGTAATTAATCAGATTTTATAAAATTTATGGAATTAATTTGATTTAAATCATATGAGTGGTTTATAAATTAAATTTTTAAAGATCTGTGGTTAGTGTATATACCCTTGTTCTAAAAATCTCCGTCTAGCTCCGATTACATTCCGCCTAGTCGTTAGACCCACTCTCGCCGCCTCGATTAATGATTAATCCCTCGAGAAAGTCAGTCAACCGATTACTCTCCGCCTAATCCGATTAATCCCCGCCTAATCCGATTATTTTCGGCATAATCATCTATAATCCAATTATTTTTAAATTTTCAAATATAAATTTTTTTTTGTTATTAAGACATTTATATTGATAGTTTCTGATATTTCATAATAAATTATGTTAAAATTATAAATAAAAATCATAAAATAAATTATTAATACTATATTTTCATGTATTTACTATAATTTTAAAAACAATATTATTTAAAAGTTTATTATAATGAATAAATATATTTTAAAAATATTAAAATTACCTAAAACTAATCCCCGATTAATCCTCGTTTACTCTCCGATTAATCCTCTAGGCGCTAGGCCCACCCTCGCCGCCCGACTAGCGCCTAGCGATTTTTAAAATATTGGTATATACAATGAGAGTCTGTGACTATTAAAATAAAATAATAAAGTAAGAAAATAATAAAATGAATATGGCATTTGAGAAACTTTGAGGATAGTTGTAGAGAACAATTTGACATATACATTAATTTGATTTTTTTTATTTCATTTATAATTTTAATTTTAATTAAAAAATTAAATTATATATAAATTATCAAAATAATATATTTAAGATATTTAAAATAATAAAAATATACCCCCACATAAAAGCTATGTACCTCACGATGTTTTAAAAATCGTTAGGCGCTAGTCGGGCGGCGAGGGTGGGCCTAGCGCCTAGAGGATTAATCGGGGAGTAAACAGGGATTAATCGGGGATTAGTTTTAGGTTATTTTAATTTTTTTAAAATATATTTATCTATTATATTAAACTTTTAAATAATATTGTTTTTAAAATTATAGTAAATACATGAAAATGTAGTATTAATAATTTATTTTATGATTTTTATTTATAATTTTAACATCTTATTATGAAACATAAGAAACTATCAATATAAATGTCTTAATAACAAAAAAAAAATTTTACTTGAAAATTTAAAAATAATTGGATTATAGATGATTATGCGGAAAATAATCGGATTAGATGGGGATTAATCGGATTAGGCGGGGATTAATCGGATTAGGCGGGGATTAATCGGATTAGGCGGAGAGTAATCGGTTGACTGACTTTCTCGAGGGATTAATCATTAATCGAGGCGGCGAGGGTGGATCTAGCGAATAGGCGGAGTGTAATCGGAGATAGGCGGGGATTTTTAGAACAAGGGTATCTCATAATTCCCCATTTAAAAAAAAACTAAACCCAAATATTTGTTCCTCTATAAATATGGTTTTCATCTTTCTTACTTCGCGCTTGCCAATTCGATCTCTCTCTTTCTCTTCCAGTTTTTTTTTTTCCTATCTAAATTTGATTCTCATATTAAAGTGAAGAGCTTTCTGATTTTTATTAAGTTTCTTGGATAACAATGGGGAAGAGAAAGGAAAGAGAAGAGCCTTGCAATGTTTGTGGGCATTATCACAACCATCAAGAAGGAGAGGTCTGTCATATCTGTGGCCACAAAGTCACCTCCTCCGGGAACACCAAGCGAGTCCACGTCACCTCTTTTCCGTCAGAGATCTTACCGGACTTCCTCTTTCTCAGTGGACTCAAGGAAACTTTCCTCTTTGAAAACCTCAAGACTCTGGGAATTTCTCAAATTCTCAACGTAACTTCTTGATACTAAAGTCTCACTTTCTTGATTATAAAGATTGCAAATTTAAAAACCTTGTTGGTTTTTTGAGTAGACGGTTCCTTTCTTCTGACAATCTCTTCCCAATGTTAATCTTATATCATCGTCTTCAGGTTGATAAAGTTTTAGAATTTGACAGTGCCATCAAGTTTTTAGGTTTGATTCTTTCTTTCTTGGGACTCAATTCTTTAATTCTGTTAAGAGAAGAGATGTTCTCATATTGGTTTTGGTTAAACTATTGTTCAGATGAATGTGAGAAGAGCAAGTCTCGTGTTCTTGTACATTGCATGTCAGGCAAAAGCACGTTAGTGAATACTATCTTATGTCCATTGATGATGAGTCGTTGTTGAGTTTTCTTACAGAAAGTTTTGATTTTTTTTCGACAGATCACCAGCGATTGTGATTGCTTACTTGATGAAACGTAAAGGGTGGAGATTGGCTGAGAGTTACCAATGGGTTAAACAACGAAGACCTTTGACTGAGATAAGTCCAGGTAAAGTCACTCTTTTGACTCAACAATGGGAATTTGAAAGCTATTTTTATGGAGATTGTTTGCTTTCTTTGATTCAAACAGAGTACCAACAACAGCTAATAAAGTTTGAAGAGAGGTTATTTGGATCAAGAGATGGCTATGGATTACCTCAGCTTTAAGATTTTACTTTCCGAGCAGTGAATGATGATACTCTCTTAACAATCTGCAAAATTTACTTGTTAATACACACTAGTTATGTTTTGAGGAGTAACATTAGTTTCACCTCATCTCTCTTTTACTCATGTTTCTGCTTTACAATCAGCAGATCACACTCCATTTATAAAAATGTTTGTATATACAGTTTAACGGAACCACACTCTTTATATAATCAGTATCAAATCATACTTTTATCATACAGCTTCACAAAGCGTAAATGTTGTAATATTAGCTAGGAACCTGTGGTGTGTGATTCTTCAATCATGGACTTGGCAATCCACAAGAGGCCAGGGTCATTTCTTTTCAGTACCAAATATGGTTCTTGTGCTCCTGTGCCTTCCGATACCATCTCTTCGACAAAGCCAACCACGGAAAGGATCTCAACCGCAGCTGCATAACATTACACCCAAGAAGATTTAACAGATTATATATCATACACAATGTGTTATGAGAATATGGTATAGAGTAATACCTGGGAAGTTGAGAAAGTTGCGCTGAATTGCTGGATTTCCCTGAAATGGCATTCATGTAGTTGAACAGATCAGACAGAATAAAATAACTCAAAGGAGGAACTACTATGTTATATAAAAGGTCTAATGTGTCTTCACCTTACGCAGTCTTTTGAATTTCATTTCATTTGGTTTTTCAATGATGTTCCTGTACCATAAAAACAAAAGCCGTATCTTCAGTCACATAAACAATGGACTTTCACCAACAGACACGCTTATAAGTTTCCAAAGAGCTCACAATGTACCTCACTATTTTGAGAAGCATTTGTAGGATATTGGTTGCTTGACTGGGGCTAATCTCAGTTTCCAAGGCATTTATGGCTTTCTTGAGACGGTTAGAGATGATGGTAACAGAGTCTTGGATCCTCTGAATCTCTAGATCATCTGGATCAGGCTCATCAACCTCCATGACTGTTTCCCTCCCTGTGACCACCACCAGTTTATCATCTGAATCAGGCTCTGCAGTATTAGGATCAGGTGTAGCTTGCATAGTTTCATCTGCATTCAAATTCCCATCTGACATTACAGTGTCATTTGATACGTTCATATTCTCAACTTCTCCTATACTTATGCGTGCTTCTAAGTCATCCGGATCAGGTTCATCATCATCTTCAGCAGCATGGGCAATAATATCAATCACGGTTTTAATAGATCCTGAGTGATGTTCTGGTGCACCATCTTTAGTGGCGTCGTCAGGATCAGGCTCATACTTACTCGAAGAATCAGACTGAGCTTTAGTGAGGATTGGCTGTTCATTCTCAACATGAACATCAGCCAAGTCATCCAGATCAGGTTCTGCCCTGAGTTTTGAAACACCAATGTTATTGTTTTCACTTGTGTGAGAGAGACGACGATAAGCAGCAGCCACAGAAGATTCACGAGCATTTCCTAGATTATCGAATTGATTTCCACCAAGCCTCTGAGAAAAAGTTTCATTTTCATCGAAGAAGTCGTCTTCATCCTCATAGTCATTCAAAAGTTTCGTTCCATTTAAAGTGTGACCCCTTGATTTAGTCCAGTCTAAGCTTTCAGCTTCTTTGGTCAACTGTCACACAAACGCTCAAATCATTACCAAGAATAAAATCGAAATAAAGGAAACATGTACATTCACCATTGTATATATATTACCTGACTATTAAGAGCATAAAAGTTTTCATCATGCTCTGAGTATACCATGTGAGCCTGACATTTTGATTCAGAGATATATTAGCTCACAGATCAAACTCGTGCATAAGAATTCAAGTTGCAGAGTAACGAAAACTTACAAGCTCATGCAATAGAGTCTTTTTTATGCTCTGATACTTTCTGAAACCCTTGAGATCATCAGTCCGAAGACGTAGAGATATCTCCTCTCCTTGATTCTACATAAGCCAATGCAGAACATTTGAGAACATCAAAATCAAAACATACTCGGCAAACACAAGAAGTGATTGTATCTTTTAAACAAAACATGCGTACCTTGTTAAACCCAAGAAGGCATCGGGGACTAACACCAACATAACCAACTGGGGCAAGTTCGGTCATAATCCCTACTCTCCAACGATGCTATAAATACAAAACAAAATCTATTAGTACATTAATCGATATTCTGATAGTTGCATAATAAGTTTCTAATAATCTAGATATAACCTTGTTCATAACAGCGATAATACCAGGGTCTGCTGCAAGCATGTGCATTCTCTTTAAAGCAGCAGAAGGAGGAGGGTTTAACTGCAAAAACAAAAATCTCGATTCACTTTACATGGCGGCAGAATGAATTTAGTGATGAAGTCATGTTATGACATAAGAGACACATTAATAACAAGCCTAAGATGACTTGATCTACCTTCAGCTAAGTTAACATTTTGACTTCAAAAACATAAGTATAAATGTTAAATACGACAAATTCAGAGGGGTTTTACTTACCTCTACACCCGGGAGTTGAAGAGTGCGGAAATCACAGAAGATGTAAGACCCCTGTGGAAGCTTTATTGAAGCGCCTGAACCATAGGACCTCTTTTGCCTAAGCCTTTTCTCTTCTTCCTCAAAACCAAGTATCCTCATATCAGGTATTGCATCTTTTAAAACTCCATCAACTTCTTCTTCAGTCACTCCCATCATTCTAATAGCTTTATCCTAATAACAAGAATAACAATTTTAAAAGGGCTTTTGAATTCTTGAAACAGAGATCCAAAAAAACAAACATATTTTGACAAGCTGTATCATAAGTAAACCCAATCAATGTTTAACAATCTTAAGCAAAACCTACCCAAAACAATGAACATGATCGATTCTTTTGTTTCTAAAATGGCTTTGAAATACTTTAAACACGTATGCACAACCTGTAGAGCCAATGTTCACCAACTTCACGCAAAATCTATACAAATGCAATGATCAAGATTGATTTTTTTTTGCCTACAATCATACATAGCAATGCACCAATTAAGCTATAACTACAAAACTAATGGCAAAACCAACTTATCAAACTTCTCTAACTAATCAGAAAATAAACATTTTGATGACCAAAACAAAGACTAACCTCAATTATGTTTGATTCCTGCAAGCTTAAACTTGAGTGCTCATCAGATAATGGAAGTATCAATGTTGATCCTTTTTCATTCAACTTAGGAACGATCAAACGGAGAGTCTCAGCCGTAACACCGGTTAGCTTTCTCAATTCATAACCTAAATCTTTCAAAGAGGACTCAGAATTGATTTCAAGAGTGTATTTGTTTCCTTTCCATAGAATAGAAACTTTTATTATTCTTCCAGAATCTTCCATTCGATGAGACAACTCTAAACTATTATCGCCAACAGCCATTGATATATGAATCTGGAGATGAGGAGATGAGATCGATCAATTACAATTGAAATTTCTTTAAAAAAAAAAGAAGAGATATTTTCAATTTCATCGACGAGGAAGAGGAAGATGCTTTGAATGTTACCTAAGCACGATGATTTATTGCGGAGGTGGAATTATAGATGACAAGGTTTTGTTCAGACAAAACCACAAAGATTGGTCGGGACAAATTATACAAAAGGACTTGTTTGTAGAACAAGATAAAGGGTTTTTTTCTTCATAGAGAAAGAGAGGCTTTGGATGATTCTGGAAAGAAAACTTTAATTTGTCTTCTGGTGATTACGTATGAGCATACGATGAATGACGTAACCGGGGAAGAGAAGGACAGTTGAATTTCAGGTTGAGGTTTTATTTTTATTTTTACTTTTAGTGTTAAACTATGTTATAAAAATTTGCTAGGCATTAATCGGGCGGGTGGGTAAGCTTAGCATCTAAGGGATTAATCAAAGAGTAAATGGAGATTAATCGGGAATTAGTTTTAGATTATTTTAATATTTTAAAAATATATTTATCCATTATATTAAATTTTTAAATAATATTGTTTTTAAAATTATAGTAAATACATGAAAATATAGTATTAATAATTTATTTTATGATTTTTATTTATAATTTTAATATAATTTATTATAAATATCACAAACTCTCAATATAAATATCTGAATAATTTTTTTTTTATACTTGAAAATTTAAAAATAATTGGATTATAAATAATTATGCGGAAAATAATCGGATTAGGCGGGGATTAATCAAATTAGGTGGGAAATAATCGGTTGACTGACTTTTTCGAGGGATTAATTATTAATCGAAACGGCGAGGGTATGTCTAGCGATTAGGCGGAGCGTAATCGGAGATATACGGGGATTTTTAGAACATGGGTGTTAACATTTGCTATTTCATTGAGTTGAAGAAATGTGATCATCATGGAGGATTTGAAAATACAAGTAGGAACATATTTATATGATACAAATTTCAGACATCTGCGATGTTCAATAGGATTGCCTAGTAGGATTTGGTTTGAAGAAAAATGAGAAAACTCGGACAAATCTCGAAAGAGATTTTCATGATTCGGAATATTAAATAGGCAGAAATCAGTTGAAGAACTAAATAAATCAGTTCAAGTGATGGAGCTAGCTAGGTAGAAGTAATCAACACGTCAGTTGGGTGAACTATGATACTAGGTGGACAGCTGGAAACCCAGCTAGGTACTGGACGAGTGAGCTAGGTATTTGGACGAGTGACTAATGGTAATAGTTGATGGTTATCAGGAAATGACCAAACAGATACGAGGAAGGATACATGTAAAGTAACCGCCAGTTGGCTATAAAATTCTCTAAATCTGTCCAGAACAATTCTAAACTGTTTTCTCTTAGAAATTCTTGTAAGTAACGCGTTTAAAACTCCAATAAAACACATGGATTGAGAAGAAATCTTGGTGGTGAGCCCAGGTAGTGATGGATCCTGGTTCCAGCAACCTCAACCATCTTGATGCCTTATCTTCCAGCGAGAACTTAACCAAGGTTAGCTTCAGGTAATCTTGTGGGATTCCATATGTCTTTGTAGTGTTACAAAACTCCTCAAACTGCTCCACATAGTCTATTGGATTCTCAGAAGTCATACCATTGAACACGTTCTGCTTCACTAACTAAATAATTTGAGGCTTGATCTCATAATCATGTCTCGGGGAAAGTGATGGCTGGATAGCAGATCAATCTGCTTAGAACTGGTTGAGAGTATTGTAATCTCCCAAAGTACATTGTCTAGCAACTCCAGGTCTGGGTTGCTGAACGTTACCACCAGGTGGTGGTAGCACACCAATTGGTGCAAGAGGGTTCTCGACCCCCATTGGTGCCTGGTTGTCACTGATTGGTAATTGCCCATCTACTCCGTCTTGTTGAATGTCCTAGTTGTTGGCCATTCCTGCAACTAGTCCTGGTCTTTGCTTCCTCCTTTTGATATGTGCTAGATCCGTGATAGAATAATTCAGAAAATTTGAAGCTTCTTGACTTTTTCTATGCATAAACCTGAAGTTAAATTCGAATTAAAAAAGTTAGTAATAATTTACATAATTAAATCCTAAACAAAATTTAAATCATCAATTTTAAGGCATCCTAATTGTTCCTCGGAAACGATGCCAAAAACTTGATGTGATAAGGGTTTAATCCCTATAATAATACTGCAAGTAAAAAATGCATCACAATAGTGTATAAGAATTATGTCAATTTTAATTTCAGGTCAGAATAGAGAATTTATGAGAAACTCAGGTTATCTAACATCATAAATACATAAATAAATTAGATATTAATTAATATGGATTAATACAAAATATATAAACAAGATGCAATAATAAATATATGATGCATAAAGAACCGTGTAGAGCTCAAGTTACTCATTTAAAGCTGCCTCATTTTCATGATACATCAACCTATGTCTATTCAAGTATTCCCACAAATACATTTTGGCTTTGGAATAAGAATCTAGCAAGCATTATGAACCTAATCCAATATGCTTACAAGTGTATATGGCAATGGGTTTTGTTCAACTGTATTCAAAATATAAATACTTTCTCATCATAAATAGTTTAACTCATCTATCAACTTTGGTGGGCTTCGATGAAATGAATTATAATCATAGTCGAACCTCTTAACGACAAACTAGACATCAACCATGGTATGTGCTTGTTATGACACACTATTCAGATCTAAACTAGTTCTAGCAACTAGGAGTGCGGATAGTGAACCTAACTACCTAAAATCAGCGGCAACTTCATGACGCTAGCTACATGCATTAAGACTAAGCATACAAAAAGAACAGTGTAAATGGTCATCCAAAGTTACAGATCTTGCCACCTAAACCTAAAGATATATCATCCCCTTTGATATTCTCTCTAAACCCAACAAGTAAACAACTCTGACATGCTTAAGGGAATCACCATAACAAGGTTTAAGAAGTTCATAAAGTGTATATATTAAAATAATAAGGTTAAGGGATTACTTCCAAATGTAAGGTACAAAGAGGTAAATACTTATCCTTATAATGAAAGTAAAGCAAAGATAAAGAGAAAAAGAAAGCTAAAGAACTTTGGTGGATCTTCAAAGGCATTGGCGAGCGGGAGGGACTTATTAGGTTCTCTGGTCATCTAGGGTTTTCTCTTATGTCTCCACGAATTCACAATCAAGGCACACGAAACCTGAATTGTTTCAATAAGTATTTATTGGTCTTGAGCTCCACGAGGTTGGTTTTAGGGTAAAATACTCGTAATTGGGTCTCAGATTGGACATGTGCCTTGGGGACCAATCACAGGTCTCCTTCCCGTGTCTCCTTCCTGGTGGTTCAATGAAGTTGAGGAACATTAATGGGCTTGGTGGCCGGTCTGGAGTGTATTCTCCCACCTGTCAAACTCCTTGTGATTGGTTTTTGACAGAGCTTTGTGCCAGCTGTAGGAATTGTATTGATACTTGTTCAATATAAAACTTGACTCTTATAGCTTTCCATAAACACCAAGATCTCTTGATTTTTTTCACAGAAAGGTTTTCATCTGATGTCAAACTTCTGAGACTCAGTAACTATCTCAAAACGAGATATTCTCTACTTTTAGTCATTTCCCCTTGGAAACCTGTAAACCTCAATAACTCAAGAAACACTAGATATTCCACTATTTAATATTGAAATCAACAAAAACTCTTCTCAATTCACAAGAAAATAGCTAATAGAGGTAAAAATACGATGTTATCAAGTCCTCCAGACTTATAATTTGTTTATCCTCAAGCAAACATGAAAATAAAGTCATAGAGAAGAAGTTTTGAAAATCACATAAACTCACCTTGCTTCTTGAATCTCGTCTTCACTCTCCCTATAGCAATGAAATAAAAAAAATTTACTTTTAATACTTACCCATAGGAAGCATAAACCATCCTTACTCTAATTACACGATCCAAAGGAGTTTTTGGCCTTCATATTGTCATCTCTTTACATTGATTAAGTTTACAGGGCGTGATCGTAACAAGGAGATATCATCCAAATTGCTCGTAGTATCTAAATTCATCTTGTACTTTTCCACTACCAGATTTTGTGGGGTGTAGCCACTAGCCATGATGTGGGTAATGTTTGAAATAGCCTCTGAATGGTCCCAACATTTAAAAAATGACTCGGTTCCACCTTTTTGAAATGTTGAGATTTTGTTTCTCTGAGAAATTGATTTTGACTTCAAATAGAAGTGATTGATGAACATATCTTGGTAACGAGACTGTGTAGTGATGGATATAGTTTCCAGCAACCTCAACCATCTTAATGCCTGATCTCCCAGCGAAAACATAAACAAGGTCAGCTTCAGATAGCCTTGTGGGACTCCATTAGTCTTTGTAGTGTTACAAAGCTTCTCAAACTGCTCCACATGGTACATTGGGTTTTCAGAGGACATTTCGCTGAACACATTCTGCTTTATGAACTGAATGATTTGAGACTTGATCTCATAATCATGCCTCTGGGAAAGCGGTAGTCGTACAGCAGATCTATCCATATAGAACTGTTTTGGATTATTGTAATCACCCAAGGTGCCTTTTTGAGCAACTCCATGACTTAGTTGCTGAACATTACTGTCAGGTGGTGGTAGCGCACCGTTTGGTGCAGGAGGGTTCTCGACACCCATTGGTGGCTGATAGTCACCGATTGGTAACTGCATGTCTACTCTGCATTGTTGATTGTCTTGATTATCGGCCATCTCTGTGTCTGGGCTCAGTCTTTGCTTCCTCCTTTTAAATTGTGCTACTTCCGGTATAGAAAGAATTCAACAAATTTGAAGCTCCCTGACGTCTTGTTTCCATAAAGCTGGAATTAATTTTATATCAAATAAGTAATGACGTACATAAATAAATCATAGATGAAATCTTAATCATAAATTATAAGGCACCCTAATTGTTCTCCGGCAACAGTGTCAAAAATTTGATGTGTTCAAGTTTGAATTTCTATAGTAATACTGCAAGTACACAGTGCATCACATAAGTATTTAAGATATCTATCTATTGAGAGCAATAGTTTGCACTAATAAATGTAATGGTTGGAATCAAACTAGGATAACAAAGAGTTTACAAGAAACTCGGGTTAAACTAACATCCTAAAACCATCAACATCGGTGGAAAAAAATAGGGGGTCTTTAAATATAATAATAATAAAAATAAAAAGAAAAGTAGAAAGTGTCTTGTAATAGTGTAAAGTTGTGTCTTTAGAACTAAAGTTGATGGTGTCTTTACAAACTTAATATTAATTTATTCTGTAGACACTTGTCAAGAAATAACCTATAAAGATGCTCTAAATGCACAAATAATATATATATATATATGTTACATGGATTTATACAGAGCATATGAACAGTATGCAATAATAAATAGTAATGCATAAAAAAACCGCTTAGAGCTCAGGTTGCTAATGTAAAGTTGTCATACTCTTGTGATGTATCAATCTATATATATATGCAAACATTCCCAATGATAAAGATCTCTCGACTTTCGACTAAGTACCAAACAAGTATTACGAACTTAGTAAGAATTACGATTCTAATCCAAAATGTTCAAAAGTGTAGATAACAACAGAATTTGTTTAGTTGTTTTTAAAACAAAAAATTGTCCATCACAAATATTTCAATCCATCTAACAACCATGATGGGGACCCCTTAAAATGGATTAATATCATAGTCTAAGTTAATATTAACAGAATAATATTTAAACATAATAAAATGATAAAGAAAATATGGATTATCCCATATACTAAAACATGATGATTACACAAATGCCCCTTAAAAATCTCAAATGACATGCTCATTCGTAAGTCCTAAGAAAAATGAAAAAAAAACAAATAATAAAACCCTAAAACATCTATTACAAGTATTTACAAAGAGGAAAAGCCTCTAAGATTTAAAGAAAAGATATTTCAGGCTTTGAGAATCTTTTTGCTCTAAATGAATGAGAAGAGGTGTGTAAGAGATGTGTTTTTCCTCTGGGGTCGAGCCCTAGTTATATAACTCCTATTCACCAACTTTCAGCGTGAATCTAGCAAATTCCTAGAATCTTCACAGATCGGTGATAGGTTGTACCGATGGGTGCTACCTTGTATGAATACCGATTGGTGACATTGCGTCCCGATAGGTAATAAACCATTTTCTTATCTTCTCTTTATGACTTCATGCATAATTTCTCTTTACTGTTATTTTTTTGCTCCAACAAGCTCAATAACTAATATTATAAATTATTATAGAAAATGATCTAATTATTATTTGAAAGATTCGAGATTAATTAGAAAACTGACTATAAAAACTGTTAATAGATACCGTTATCAGAATGCTACCGTTCTAAAAAAAATGTCCATATAGAGAAAAGATTACACTGCATATGCTTGGTCGATCTCATGGTTCCGGAAGATGGTTCTCAAAAGGTTTACAAACAAACTCAGTGTTCCCACTTCCAAAAGAAATTATTTTTGTTAACCAAGATCTCACTTTAAATGATCCGAAAAGGGCCTAATTGCATAGCCAACTGGCCATTTCATTTTTTCTAGACAAATATTTTGCTTAATTTGAATTTTTCAAGAGATAGTAGTTTTGCTATTTTTGAATTAACACTTTTTCATTTAAAGATATTTTATTGAGAAAATATATCAAATTAGAAAACAATTATTAAATTTAAAAACTAGTAGGTGTTTGATCATGCTTGACTTTGTTGCTGCGGCAACAAAGATTACCACGACAAACTCCCATGGGCCATCCATTAATTTTGCACACTTCATCACATACTGTGTCACCTGGACATCCGTCCACACATTGGAATCTAACTCATTTTGATCCTGTTAATTTGGATCATCAAAAAAATACAATAAATATTTTAAACAAAAAAATATCTACTAATATTTTAGCCTGTCAATGCAAATAACAATACATGTTTCTTTGTGTGTGGAAATTTTGATTAAATCAGTAAAGTTATCATGAAAAGTCAATAGGGTTTTAAATTAAATATATATTTACATATATATAGTTTAGTATAATAGAATAACTTTACCTGAAATTATGGGCACTAGGATGAGGGCAAGCATCATAAGTGAAAGTAATGGAAAATGTGAAAAATGCTTGGTTGCCATTAGTTAATTTTGAAGAAAAGTTGATAGCTTTCTGTTTGAGTAGATTTGACTCTCACGAGAAACCATAATCTAGAAAAGAATAATGTTCAAAATCAATTTTATAAGAATTTATGAAATACAGGGGATGCTATATGGGTGCTTATATATACATAAATAAGTATATATATAATATGTATATAGATATATAGATATGAAAATATTTTTTCCATAATATATAATAAATATAACATATGTTTAGTCAAAGAATTTATTATTTCCGTATAAGAGTTCCCCCAAAATCAAAAAAATTCACTTTATAGTTTGGTCAAAGGGTTCCAATTGTTTTTTGGTATTCTTTATTTAGATTATTTTTTCTTGATAAATTATGCAGAAGTTCTATTTTTTTTTAGTTTTTATTAAATTAAATTTTATTTGTATATTTTAATACAAATTGATAGAAAATAGTTACATGCACTTTAGTTACTATTTTAGTTGATGTTATACACATTTCATACGATTTATGTGACATTAATATTGCCTAATAATATCAAATTAATTAAAATGTAGTACCAGCATGACTTGAGTAATGATAATTATTTTCTAGGCACGGAGATAGCTCTGGACCGACAGCTATGTTCCTTACATAAATGAATTATATGCTAGAAATTCTTGCCAATTTTGGTCCTTTTTGGATTGAAACCTGTGTTCATCACTATTAAACAAAACCATAACGTTTTTTTCAGTTGATTGTAATCTTTATGTAGATCTGGTTAAGTTTAGATAAATGGTTGGGTGGTTAGCTTATCATACCATAACTAGTCTGCAGCTATTATATGCCGTGGATGTGCTTTTTTACACTGCTAGTGCACAATTCTTCACACTATTACTGATATGTGTCAGGATTTTCCTCAATAAGACTTGACAATAAGGTTGCAGACGCAGCCAATTCTTCACGCTTTCGAGATGAACTTCCTACATAAAGAGTTCAAGTGGATCAACGCTCACCATCCTGCCATGCCTCGTGTTTTGTAAGGCTATGGGTATCAAACGCTGTATACATCTTAAGGGTACCTTCCAAGGCTGTCGCGAAATCATTTTTACCCTACATCATAGAGCTTTCCAGACTTTTGGTCAAGGTCTTCTAAGCATTAAAATCAGGATTTGTAGCTGAACCCTATCAACAAATCTTAAACAGAAACAAACCTATTGTAGCTTCTTCTCTTCCGCGACACCCACATACTTCTCTTCCTTTGTTCTTCACGAAACTTCTCTTTTCTTCTCACCTTGATTTCATGCTCTTCTTATTAACTCTTCTGATGTGGTGTTTTCCCTTTTGCAGAATCAATCAGAGAGTCCAAACTCAACATTATTTTTTGTATTTAGGATGTTAGTTGACTTTCCTGTAAACACCCTGTTGTCCTAACTGGATCTATATCATCATAATTCTTAGTGTATACTATTTTTATTTGTGGATTGATATCTTAAGTATTATAAATATACATTGTGCACTTGTAGTATTATTGTAGGCATTAAACCCTGAGCACATAACTATCCTCGACTTAATTCCTCGTGTATATACATTATTCATACAAATACCACCATTAGACTTATCTATTTTTGAAAAACAATAAACAGAACAGTAATAATTTTTTTCAATTATGAAACAAGTTTGAATAAAAAGGTTCATAAATACAGAATAACAGATAAGAATGATCAGATTATCGATTTAATATTTTGGATAATTATAAATTCATAAATTATATTAGAAATATTTGTAGTAACAACTATACAATTATTTAAACCATCACTTGGTTAATTTATTAATTTACACATTCATATTTTAAAATATAATCTAATGTAAGGCGTAACCTGTGGATTATTCCCTTTCTCTTCTATAGTTTAAAACTGATTAGATGTATAGTTCTGGGAATTAATATATGGAGACATTCGTCTACAGAGTGCAACCACTCTCAAAAAAGTAATGTCCATGTCAAGAAAAGCTTACCCTGCATATGCTTGGTCTATCTCATGTTTCCAGATGATAGTTGTCAAAAGGTTAACAAAACAACTTAGTGTTCCTACTTCCAATGGAAAATCTTTTTGTAACCAAGATATCATTGTTAATGACCCAAAATTTATTATTATACTATGTATTATACACACTTTTATTGTCTTGCTAATAATGATAACGATTATCCAAAAGGGCCTAATTACATAGTCAACTGGTAATTGCATTTTTCTAGTTAGAATTTCATATGTTTTCATTTTTGTAATTTCTTGAATCTGTATCTAATCATATTCATTAAGTTGGTTTTTAGTGTATACAAATATTTTGCTTAGCTTGCGTTCTCAAGAGATAAAATAGATTTACTATTTTTGAATTAACACTTTTCAATTAAAGATAATTAATTAAGAAACATATAATATTAGAAAATAATTAGTAATTTAAAGGACTAGTAGGTATTTGATCATATTTGAATTTGTTGCCAACAAAGATTGCCACGAAAAACTCCCATTGGCCATCCATCCATTTACACATCAGAATCCAACTAGTTTTGATTCTGTTAATTTGGATCATTAAAAATAAAATTAAATATTATAAACAAAAAGTTTCTGCTAGTATATTAGCATGTCAATGCAAATAAAAATACATATTTCTTTGTGCTTGGAATTTTTGATGGAATCAGTAAATTATCATGAAAATATAATAGGGTTTAAATATAAATATATATATTTATATATACAGTTCAGTATTAATAGACTAGTGTTACCTGAAATTATGGGCACTAGGATGAGGGCAAGCATCAGAAGTGAAAGTAATGGGACATGTGAAAATTGCTTGGTTGTCATTAGTTAATTTTGAAGAAAAGGTGATAGCTTTTTGTCAGAATATATTTGAATCTCAGGACATACCAAAATCTAGAAAAGAATAATATTTAAAATCAATTTTATAAGAATTCTGAAATACAGGGGATGTTGTATGGGTGCTTATATATACATAAGCATGTATATATATATATATATGAAAAGAAGTTTTCCATAATATCTAATTAATAGTACATATGTTTAGTCAAAGAATTTATTTTTTCCGTATAAGAGTTTCCCCAAAATCAAAATATTCACTTTATAGTTTGGTCAAAAGGTACCAATTTTTTTTTTTGGTATTCTTTATTTAGATTGTTTTTGCTTGATAATTTATGCAGAAGATCTATGTTTTTAGTTTTTATTAAATTAATTTTTATTTGTATATTTCAATGCAAATTGATAGAAAATAGTTACATGCACTTTAGTTACTATTTTAGTTGATGTCATACACATTTCATACAATTTATGTGACATTAATATTGCCTAAGAATATCAAATTAATTAAAATGTAGTAGCAGCATGACTTGAGTAATGATAATTATTTTCTAGGCGTGGAGATAGCTCTGGACCGACAGCTATGTTCCTTACATAAATGAAATATATGCTAGAAATTCTTGCCAGTTTTGGGCTTTTGTAGATTCAAACCTGTGTTCACCACTATTAAACAAAACCATAACGTTTTTTTTCAGGAGATTGTCATCTTTGTGTAGATCTGGTTAAGTTTAGATAAATGGTTGGGTGGTTAGCTTATCATATCATAACTAGTATGCAGCTATTATATGCCATGAATGTGCTTCTTAGACTGCCAGTGCACAATATTACTGGTATGTGTCAGGATTTTCCTCAATAAGTCATGGCTGTAATGTTGCAAATGCAGAACGAAATTATGTGTAGTACTTAAGAATCAATCTCACAAAGAGCAATATAAATAATAAGAGATATATAAGAAGTTGAACGAGAAAATTACAAGTAAAAAAGTTGGGGGGGGGGGGGGGGTTGAGGAAATTGTGAACATAAAATCAAGTAAATAAATGCAAGTCAATGAGAGAATGGGGTTGGGCAATGAGTTTATTACCCAGGGATTATAGTTCTCTAAAGTCTAAGATAATTGTTCTCTTCTAGGTTATAGAACTACCACACTGCGCTACGTCTATATGACTTTTTGAAACTTAGTTATCTTATATTCTATATCCATTCGCAATTCAACATAAAACACGCTTACGAGATGAACTTCCTACATAAAGAGTTCAAATGGATCAACGCTCACCATCCTGCCATGCCTCGTGTTTTGTAAGACCATGGATATCAAGCGCCGTATACATCTTCAGGTTACCTTCCAAGGCTGTCGCGAAATTATTTTTTCCCTAGATCATAGAACTTTCCGGACTTTTGGTCAAGGTCTTCTAAACATTAAAATCAAAATTTGTAGCTGAACCCTATCAATGATTTGAGATAAATTCAAATCTAACAACCTATAACATATTAAACTATGACTCCCCTTAAAATAACCCCACTAAAACCAACTAGAAGACTGCTCAAACATAATCAAAGAAAACAAATACATAGATATTAAATTTAATATAAGAAAAAGATTTAGAGGTACTTCTCTAAGGATTACAGAACAGATCTTCTCCCCAATGATATAGGAAAAAGTAAGCAAGGAAAGAGATGATAAACAAAGTGTATATATCTAGAGAGATTTGAGAGGCAGACTTATGGTCCTCTCCATGATGTAGCTATTTAGGGTTCTTAGTTTATTTGTCCACACCCTCTATTAGGGTTTAGGTTATGTATCTTTAGGATCTTAACACGTCCAACATCGATTTAGGTTTGATATAAGTGAAGTATGGTTGTTTTGGATCAATGAGCTTTGAAATATGATTTGTAGCCACCACTGGCCTAAAGGTGCCAGAAGGGCTTCCCAACGCTGGTGCGGGCCTTGTGATGCATCATGATATTTCCAAATATCTTCATTATTATATTTTATTTAATTAATAATTATTATTAGAAGATTTTAGGGTTTCTAGAATATTCTAAATATTTAGGGTTTATGCTTTATTATAAATAGCATTCATATGCCTCCTATTGTAAGAGAGACTATTGATGAATTGATTAATCGAAAGATTTAAAGAGGTTTTAATAAACCACTGTGAAGAATATTCATAAATCCAAGAGCTTTTGCGAAAGTCCTGAAAGGAGGACTCTCAAACCCTAGTTATCCGGTATTCTGAGGAATCAATGGATCTCTAGTTCTATCCCTAGAAGCTTCCGCTCCATCGGTTGGTATCAGAGCTGTGTTTTTTTGATTTTTCAATCAGAGAACTATTCTGGTTGACATGGTGATTGGTAGTTGCTACACTTTCAAGGACGAAAGTACTTTTGTCGAGAGAGAAGAGATCCATGAGATCTACATAGAGATTTATGGTGATCCAATCTATGACATATACGATGATGATGTTCAAGTAATTGACTTCTTTTTTAAAGTTAAAAATTTTGAAGTTCAGAGGCGTGCAAAATCCGGGCAATTTCAGATCTGTCCAAAAGCCGTGCAAAAATCGGTTCGTGCAAAATCTGTACAAAACGATAATTGTACAAATTTCCAATCAGTTACAGATCGTGCAAAAATCGGGATGAAGGAGAAAGAAGATATAAAGATGAATTTTCGAAGAGCTATAATATTACATGGTTCTGTGAAGATTTATTTGATGATGAGATCGAGATTGAAGATTCGAGGCCGAATTTTTCTTGGACGGGGAAACCTCTTTCGCAAAATTTAAAGAGGTTTCAAAGGATCTCTAGTTCTATCCCTATAAGTTTCCGCTCCATCACCTTGGGGCGGAGCTGATGATGTCTTCAGGGTTCCTGACATGTCTTCAATGATTGCATCATAACTTCTTATTGATATAATTATTTCAAATGGAGATGAAATATGATCTTCTAACTTTCCAATGACATATTTTGTGCCAAATTTGCTTAATGGGAAGGTCTTCCAACTTAGCTTTGAATATGAAATTTAGTCTTAATGGAAAAACGTGTTTTGCCCTCTTTTATCTTTTTTACTTTAAACATGTTAAGATTTATGTAAACTATAAATACTAGAAATATGGTATTTAAATACTCAAACCATAATAAACACTTATTAAAATATCTAAAATATTATATCACTACCAATGTTATCAAGTACTTAAGTTATGGATTCACAGAAAACAAGAGAACATGCTAGGAAATGTAATGATCTAAATCAAGATAGAATAACAAAGAGTTTACAAGAAAATTAGGTTTACTAACAAAGACTTATGTATTCAAAACATAAACAATTTTTCATCACAAATAGGTCTATGAGTTTAAAACATTTTTGGTACCCCGATGAATTGACTAACAATGAATTTCTAGCAACAACTAAAAACTAAATGATAACATGGTGAATCCAATAAGAATAATCCAATAAATATATTATACATGAAATTACATAAATATCTCTTAAATCCCTAATTACATTCTCAGGCCTAAATCTAACATTGAAGACTATGCATGGAAGAAAAGAGAAGAACTAAACACTAAAACATAAATATTTACAAAATAGAACAGTGGATAGGTCCTAAAGAAAGAGTTTAAAGGTTTTAAGAACCTTTTGCTCTCAAGAATAAGAAGAGATGTGTGTTTTAAACTAATGTCGAGCCTCCTTTATATATAAGTCTTGATGTACCGCCATTCCTAGTTAAAATTGAAAGTCCTTTTGGTATCACTGATCATTGACAAGGTTTACACAATCGGTGACGGCATGATTCATCAGAAATCGGTGAAAAATGTGCACCAATCAGTGGCCACCCTAGCCTTTGATTTGTATTTACGAGCTAAGGCCCATTTCCACTCTAATTATTCCCCATTGGCTCCATCACGCTCCCAAAATTAGGTGAGGTAGACCTATTGTATGTATTAGACCATGAGTGTAGCAATAACCTTAATCCAACAATCATAAAGAATTTCTAGAATCAATAAAATATCCTTTTGACATTTAGTTAAAAATGTGTGCACCCTCAAAAAGAGAATATTGAACATATCAAAGACATGTTCTGGTAATAAAGGATGTTTAAAGGTTGATGTTTATGGCCATCCTATCAGATCTATTATGCAAATAAATATGCAAAATCACATTGAAACACAAACCAACTGATGCATACCCAACCTTCTTTTCATTTGTATCCTTCGACACCTTAATTTCAACTTAGTCATTTATTTTCCTAATACTTCCAGCAATGAAATTGTTACCAAAAATAAAAACGCACACATCTTTTTGTTTTAGTATATACAAAAACGAGATCAGCTCATATAAAAGGAAAATCAAAATATAGAGGATACTAATCATTCTAAATATTCTTTTCATACCACATATCTACCGGTTTGCCGACCGACAAAACTACTCACATTTTGGCAATGTGGATAGCCTTCGGGCATGTGTTGTGTGATGATGATGTATGATCTTCATTACACGTGGGTACTATGTGCAGAGCCATTGTTATGCTTATAAATTAGAAACTTTAGTTTAAAGTCTAATATTTTATAAGAAAAAATTTAGAGTCCTTAATTTTTGTAGAATATTAGTAGTATACTAGGCCCAATATTTATTGGAATATTTGCATAACTTTTAGGACCCTTAAAATTTTGATTGTTTTTAAAAACAAAAATTAAAATATTTTAAATTAAATTTAGAAATTAAAATTAAAAAATTATGTCAACTAACTTTTTCTCACATTTTTTTTAAAACTCTAAAATCTCCGATCATACCATTAGTTTATACTTTTATTTTTCTCTTTGGATATTTACCATGACTATGTCATAAAAAATATTGAGTGAGTTTGCTATTTTATCTATCAAAATGAAATTAGTTAAAAGTATCAACTTTGAAAGTTTGGTTACTAAGTTTGTCTGAAAGAAAAGAAGAAAAAATGTATTTTAAAAAGGTTATTTAAGTTTTCTAGTATTACGTATGTGTTTTTTTATTTGGATAATAATAGTTATTTAAAAGAAAAAATAATTATATAAAGTAAGGCTTTTTATGAAAAATCTCTTAGGCTCTTTCTAACCTTAGTTAGAGACGCCTCTGATTATGTGTGTAGTGTTATGGTGATGATTGGTCATCATTACATGTTGGTATTATGTGTGTTGTGCCGTGGTGATGTATAGTCATCCTTACACGTGGTTACTATGTGTGTTGTGTGGTGGTGATGTATGGTCACTATCACTCGTTACTCGTGTTTGAGGCACGACATATACAATTGACACAGAACTGTTGCATGACATGTGTTATAGACAAAGATGCTTGTTGTGTAGGAATATTTATCTTTTACTCTTGTGTTGTTTTTTGAGAATTGTTGGATCCCGTTGTAAGGAAGGACCTTCTAACGTCTTACTCGGAATAAATTCACGTCTTATGGCTCGAAAAAGACGGTTTTAAAAAGGTGGTTTCCAAGGACATAAACCTCATTGTGAATTTGTATTATTCGGATTCATCGAATTATCTATATACCTACTTTTGAATGTAACTAAAATGTTTTCTCACTTAGCAAGAATATGCACAATCATCAAGTGCATCCAATAAAGTGGAAGACATTATACTATTTTCCATAATTGTTAAAAAAAATAAAAAATGTTCATAAAATAAAAATAGACCTTTCACAATTCAAAAAAAAAAGAGAGTTTTAACTACACATGTTGTTTTACATTGTGTACCAAAGCCCTCTTTGTTGTATGTATACAATAAACCTTTTTCCTCTTTTTCTTTCTTTGGGTCTTTCTTTGCTCCAATCCAAAACTCCAATGCTCAAAACTTCAAGCAATAAATAACCAAAAACCAGCGATCAAATTAACATTTAAGCGCGTTATGCATCTTCATTATTCCCACCATCAAACCTCATCCTCATCTTTGTCTGCATCTGTCACTAACTCTTGATCTTGGGCAGTGGGGCTGGACTCGGAACCCCCATCAATGGACAAATTGGAGATTTCACCAGTAACAGAGTTTGTGTCGCCTTCATCTGTGGCATCTTCTGAGACAGTAGACTCTGTGTCTGATTGTTGCTGGAGGCTCCAGTACATGATGCTGGCTGCCAAGATAAGCATCATCTTCTGGTTCACCTGTTTTAAACACACAAGTAAACTAACTTAGAAAAAAAACTGGAAAAGATTTCAAGCCTGTTTCGATATATGTGAATAATGTATCTCTACCTCTATGATATCCTCGGGCAACAAGAATATTGAGCAACCGAGCTTTCGTGCAACACTAATGATGTATGTGGCATTCAACTTCTTATCCTCCTCTGTTTACGTGCCAATGACAACAAAACAGAACACATTAAAACCATATTGACAACTTAAAGAGGCCTTTACACCAGGTAACATAATAGGCAATCAAATTGAAGCAACATAGTTAACCTGTTTCTCCACTGGTAACGAGGCTCCAGTTAACAACTCTTGGCTCCACAGCACTGAGAAGTTCCAAAAAGAACATTCCACTAGACAGATTCTTGTCCTAATATCAGAGAATAGCAGTCACTAAACTGTTAGGTTTCTGAAGACGGGTCTCAATGAATGAAACAGATTAGTAATTGGTTGAGACTTACCCTGAAGCTCTCAGCTTGACTAGTTCGGCCTCCTCTCTTCACTTTCCTATTAGCCCAGTTTAGAATATCTGCATCTGTAATTTCTTTACCTTGCGAGTGAGATCTCAAGTTCTTCAGAAGTTGGAGCATTGTGTATCTCATTAGTTGCCACAAAAAAGCTGCAGAACCATTGATGGTATGCGAAATTACATATTTTCCGACCAATTAGAATCATTTGACAATGGCAGATTCAATTTTGAGGAAGAGAAAAGACAGAACAAGCAATACTAACAGTTATCAATGTGAGAGAAATATCTTAAGCTGAAGAATCATATAGAGAAGTGCAATATCTTATTAGTGTGCCTTTCAGGATAACTCACCAAGAAGGAGTTTCTTATTTCCTTGCACAATGTCATTACCAGCTACATTGACAAGTGAAAAGCGCAGTTCCTTCCCAATCTTTACTACTTCATTGCAGTTCTCGACCTTTTTGAATGGCATTTTTATGGGAGGTTTATTTGCGTGTTTCCAGTTTACTGAGCCAGGTGACACTTTGTCGAGAACTTCAAGAAGAACCCACCTGAAATGAGATGAGGTTTAGATACAAGAAAATAAAACACAAAACTTCCTCAAACAGAACTTCATAGCTCACCCATTCCTAAGATCTTCAAAAACATTATTGACATAAGTGGCTGTGCCAAGACTGTTAATCCAGAGACGGAAACATCTTTCTTCTCGTGAAGTTTCCACATCATCTGTCATCATTTCAGCAAATGACGTCTTTGAAGTGTCAACAGTCAATCCATTCCTGCAACAAAGAAATAGCATTAACAATGCAGCAAAACATAAATCATTATCAGTTTTTTCTGACTCATTTGGAAACACCGTCAAATTACTATCATATGCTAATCAAATGCAAAAAAAAAACACATTTTATCATGCAACACCATTGATATTTTAAGATATTGGAAATATGCACTCAAATTGTTTTAAGCAAACTGTCAAATTTTCTACTGACCTGTTGTGAAATATTTGCGCCACAAATGCAAGGTTAAGATTTGCTGAGCCATCCACTATATCTTTCGGAGAAAGGTATCTTTTACAATCCAACTTCTCAGCCTGCTCAAGAACCTTTTTAGCTCTTTCTGTGGGGTCTTTGGTCTCTAATGCCACATGTGAACTGTGTTCTGGAGCAAGAGCATTAAGCAGGTATGCATATGCCTCACCATCCTGACAACAGAAAATAAAGTTGAGGTTATGATCAACAAGAAATTGGCCTTCATAACATTTTTAGTTTCTGAACAAAAAAAGCATTACTGTCAAGACTGTTATCAAGTCAACTCATTAGCAATGCCAGGTCTAATAAAGAGAATATATGTGATTCAGGACAAAGGGTAGCAGTACCATGTTACCTTAACATCAGAAGAAAAATTTGTGACTTGTTTTTCATAACCAGCTTTCTTCAAGTGAAAATTCATCCATTTTAGCAAAACTTTTTCAGGAGCCAATCCCATGAGCTCCTCTGCATCCTGCAAAATCATGAAGATGTTATGTAGTTTCAATCCAATGATAATAAACCCTTATGGAAGGCGATGAAAACATGTCAAAAATATTTACCTGAGTGTCGTCCACCAATTCAAAAAGCGAAGGAGTTTTCTTAAAATTGAGATCAGCCAACAATTGGATCTGAACAACAAAAATGTCAGGAGTTAGTTAACTTTACAACAAGTCAAAATTAAACAAAATGTACCCATCATATGATTTCCTATGAACTGTAAATAGAAATGCTTAAGGAGAGTACCTTTATGATCTGAGATATCAACCCAAGTACGAGATATGGCTGCAGTAAACAAACAAACAAAAAAGTTGAAAAGCAACTATGAACACTGGAAGACCAAGCCAACCGATGGACAAAAGATATCTATCATATTTGGTTCTCATGTAATTACTCACTCTTCCTTCAGCTATGTCCTGTGTTCCAATGTTGACTACTGTGCAACCAATTGCTTTGGCAGAATTAAGACCTAGAGTAAGGTTCTCATTCCTCTCCCATGGGTTAAGCATTTTCTTAGTGTTGATAGCTCGTTCATCAATGGTCCCAGGAACGGCAACATTTATAAGCTTACTGGAAAAAGGAACAAAGAATGACTGACCATTAAGATATTTCAATATGGACAATAAAAAAAGCTATGGAAGAAAGGAATATTCATACCACAAAAGAACACCATCTTTAACAAGATCAAAGAAAGCATTTGTTGCGGGATCTATAGGAAGATAGCTCTTCAAAAAAGGATCATCTCTCAAGTAATTATTAATATGGGAAACATAGGAAGCCTTCTCGGATTCATTGATGGCATGATGAACTGTTGTAGTACTAGTCTTGAGGAATGAAGAAGAACCTTTCGTTCCTCCTGATTTTTCGACTCCTCGGGTTTGCACACTTAAAAATGCCTATTCAAAATCATCAATAAATGTGAAGACTTCCAAATCTAAATCCTTATCATAGTAGATATTCTAAAGCTAAAGGAGACAAACCCACCCGGAGAAAAGTTTCGAAATCAACTTCTTCATCAACATTGGAATAAGACTTGTCCAATATAGATTTGATCTCATCCTCATCAAAAGTACCATTAAAAGCTTTCAACTTTGCGAAAACAGGAGGCAAATCTCCAATAGTAAAACGACCTAATTGTGTTTTATTTGAAACAAACTAACAAATAAACACCAAAACAAAAAGTATCAATCAAAACATAGCTAATGAAGGATACTTTTAAAGAAAACAAAACAATGAGATCTTAGATATAACCTTTGATTTAAGGGTACGCAATTCCACTTGTGTGAATTGGCTTTGTAACCATGGATCAGAGACAAGAACACCAACGTAACTAGACATTCTTTTATGGTTTCTCTAGAACAAGCAATGACCAAAACAAATCCCTGCAACAGATATGTCATTAATCAAACAGGAACCATAATATTGTACCCAAAAAAATCAAAACTTTTAACCCAAAAATCTGAATTTTTGCAATTTGATGACACAAAAAGGAATGATTATGAAGACAATTATCGAATCATTGCATCGATCAGATGTGTTTTGAAATAGAAATGGGAATAAAAGACAACGATCAAATGTTGAAAGAGAGGCTGATAAATTATAATAATCAGACCTTAGAAACGATGAGATTGTATGTGAATCGTGTTCATATTTCAACAGATTAAAGTTTTGATTTTTCAAAGGTTAAACACAGATAGGCGAAAATGATGAATGAATTGCTAAGTTTTTACGAGCGCACGACTTATGGGAATGAATATGAGAACGAGAGAGAGAGAGAGAGAGAGAGAGAGAGAGAGAGAGAGAGAGAGAGAGAGAGAGAGAGAGAGAGAGAGAAGGGTTTTTGTTTAGTGTTTATTTTTCAATTAATTAACTTAATCATCATCTAATTTCGTTTGTTAATTTTTGCTTCCCCATTGTTTTCAACATATCGTAATGTTTTTTTCCAAATTTTGATGATTTGAGACAACTGAAGTTTGAATTTAGGATTTGATAGTTTTGATACAACAAGACTAATATTAGTTTAGTATTCCAAAATTATTGGAAAGTTCGTGAATGAACACACATGTGATACAACTCATAGAAACCCCAAACAAAGGCAAACTACTCCAAAGACACTGGCATCTCTTATATGTAATAGGTATGCTGAGAAAAAGATAGTTTGAAACCAAAACAAATCATGGATTTAGTTAGAATGACGCACAGTGTTCAAATAAAGTATAAGAAAGCTTGGAGAACAATTTTTTTGCTGAGACTTTGGTTAGAGGCACGGCAGAAAAAAAGTTTTCATAACCTCTTGAAGTGGCTGTTCAAATTTCAAGAGAAGAATATTGGGTCAAAAGATTTTTTTAGAGATATAAAATGATTCAAAATTTATGTATCTTTTTCTTGCATTGGGACAGTCTTTGAGAGGTTTTCAGTATATGAGGAGGGTTATTGCAATTGATGGTACTTTTCTCAAGGCGAAATTCAAAGGTACTCTTCTAGGAGTCTTCCCACAAGATGGAGACTTCCGTCTTTACCCTCTAGCTTTTGGTGTTATAGATTCTGAAACTGAAGAATCATGGTGTTGGTTTAAGATGATTGCAAACTATAATCCCCGATGCTTAAGACATTGTATTTGTTTCTAACTGTGTGTTGTCTATTGCTAGTGCTCTTTCAACAGTTTATCCTCTAGCTCATCACAGTGTTTTGCAGGGTTTATTTGATAACAATATCGAATCCCAGTTTGGAAAGAAAGGTTTGACACCTACTGTACGTGCTGCAGCTGTGCTTACACCATGTTTTAGTTTCATAACCTTTTCTCAGATACTTAGAGTACAAATCTGAGGCTCAGAAAATACTTGGAGGAAGCAAATTTTGCAAAATGGGCTAGATCTTATGCACCAGCCAACATATACAACTGATACTCTTGCAGCAAACCAGCCGCCGATCCTATACCAATATCGAAGGAAGAACCGGATTGGATCCAGCAGTCAAAAGAAACAAGAGTAAGGGGAAGATTAACTCTATGGAGGTTAAGGTAATTATAGTTAAGAAAATGAGGTTTGTCGTGATCGAATCAAGCCGTTAAGGCATCACGTGGGGGGTAGTGAGTCAGCAGGTAGTCGTATAAAAATAAGAGAATGTACTAAGCATGAGATATCGATGATGAGATCATTGTAGGGGAGATGAGAGAAATCCCATATACTTCTCTCTTGTATCGGTTTCCTTTATCAATATATTCCACTTTTCTATCAAATTCATCAACAAATCATCTAACCTATCATCTCGTAACAAATTTGGTATCAGAGCAGGTTGATCTTGAGAAAATGGCACCAAAAAAATCGGAGGAATGGGAGGAAAAGATCGAGAACTTGCAAATAGAACGAGAAAGAGATGCAGGAAAGATATCTACGTTCGAGAAATTGATGGAGGATATGATGATGAAGAATACCTTGATGGATGAAAGGTGGGAGAAGATGATCGCGAGGGAGGAGGAGCGACAGTCTTCTGTCACTGGGAAGTCCATTAACCCCAACGAACAATCCTAACTATCTATAACTCGACAAACAGTTCAGATCGGAAGGATCGAAGGTGAACCCAGTGACCCATTACCAACACTCACGATGGAGGTGGAGGAGAAGAAGATGCCGCTATCGAAAAAGTTGGAGATACCCATCCTTGACGTCACGAATGCAGACAGTTGGGTGGTACATGTCGATCAATACTTTGAACTAAACGTATTTTTCAGAGATGGAGAAACTTCAAGCAGTGAAGATGTGTTTTGACGATGAAGCCCTTGTGTGGTATCGATGGGAGCAGGATCGGAATCCCTTCAAAGATTGGGAACAGATGAAGGCAAGGGTTTTGGAGAACTTTTCACCGGATCAGGACTCAACCCCAGGATTGAGGTTGCTTGAATTTTGGCAAGAGGAGTCTGTGGTCCAGTATTGTAAAGAGTTCATAGCCTTAGCTTCAAACGCACTGGAGATTCCAGAGATGGTATTAGAAATGGCGTTTATGAACGGGTTGAAACAAAAGACGAGGGCGGGGGCGATGATGCTTGAGCCAAAAACCGTAAAGAAAATGATGAATGCGGCGAGGACGGTGGAGAACTGGGCCGAACAGGGCGAATCAGGTCCGGAAACTTTTGCGATGACGGAGAACGAAACTTCCGGCGACTGAATGAGAAGTTCAGTTCGCGTGGGAATAAAGGGGATACAGTGGGGTATTTTCATCAAAGCATAGAGGGTCCTCATTTAATCCTTAGAGAGCAACTACATTGGGGAAACAAATCCTTAACAGGCCGATTGGTTATCACTATTACTTTAGACTTTCGCTTTAGATTTTTGTCAGTAAACTTTGTCTGTAAAAACTTTAACTTAAAAGTTGTGACTTTCTATCAAATTCATCAACAAATCATCTAACCTATCATCTCGTACCAACAACATCATGACAACAAACATAATTAAGCCATTGAATTCACTATATCACTGGTTGAGACAATAAGGTTGACCCTCACCAACTAGTTTCATGAACCCAGGGAAAAGGTTTCAAAATTTGATAAGTATGTGATACCAAAGGTGCCTGAGATGATTGATGGAAGGTATGATGAAGCAATGGTTCTTGATGTATACCAAGTTGATGAGTTTGAGTTCAGGGGTATTCTCGGGTAGGCTGAGCATGCTTGGGCGAAAAGTTTGTGATGAATCTTGGTCTTTATGCAAACCATACGCGTGCGCTGGGCCGGGATTAGGCTTGCGTCTTGGTTCTTGGTAATAATATATGCTTTTAACCTGATGACACCTCTACTGAGAGAATTCTCAATGGATAGTGTTTTATTGATGTCAATATCTTCAAGAAAATCTTCACGTGGAAGTGTTTGAAATGTGTTGCCAAGAGAGACACAATGAGAGGCTATTGGAATTGTCCCACATCGGTTGGATGCTTGAGTACTGTGGTCCTTTAGTCTAAAGTATGTGGCAACCCTCCACTCTACATAGGATAAAACAAACCTTCGCCACTTTTTAAAAGAAAATATTATAAATTTGTTCAAAATTTTTCTACTCTTTCAACTCTTTATTTTCTTCTTTTTATTTATGTGCATTTTACTCTTCTAAAAACCCAGATTCATCTACATTTGTAAGTTTTATTCGTACTGGTGATTAAGCAAACAGTTGTTTACTGGTGATTTTCTAAACATTATGAGGCAGAGAAAGAGATCACTTATATGCAGAAAGCATGAAAACAGAGAAGAAGCAGAGTATTATATAACAGAACAGGAATGATCGGAGAAGAAGACAGAGTTTCTCTTTTTTTTTCCTTAAAACAGACAAACAGAGTTTCTTGGTCCACAAGGAAATGGTTTGTATGCACTGTTTCTTCAAATTCTCATAGCATCGAGGTAAGATTTTCCATCGAGTTCATGGGAGAAAAAACCTTTCAAATACTCTTCAACAGTCACACTTTTAAACAATGCAGCCTTTTGCCTTTCCACTAGAGTCCTTACTGGACCAATATCTTTACCCATTCCTATATTGTGAAATGTAGCTACAGAAAGCCTCATTTTCTCTGAATTCACAACCCCACGATGCTCTATACTTTGATAGATCCCATTCGTTATGATCTACATTGATTACCAATACCATTCATTATAATCATTTACAAAATGGTACCAAAGTATGTGCTCTCTAATGCATAAAACTTACCTCTAAGACGTCTCCAACATTAACAATGAAAGCATTTGAGAGAGGTTTAACAGAAACCCATTTGCCATTTTTTTTTATTTGGAGACCTTCAACATCATTAACCTGCAACAGTACAGTGAGTCCTGTAGCATCTGAATGTGGAGTTAGACCAATAACCTTATCAGGCTCTGGACAAGGAGGGTAGTAATTCATCCTCATGTTCTGTAATAACTCATCATCAAACAAGGTTTCCATTTCCTCGGGTTTGATCTTCAATGCTATCGCCATTTTTGCTACTAAAATCTTACATATGCTTTTCACTTCAGCTGAATAAGTCTCTAATGTATCTCTGAAGAAACATAAACATAAGAATTTAAACAGAGAACACACTTGTGGAGTTAGTAAGAATGGGAACCAAACCTAAAGGGAAGAGGTAACTTGGGGAACAAGTGAGGCTTGCGCAATCGAACAGGTTGCGTTGCAAGGAGGAACAAATCTGCCCAATCAAGTTTCTGATCTTCAGAAACAACAAAAGCTTGTCCAAACCCATCAATGTGACCAGGTTGTTGCCAATACTTCATCTTCTTCTCTTCCATGGGAAGATTGAAGAAATCTTGAATCTCTGATTTAAATTTTTCTAAGAAACTTGAGTCTATTCCATGGTTTACAAGCTGTTAAAGACATTGAAATCCAAATGGGGGTTTATATGTTAAACACAAAAGAAGAGGGGTTGGTTTTGTAAATAATGATATATTTGAGGCTATTTCGGTAAAACAAAAATGATAGTGACTTGCCTGGAAAAATCCCCACTCTTTGCAAGCGAAGTCGAGCTTTTCAATCTCAGAATCCATGGAAGTTAAAGAACACAAAAGTCTCATGTCTATGATTGGGATTTCGGTTCTTAGACCAGAATCACCGCCTACCTCAGCTTTGTCTTGATCAGACCGAACATATCTTGGAGGAACCTTAGTGATCATCTTCTCCTCCACCATTTCTTGAACAGAAGGAACTAAGATAGAGCTAAACTGGTTTGCTCCTTTGACTTCCATGGCCGCTTCTTCTTGAAAGACAGTCAAATGACTCAAATATAGTGATTTGTGGGAGACTTGATTTTTTAATAGTACATGACTTATAACTACAAAGTTTACCGACTACAATGAGTCAATGATTGATAACACCGAAGAGTGTCTTAAAAATAAAATTATAGACATGTGTTTTTAATGTGCACGCATATATGTGACCAATGTGAGTGTTCAGAGAAGGACAAATGTGGGTGTTGTAACAAGGACAGATAAAAAAAAATTATATATACCAACTAAAAAATAATTAAGTTATGTACTCTAAATTTTAACCATGGGCATCCGGTTTGAACCGATTAAACCGACTCGAGGAAACCGAACATTTTGGTTATCGGACACAGCAAATAAACAAAGGTACAAACCGATCGGTACAATTAAAATTTGAATTCGGAATTCGAGTCGGTTCGGGTCAATATTCGGTTATTTGTCGGTTTACAGTAAACCAACATATGTAATCGTAATACTGTAATTAAGTTTCCGTTTCTCATTTTGCCTTCTGCGGCTCTGCCTCTTACGACTTGGCGATTTGCAACATCGAATAAATTCATCATTTCCGAACAAATTTCATCGATTTGTCCAACTAAATTTCATCATCTTCATTAATTCGTCATATTCTACAACTTCTGTCATTCTCTCAAGTGTAAGTCTTCTTCCTTCTCACAACTTTAACCCGTAAATCACTAGTCTCTTAGAGTAAACTCTTCTTGTTTCTCCTAAACAATAATAGTTTTAATTTAGATTGTCTAAGCTTGATTTTCATCCTTATAATCTCTGATTTAGAAGTTTAAAGTTTTAACCCTAACTAAAAAATATCCCATTTGTTTTTTTTCTGGGTTCTTTTATGTTCAGCGACTCTTCTTCTAGATTCATATGAGTTTGGGGATTGTTCTTCTGGGTTTCAAATGAGAGATTAGATTATTATGCTTCTAGGTTTCGATTTCTCCTTTTAGTGTTAATATTTGTTTGTGAAAGATGTCTGAAGAGTTCAACGACACTGGACCTCTGGTGCAACCTGTTCCTGAAGATGTTGACACTGGGGAAAAGCGTAAAGCCACAGCCTCTCCTTCTGCTAATGCAAAGAAGCGAAGGAAGAAGTATGCTAAAAGAGCAGAGGTCTGGGAACATTTCGTGCAAAAGGAAGATGATCCTAGCTATGCCAATTGTAAGTATTGTCGTTTTGAAATGGCTTGTGATTCTAAAAGAGTAGGCACTAGTTCTATGAAAGCTCACATAGAAAGATGTAAGCTGTACAAGGACTTTGATGTTAAGGAAAAACAGAAGGTTATAGCTGGTGATGTCAATGGGAATTTGAAGGTTATCAAGTTTGATCCGGTTATGTTTAGAAGAGATGTAAATGAGATGATATTAGCTAATGAGTTACCATTCTCATTTGTAGAATCTGAGGGTTGGAAACGTTTTTGCTTTAATGTCTTGCCTCTTTACAAGACATTTTCTAGAAGAACTAGTTATAAGGATATAGTTGGAATCTATTTACATGAGAAAGCTCTTTTGAAGAACATGTTTAGTGTAAGCTCTTTAACTCCTTACATGGTTGAGTTTTTGCTCTACACCCAACAATGGTTACGGTTTAAGCACAATTCCGAAGGAGATGTATTAAACTTGGTCCAAATGTTGGAGGAAGTCGAGTTTCTTGATTCTCTTGGTAAGTTCAACTAATTTTGGATCATGTTATTTAGTTTCATTAATATCTTTACTAATTTAACTTAATTTTCTTTTGTAGATTCTCGGAATGCGGGACATGCTCCTCCATGATTGTGAAATAGTATGACAGGTATTTAACTAATGAACGTTTACAATGTTTAGATGTTTGTAAAATGTTCATGTTTACAATGTTTAGGTTTAGCTGCTTGGCTATTCTCGAAATTTGATTGCTAGCATGTTCTTGTTTAGTTTAAGTAATCCAAGTCTTTGTTCCTATTTGTTAATGTATATTTGATTTAGTAACTTCCTTCTTTATGGACAGGTAGGAAGGAAGCTGCTCTTTTGTTTTTTTTATGCGGATAAGCAGCTTTAACAGTTAGGTATGTGCTGATTTACAAGCTACTCTTTTGTCCTTTTTTAAACGGATAAGCATGATTTTGTGTAGCTAAGAGTTACTAACTTATTAGTTCTTATCATTGTGCCAAGCATGTGTTAAGAAGTTAGTAACTCTAATGGTTACTTGATGTTTTGTAATGCTTAAACTTGATATATGCTAGCTTAAATTGATGTAATGCTACCACAACAACTTATGTAATGGTTGATACATGTAATGCACCTGCACTTGTCTCGGTAATATGTTGTTCTATTGCTATTTTCTGTTTTCAAATAGGTTGTTCGGTTTGCATAAACCGAGTAAAGCATTTCATTTAGTTTTAATCGGAAGACTTTGATTTACGGTAAACCGACCCGATTAAACCGATCCAAATTTTTTCCATATTCGGTAAGATTTTCTTGAACCCGAATTTAAAGCAAACTGCAAAAACCAACCCGAAAAAACCGAACGCCCAGGGCGACTAAAATTAGTTCTCCTTTCTCTCACCACCATAACATAGACTTTGTCAATGAAGTATATGTTATTGATACTTCTAGGTTACACACGTGGAGATATATATACACAACCTTACTTTACATAATATCTAAACCTAATATATCGTAATGATTCTAGAGAATATTTACTCTAGATATTCTAACACAAAGATACGATATGAGAGATATGATATTATCTCAACACGCCCCCGCAAGATGGACGCCCGGAGGTGAGGCCAATCTTGGACGAGTTAGCTTCAAGGAGAGACCGAGACACGGGTTTTGTCAGCGCATCTGCTAGCTGATCTTTGGAGGATATATGTGACACCCGAAGTGTCCCGGCTTGAACAAGTTCCCGAATAAAATGATAATCTAGTGCCACATGTTTCATCCGAGAATGGAAGACTGGATTCGCACTTAAATATGTGGCACTGACATTGTCACAATATATGACCGGTTGAGTCGTAGATTTGATGCCCAGCTCTCCGAGTATCGAGATTACCCAACAGAGATCAGATGCCGTATCAGCCAATGCTCGATATTCAGCTTCCGTAGATGATCGTGCCACTGTCTTCTGTTTCTTTGATGACCATGCAATAGGATGTGCTCCTAGATAGATAATGTACGCCCCCGTGGATTGATAACTATCTTTGTCTCCAGCCCAATCCGCATCAGAGAATGCATGAACAGATATTTCGTTGTTGCGTTTAAGAAAAATACTGCGATCACGGGTTCCAGCAAGATACCGCAACACCCTCTTCACCGTAAGCCAATGGATGTCAGTAGGACAATGCATAACTGTGATAGTTTGTTGACTGCAAAAGCTATGTCTGGCCGTGTGAAGTGGAGATACTGGAGGCTGCCTACAACTCGGCGATATTCAGATCCATCAGAGAGAGCAGTGCCAGAGCTTAACTGTAGCCGATCATGAGACATCATCGGGGATGTCACTGGATTTGCTGATGCCATATTGGTACGGTGTAGCAAGTCATTGATGTATTTCCGTTGGTTTAGTAGTAATCCAGTCTGGGTTCTCGTAGCTTCTACTCCTAGAAAATAACCAAGTTCATCCAAATCTTTGAGTGAAAACCGTTTACTAAGAACTTTGATGAAATCTTCAACCGTAGCAGAATTGTTGCACGTGACAATTATGTCATCAACATACACAAGTGTGTAAATAATTGTACCATCGGAATGTAGGATGAACAAGGATGAATCTGCACGAGAATTCTCAAATCCCAGCTGAACTAAGAAAGCCTTCAGCTCCAAATACCATGCCCGAGGTGCCTGTTTTAGGCCATACAGTGCTTTACGAAGTTTGCAGACATGATGTGGCTTGTCTTTATCCACAAAACCTACTGGTTGTTGCATATACACATCCTCACAGAGATGTCCCTGTAAAAAGGCATCATTCACATCTAGTTGGTGTAAATTCCAGTCCCGAGATACTGCCACCCCAAGAACTATCAACACAGTTGCTTGTTTGGCTGAAAGTATCATGAAAGTCAATGCCTGGTATTTGGTGAAATCCTTTGGCGACAAGGCGGGATTTAAACCGTTCAACAGAGCCATCCGGTTTTCTTTTCACTCGAAAGATCCACTTGTTGCCAACCAGATTAAAATCTTGGGATGGCGGAACTAAATCCCAGGTATGATTGTCAATCTGTGAGTTAAACTCCAGAGACATTGAGGTGCGCCACCGGGAATCTTTTGTAATGTTGTTTTTCGACCGAGTCTGCATCGGATGTATGTTTCCGGAAGAAGCATGCGATGTTTGTGATGTTGCAGGCGTTGGTTGTACTATTGTAGCATTAGTAGTACCATCTTGTAAGACCTGTTCTCTTAACACAATAGATCTATCAACATGATCAGAAGACTCATGAGTCTCATTATTAGAGGATAAATTAACCGAACCTGAGAGTGTCATGGTACTTGGTGGAGCCTCTTCTGTTAGGATGAGCGGCGACACGGGTAAGATAGTGACTGGCAGACACCATAAGGACAGTTCAGTCTCAATATGAACTGGTGGAAGTGAGAGTGATTTATAAGGAAATTCGGTTTCTATAAACTGCACATGTCGACTCACAAACACACGTGACGAAGATGGTTCTAGACAAAGGAAAGCACTTTGAGTCAGGGAGTACCCTAGAAAGATGCACGGTTTGCTGTGTGAGTCGAGTTTGTGTTGAGAGTAAGGTCTAAGCCATGGAAAACAAAGACAGCCAAATACTTTGAGTTTGTGGTAGTTTGGAGCTGTACCGAATAGTCTCAAGAATGGTGAGTCATTAGATAGAGTAGGTGTAGGTAGGCAGTTGATGAGATATACCGCGGAAGAGAGAGCATACGTCCAGTAAATGAGAGGTATAGACGCATGGGAGAGAAGAGTTAACCCCGTTTCAACTATGTGCCGATGTCGCCTTTCCGCAAACCCGTTGTGTTGAGGTGTATGCGGTGGGCTAGTGAGATGCGAGACACCATTAACTGCAAGAAAATCTGTTAAGGCTATAAACTCTCCACCATTGTCAGAATAAAAGGAGATTAATCGATGTTGAAACTTGTTTTCAACTAGAGCTTTCCAACGAATGAATGTGTCCTTGACATCGGACTTGTGTTTCAAGGGATAAAACCATATGTAATGAGTGAAATGATCAACAAAGATTACATAATATTTAAACCCATCAATCGACACAACTGGAGATGTCCAGACATCTGAGTAAACAAGTTCTAATGGTTTGGATGATGTTAAGGACGATGTAGTGGAAAATGGTAACTTATGCATTTTATTCTGAGAACAATCTGAACAATGGTAAGAGCTAGATTGTTTTGAATCTGAAAATAATAGAGGAGAGATTGCAGTTTTAAGGATAGAGAGAGAAGGGTGTCCTAGTCTAGAGTGCCAGATAGATGTGGGGCTTTTAAGTGTGGTTGAATAGGCAAAAGAAGAAGCATGAACTTGATGTGGCCACTCATACCCTCCATCATTGGCTCCCCCCGTTACCACTAGTGCTCCTATGTTTAGGTCCTTCACCTGAAATATATGTGGAAAGAATTCCACCGACACATCATTGTCAGTGCAAAGTTTCTGCACGGAGACTAAGTTCCGTGAAATATTCGGAACATGGAGCACATTATGCATCTTAAAAGTACGGGAGGGGGAAGGGAGAGAGGAGGAACCAGTGTTTGAGATTTCCAAGCTGCTGCCATTTCCAACCTGGACTTCATCACCGCCCGTGTATGGGGAATGATAAGCCAGATTTGCAAGGTCCGAGGTTAGATGATGAGATGCGCCTGAGTCCATTAACCAAGCAGAGTTATTTTGTTGAGCAATACCTGTGTTGTATGCTTGTGGTTGACTGTTGGTGTTTGTTTGTGATGCACCGTGGAAATGATTGTTGTTAGCTCCAGATTGAGAGACAATGCGAAAGATAGGACATCTTTTGACACTGTGGCCTTGAGTCCCGCATGCTTGACAACGGCCAAGGTATGGGCGAGGGGAGTAGTTTCCTTGTTGTCGTGAATTACCTTGGTAGCCGGAGTTGTTTTTGCTGTTATTGTTTGGTCGCCAGTTCTGTGAGAGTTGTTGAGCATGATTGGCCGTGATGGGGAATGAGGCTGAGTTAGTATTGGAGACGCCAAGTGCAAGTTCCCTGTTGATGAGTTTTTCGTGAAGTTCCGAGAATGAGATCGGTGAATCACGGCTCTGGATGGATTCAATGATAGATTTGTATTCATCACCGAGTCCTTCAAGAACCATGTCCGTCAAGTCCTCATGTTCCACCGGGCTTCCAAGTAGAGCTAATGCATCTGCTTTTGACTTGATCTGCTGCATATAAGTATCAATGGTTTGCGTGCCTTTGATACAATTTTTGAGTTCATTATTCAACTGTTTGATGTGACCACGTGATGGTTTGGCATATGTTTGGGCCAATGTATTCCAAGCTGCAACAGATGAGATAGCCGAAGCTATGAGCGGTTGATGCGCCAGCTCAACCGAGCCCATGAGAGAGCTGTACAGAAGACTGTCTTGTCTTTGCCATAAGATAAATTCTGGGTTTGTTTCTTCAGCGCCGGAACTGTTTCGAATCTTCGGCGGTGGAACTGGAGATGTTTCGTCTATGAACTTGAGTAAGTCATATCCACGAAGGAATGATTTTACTTGGGCACACCAAGTTAAATAGTTAGTGGACGAAAGTTTTGTGATGTTCACCATGTTAACAGAGACAAGGCTCGTGTTAGTGATACTGGAGTTGACGACATCGGTCGTAACAGAGGTGGTTGATGGTGTGATCGACACGTTGCTTTGATGAAAAGTAAAGTTTCGGAATGGGCGTCGAAACAGAGCAAGAGAAGTGAACGATATGATGAGGAAGAAGGAGTTTTAGAGAGAGAGGTCCTTTTTGGAAGGAGAGCTCTGATACCATGTCAATGAAGTATATGTTATTGATACTTCTAGGTTACACACGTAGAGATATATATACACAACCTTACTTTACATAATATCTAAACCTAATATATCATAATGATTCTAGAGAATATTTACTCTAGATATTCTAACACAAAGATACGATATGAGAGATATGATATTATCTCAACAGACTTTACTTACAAGTTACAATTAATTTGATACGGTTTAGAAAGCCTCATCTGACATTTTTTTTTGTCTTCTTATTCAATAACCAAAGTTTACAAACCAGGAACAATAAAAATTGCAGAAATAGTTGCTCAAACGTACTCATCTCCCAAAACAAAGCAAAACTCAATACGACAATGTAAAAACCCGGATATTTTATTCTGCAAATGAAACAGAACCAAACTAGCTCTCACATTTCTCATTTTCGATGACTGAATTCAGCCATGCTGGGGTGCCACTGCAATATATGATCGGATTCGTCCGTCTTCATCTGACATTTATGTTTAAGAAAATGGTACGTCCAACTAGCGCATAGAAAGTATAGTAGGAGTCTGCGATTTTAGGCTGCTTAAAGTGGTTTAAATAGTTTTAGAGTAAAAATATAAATTTAGACATATATATTAACAATATTTAAAAATTACATTAGAAATATAATATAATACAATGAATTATAAAAAACATGAAAATGACAATTTTTTGTAATTTTAAGTTTTATTTTTTAATGACATCATTTTATCTTTTTATATAAAATATAGATATTAAATTATTTTTTAAAATCTGTCCACTCCGCATAACCCGTATAATGAGTGTTTAATCCACTTAATAATCATATATTTTATTAAATCTACATATTCGTATAATATAACTATTTTAAAAAAAACTTAAGCGGGTGAGACAGTAATCCCGGCGGCTAAGGTAATCATTTTAGGTACCACCGATGTTTTAAAATTCGCTAGATGCTAGTCGGGCAGCGAGGGTGGGTCTAGCGCCTAGGAAATTAATCGGGGAGTAAACGGAGATTAATCAGGGATTAGTTTTAGGTTATTTTAATATTTTAAAAATATATTTATCCGTTATATTAAAGTTTTAAATAATATTATTTTTAAAATTATAGTAAATACATGAAAATATAGTATTAATAATTTATTTTATGATTTTTATTTATAATTTTAACCTAATTTATTATAAAACATCACAAATTCTCAAAATAAATATATGAATATACTTGAAATTTTAAAAATAATTGTATTATACATGATTATACGTAAGATAATCGGATTAGGCGGGGATTAATCGGTTGACTGACTTTTCGAGGGATTAGTCATTAATCGAGCTGGTGAGAGTGGGTCTAGCGACTAGGCGGGATGTAATCGGAGCTAAACGGGGATTTTTAGAACATGGGGTAGCACTATCAGACGAGCCCAACCGCGTCTGCCTAGACACTGCACGCCGGAGACCGCCTTTTCCTCCACCCATAACGGGTCAGCCCGCCCAGACCGTGGTCATGGAAACTCATGTTCATACCTGCCCTGCTGAACCCTAGCGGATATGTCGGTAGGCACGCATGTATCATCTTCTTCAGGTTCTCCAATGTTCTTGCTCGTTTTCTACTTATTCACATCTTGTTTAGTTCCAACTCTGAAGCTAATTAGAATTATTTTTTGATTCTTGAATGCTCACGTGTGTTGATCGATCTCCAATTTCAAGATTAAAATTGATCTAGCTCTCTTAATATCTTTAATTCCCCAAATTTGTTGTTAGATCTTTAGATTGTGTTGATTTGTTGACCAATTGGGATTGTTTATATTGATTTATTCTTAGATTATCAAGAATCTTTAGCTTTTAAATAATATTTTCAAGTTCTGATGCTTTGAATGTTAGCTCTAATGGTTATTATTTGGCTAATGGCGGAGTTTATCGCCATGTTCATTTGGCTCTGGCTCTCGTTAATCGTTATGCCTGGCAGGGTTGTATTTCAATATAATGGTTTTTTGTTGGGTTTTCTGCTAAAAAACCATCCAACTTTTAAAAATTTGCAAGCTAGCCACTAACCTTTTTTTGTGCAGGTCAACCTACTAAACTTCCGAGTCACCCGCTATATAACCAGTACGTGTATTGTCGATGAGATACTGTTAAGCAACAAACGGTAGACCCAGAACGACGCCGTTTTGATTTGAAACTTCTTGTTGTTTTTTTTGAAAATCTTGCCGTTCTTTGACAACAGTAAACAATGTGGCTTTGAAAAAATCCGAGTTAGGGTTTAATTTGGGGAAAAATCGAATTCGGAGTAAAATCAAAATTAGGATTCATGATTTAGTTTCTCTCGATTCGATTAGGATTAAGATCTTCCTCTTTGTTCGCCTTTCTCTATCGTATTCCTCTCTCGTCTTCTTGTCTTGTGTTCTTATCTCGTCTTCATCTATCATCTTCCTAACCGACTTCCTCTAACTGTCGCGATTGTGAAGCTTTCTTGAGCTCGATTTTGGGGTAAGTTAATGATTCTTCTTTAATTATATGTCCAACTTTATATGTTCGTTTTGGTTCAATATTCTGAAAATTGATTTTCTATTGATCGATTTTGTGGATATCGAATATAGAATATATTTATGAAGCTCGATTTTTGTGGAAATCAAATATAGAATGGATATAGAGCTCGATTTTTAGAGGTTTTAGGAACTTAATTTTGAAACAAATTTGATATGAGTTTGATGAGCTCGAGTACTCGTATTAAGTATATTCTATTTCATTTTTTTGTAGTGTAAAGATGAGTTTTGATCTGTTCATCACAGCTAGTGGTTACTGGAGCACAGATGGAGATTATTTAGGTGGTGAATGTCATGAGTCTGGACGTCATGTAGCTGAAGGGTTTAGTATTAAGAAAGTGTTAATGTTGCTGGTAGATGTTTTAAGATACGAAGACAATATGAGCAAGTTGAGTTGGTTTCCACCTGATAAGGAAAGAAAAGAAGATATTGAAGAGGATGAAAAGCTTTGGAATGCCGTTCATTATGGGATTAGTTCAGGAGCATTATCATTATATGCTGTTAGGAGTGATTATCCATACATAGAGATGAGAATGGTAGAAGGGAGGAGTTTTTCTGATGATGAAGAGGATGCTGAAGTAGGATACGATGATAATGAGGAACCTGATATAGAGGATGACGTAAATATGGGTAATGTTTACTATGGAGATGCTGATGATTATTTGAGTGATGCTGATGATGATAATGCTGGTAGGAGAGACTTGGATGATACTAAGTATAATGTATTTTGCTTATGTCAAGAATATAGAACCATAGATAGTTTTAAGAAAGCTATCACCAAGTATGATGTGAAGAAGAAGAGGAATATTAAGTTTCTCAAGAGTGATGGGAAGAGAGTTATTGTTATATGTGCTGAGAAGAATTGTAAATGGAGGCTCTATGGTTCTATACTCTAGTAGGGTAGGTATTAGATCATACCATGATGAGCACATATGTACCTGGGCTGGTAAGGTGACTCTACTAACTAACGCACGAATAGCTGAGTTGTACATAGAAGAATTTCGAGAGAATCCAGATTTTTCAGCAACACAGCTCCAGAACAAGCTGCTCAGACGCAACATAAATGTTCCTTGGACAATTTGTGAGAGGAGTAGGTTGAGGTGCTTGAAGACCTTTGATAGAGAGCAAGCAGAGCAGTTTTCTAGGCTCCATGACTATGTGTATGAGCTAAAAAGATCAAATCAGCAATCAACAGTGGAATGTGAGGTTAGACAATCTAAATTTTGTAGGTTTTATATTTGTTTTAATGCATTGAAAGAAGGGTGGAAGGCTGCTTGTAGAAGAATTCTACATATTGATGGTACTTTTTTGAAATGGAGAATGACTGGAATGTTGTTAGTGGCCTGCGGTAGGGATCCAAATGATCAGATGTTCCCTGTAGCATGGGGAATTGTTGATGTAGAGAGTAAGGATAATTGGATCTGGTTTTTTGAGCATCTAGTTGAAGATCTCTTATTAGGGGAAGGAAACGGTTTGACAGTCGCTAGTGATCAGCAAAAAGGGTTGATAGCAGCCGTGAGAGTAGTGTTGCCATATGCTGAGCATAGGATGTGTGCTAGACATGTGCATGCTTGTTGGAAGAAGAAACACGCAGGAAATGAGTTGCAAGATAAATTTTGGGCTGCTGCGGAGTCATATTACCCTCTAGCTTTTGATAGGAAGATGAGAGACCTCCAACAGTATGACCCGGTGGCACATGCAGATTTGAGGATCAATCTCTTTTGTCCATGGTCTAGGTACGAACATACCATTTGTAGTTGTACTTATGTTTATAATGGATTACAAATATGTTAACAATGATAAATGTCTGTTATGTGTTTCGTAGGGCTTTTTTCTCAGGTTATTCGAAGTGTGATGCTGTTGAAAACAATTTAGGAGAATCCTTCAATGCAGCTATTCGTATAGCTAGGACTAAACCTATAGTTGAAATGCTTGAGGAGATTCGAAGGAGGGTGATGACTACTAATGACAAGAAAAGGTTAGAAGCTGAGAAGGTTACAACAGAATACACTCCAAGGGCGCTAGCTTTACTAGATCATCAGATAGATAAAGCTAAGTATTGTCAACCATTGTCTTGTGGCCTTGGGAAATATGAGGTAACTTACAAAATGGTTGATAGGTATGTAGTTCACCTGAGGAATGAAGTGAGCTGTAGTTGTAGGATTTATCTTATTAGTGGAATACCTTGTTGCCATATATGTTCTGCTCTTAGGCTAGAGAAAAATGCTGAACAAGATCCTAAAACCTTGATTAGCAGTTGGTTTACCTCTGAGAATCTTAGACTAGCTTATCATAAAGGTTTGGAACCAGTTAATGGTATGAATCTTTGGAAGGTCACTACAACTGAAAGGGTTTTGGCACCTGACTTTAAGAGTCCTGGAGGAAGACCACCAGGTAAGAAGAGAAAGAAAGAGAAGGGTGAAAAAGAACCTATCAAAGTTATAGGGCGATTGGGAAGAGTTGGTATCAAAATGGTAAGTATTTTAATATAATTTTTGATATGGTTAGTTTTGTCTTTATAATATACTTGATGTTTTGTTTATTTGGAACAGCATTGTAGAAACTGTGGTGAAGAAGGTCACAACAAGACCAAATGCAAGAACCCACCAAAGTCAATGCCTCAGAAGAAGCCACCAGATAGGCCACGACTCAAACCCATTCAGGAAGCTGTTACTAGTGCATGGGAGTCTAGTCAAATAGGATCATCCTCTCAGCCACCTCCTCAAAGTGATGGATGGCAGGATTGGGGATCTGTCATTGTCTCATCTTCTCAACGCAATCCTCGGCCTGCTCCTCACCCTGCTTCTCAGCCTACTTCTCAGCCTACTGAACCAAGCCTGTCATCAGCATTACCAAAAAGAAAGAGAGGGAGGCCTAGAAAGAATGAGAACCTCCACAGTTCAGTTTCACAGCCTGAACCATTAAAACACATAAAAAGAAAAAAAGATACACTCCCACAGGTAAGTGTTGCTATCATATACTTAATTTTAAACAAGTTAGTGTTGCTAATAATAATTTTTGTACTTTGCAGGAAGGATATGGAGTTTTCTTAAGTCTAGATACAGGGGATGATTACATTCAAGTTGGAAAGTCTGTCATTGATGCAAGCGATAATACAATTTTTCCTAGTGACCTATACAAAGCCAAAGAGCAGAAGAAGATTGCGAATGCTGCAAAAAGTGACCGTGAAGCTGCTGGTCCTTCAGCTACTCGTGGTGGTCCTCGGACACATGGTCTTAGAACTCCTTCAACTCGTGTTGCTACTCGTCCTACTCCTGCTCATGAAGCTGCTGGTCCTTCAGCTCATCGTGGTGGTCTTCGGATACGTGGTCTTCATAGTGTTAGAAGAAGCACTCGTGGATCATCTTCTCAGCCTCGTGTTATGACTCTTTCTGAACTCGCGGATATGGTTGGGAATCGAATTGCAAACGAGAAACCTTGAACACAATTTCGTTATGTTTTGTTTTTCTTTCAAACGTTGTGTTTTTGCTAATTATTATTTATGTTTATCCTTTTTGTTTTTTGAAACTTAAAACTTGATTGTAACAAACTTGATTGTTTTTGCCATTCTAACAAACTTTTTATCCATTTTTGTATTTTGAAACAAACCTGTCTCTATATTTTGGTAAAACAAAAGCTAAAATTCATTGCAAAATACACATTTTCACATACCAAACGAGGTAAGACAACATCATTACGGCAACATTGTAAGTTACCAAAACTACTTCAAGTACCATTACAAATTCCACACAAGAACCATTACATACCAAATACTACAAATGCTACACAACCTACCCAATCTTAAATCATTCGATAATACATACATAAAACCCCAACAATTGCAACACATACAACACTCTTCTTAACGGTTGTCTTCATGGATTTGACCTCACATTCCAGCTTCTTTGTCTTCTCCGAAAGCTTTTGAAGGTTCTCCATCAATTGATGGGATGAATCAAGTAGTTTGGCAAAGTCTTCAGTGAGTCTTTCTCCAGTCTCCGAGAGAACATCATACTCTTCCATCTTAGCTTCATTTACCCATTTGAAAACATGACCATGGTTTCCATCAATGCAACGGTAAAACTTTCGATCCATGTTGGTTTTCGTCTTTGCAATGAGAATTGTGGTTGGTTTTCCACAAATGCATTTTCTAGGGATACCCCTTACAGTGTAGGATCGAGTCGAGCTAGAAGAACTCATAGCTAACAAAATTGCCAAAAATCAAAACACACCCATTAAAACCATAATTAATCAACCGAAAAACCCATTTAAATGTAGGAGTCGAGCTAGAAAAACTCATAGCTAACAAACCCAAGAACTGATAGCTAACAAACAAATGGAACTCATAGCTAACTACCAGTTTGAATAAAATTTAAACAAACTAATTTAAACCACAACTAATCAACCGAAAACAAACTCAATAACTTATAAATGTTGAATCTTACCTTCGATTGTGTCTTCTTCTTCGATTAATTTTGGCACTTTTTTTGGGTTTCCAGCTACAGTGTCTCCCTCTTCTTCTTAGATCTGCTCGAGATTAAAAACAACCACAAAGTAATCACTAATGAATATAAAAAGCACAAAGAACGGCAAGATTTTCAAAAAAAAGCAACAAGAAGTTTTAAATCAAAACGGCGTCGTTCTGTGTCTACCGTTTGTTGCTTAACAGTATCTCATCGACGATACACGTACTGGTTATATAGCGGGTGATTCGGAAGTTTAGTAGGTTGACCTGCACAAAAAAAAGGTTAGTGGCTAGCTTGCAAATTTTTAAAAGTTGGATGGTTTTTTAGCAGAAAACCCTTTTTTGTTCAACAAAGTTTCTTCAATATTTTTCATATTTCAGATCTGTGGTTTGTTCTTCTACTATCTGAGGGATGTTCATATGTTTGTGATGTAAATGGATGGAGTTTTGTGAAGAACTCTTATAAGTAATGTAGTCTTCTGCACCTTATTTTCTTTCTTATGATCATAGGTATAGACATATCTTGGTAGGACAATGGCAAAATAACATGGGTTGAATCATAATTGTAGTCGTTCAGTTCATAAGCTTCTCTGGAATCACCGGAAAAGAGTCCCAGCGACCAGAAAACAAGCATGTATCGACAGAGATAAAGAAAAAATAAGCTCTTTTTAGTGTCTCACTGTCACAAGTTACAGAATAGGCCAAACATTTAACAAAATTGACTTTATCTATATTTTCTCTGCAGCATGAATTCAAGATGGAGCAAGAGGGTACATATACATCATACATGAGGGAGAAAATAAACTGGAGCTTGCAGAACCATTCTCAATACCAGTGGCCTGAACATAAGTGATTGTTCTTGATAAGTTTGTTAAGTTATACTCTGCAGCATAAATGATAATCTCTGTTTGTTAAGTTATACTCTGCAGCATAAATGATAATCTCTGTTTGTTAAGTTATACTCTGCAGCATAAATGATAATCTCTGTTTTTTTTATCTCTAATTCTTATTTCTGTTTACACCAATAGAACTCTGATATAAGACATGCGATGAGTGAATTAGTGATGATCAAACTAAACTGTTTGTGTTGTAGTCTGTTCAAATGTTTTGGAAAACTCTTGGCTGCATGATCTTGGACACATCCTCACGCTGTTGTTTACAATATCTTTGAAGAAGTGAATGAAACTAAATTTTCTTGTTTTAAGAAGGTAAATCAGGTAGCCCTACTCTAAGTAGCACGGGGACGGCAAAATGGTGCCGTCTCACGTACCCGTTGCGTTTCGGAGGTGGAGACTGCACGGGTACACTGTCGAAACGTCCCCACGCCGTTTCGAGATATTGGGGACAACATGGCATTGACGGGGACATATGAGGTATTTTTGATTAACGTTTCGGAAACGTTTCTAAGGGATAATGAGTTATTTGTGAGGTTTTAAAGTTATTTTTTGAAAATAGAAGTTATTTTCAAAAATAGAAAAACTTATTATCCATAAAACCCTAGACGCTTAATATTCTCTTCCTACCTCTTACAACTCTCCTTACTGCATGTAAATTTAAAAACATAATAGATTTCAAGTTAGATGCTTGATATTCTCTTCTTACCTCTTACAACTCTCCTTACCGCACATAACACTCATCTCACATGTATGTTCTCTAATCTATTTTCAATTGTTTTTCATTGCCTTAGTTCTTATTCGTTGTTGGATTTTGTTTGTGTCTCTAAACATGCGGTTTGATTAGATTAATGATTTAACTTTAGTTTTTTTATTGTTTACTATGGTACAGTTTGATTTGAAATTATGGCTTCTAGTTCTCAAGCACAAAGTGAAAATAATGATAATATCTAGTTCGATTCAATGGAAGATGTAGGATTCTTGGAGATGGCGGACCTCACACTGGACGAGCCAAAACTAGAGAATGTATTTGTCGTTGATTAGCTTATTATTATTGTTTTTAAGATATTAAACTAAAGTGTTTTTAAGATTTAATAATGTTTTATATATTTATTTATATTTATGGGTATTTTTTATATATTTATTAACATATATATGCCGTCCCCGTATCCATGAACTTTTAACTTGCCGTTTTCTGTCCCCGTCCTCGTATCCGTTTCCTGTTCCCGTACCTGTTCCAGTGCTACTTAGCCCCTACTATCAGTTTGGTAAACAACAATAGTTTTAGCACATCTCCTAAGCTTTCAGTCTGCGGAAACCCTGGAGCCTGCCAAACCCGCAGCGGAGTAGCCCGCAAAGACCGCCATCCGCCTGGCCAAAACCTGCAAAATCCACCATTATATGGGGATTAGTTTTGCTGTCCATGCCCGTCCTTCCGTGGTACTAAACGGGCAAAACCCGTGGATTGTGGATCAAACTGGAAGCTCTAGTTTTAGGTGTATTTATCCAAAAGAAGTTCGTCAAGTAGTACCTTTTTGTTTGCTATAAGGTTTGGTCTTATCAACCTTCTCCACAAATCTAGCATGAGAAAGTCACTGTTTCAACCACAAAAGTTCATCGGAAAACCCCAACAAAAATATCTTAAACTATGTTATTTATTAAATATTAAACTAAAATGTAGAACTAATCATGCCCATAGTTAGAGTGTCTTTGATATTGTTTTAAGTGTTTTGGTAAAAACATTTTTGTTTTTAGGAGTGTCTTTAATTTATATTATAAAATAAAGAAGATATTTTTATTTATCACTAATGGAAATGTTCTTACGGAAAAATGATCCATATTCTCTAAATTGTTTTTGGCTTTTTGCTAATACAAGAAAACAACCTGCAGAATAGAGAGTAGAGTTTTCTTTTAATAGATGATTTTTGTAATGCCTAAGCAAACATGATTCTTACCAGGTAGAAAATAATTGGCCAACTATATATAAGAAATGTATGTGAAGGACCATACCTGGAATAAGTGAAATAATATTTTCACCAATATATTTGAAGAGTAAAAATAACTAGAATCATCTGTTGAGATACATGAATTAATAGATCATATTGTCACCAATTTACTCTTTCCATCTATGGTAAGATCATCTTACTAAGATGTATAGTTCAAATTCATATTTATTATTCGTACTACTAAATTTTAACTAGTAAAAGATGAAATATTATGCAATTTTTGTTTTTTTTATGTCATTTCACTCTTATTTCATTAAAAATCATTTGGAACCTTCTATTGGCTTGATTTGTAATGCATTAAGAAGATCATTAATTTTTTTTCTTTACCAATCAACTAATGTAATTGTAGCATAACAGAAAGCATTTAGAACCTTTAAATTTTTAATTAATGATATTTCCATAATGCTCTAAGATGAGTATTTTCCAATGTTGTAAAACTCGCTAGGCGCTAGTCGGGCGGCGATGGTGGATCTTGCGCCTAGGGGATTAGTTTTAGGTTATTTTAATATTTTAAAAATATATTTATCTATTATATTAAACTTTTAAATAATATTTTTTTAAAAATTATAGTAAATACATGAAAATATAGTATTAATAATTTATTTTATGATTTTATTTATATTTTTAACATAATTTATTATAAACATCACAAACTCTCAATATAAATATGTTTGTATAACAAAAACAAAAAAAAATTATACCTGAAAATTTAAAAATAATTAGATTATAGATAATTAGGCGGAAAATAATCGGATTAGGCGGGGAGTAATCGGTTGACTGACTTTTTCGAGGGATTATTCATTAATCGAGGCGGCGAAAGTGGGTCTAGCGACTAGGCGGAATGTAATCGGAGCTAGGCAGAGATTTTTAGAACATAGGTATTTTCTTAGCATTACAGTTTTTAATATTTATAAATAATTTTATATAATTAATTAATTGGGCTAATAATATATTACACCCATATATATATATATTTACGATAAGTTAAACTAATATGCTGAAATTTTTAATTTTTATTAAATTATTTAGAGAAAATAAAATATAAATACAAATTAAATACAGGTTAAATAAAAATTTATAATTTTTATTAAAATATTTAGAGAAAATAAAATATAAATACAGATTAAATAAATTATGTATATATAATATTTTCATATTTAATTTAATATATATATTCACATTTTTGTATTTTTAAGTTTTAGCTAAAAGAATATGATAATAAAAATTTCAATTAATAAATAAAATTTAGATAGAACATTAGAAAATATTATATTTATATTAATATTAGGCCTGGACAAATTATCCGATATCCAAGATCCGCTCCGATCCGATCCGATCCAGAAAAGGATATCCAAGGTGGCCGGATCCGGATATTTTATTTTGAGACCCCGGATATCCGGTTCCTATACGGATCCATGTTTATGTATAATTTTTATTTAAAATATATGTATAATATTTAAATATATATTATTTAATATATAAAAATTACTTAAAATATAATAAAAATAAATTTTACATGAAAATTTTGGATATTTTAAAAACTTTACAAAGTAAAAATGTTTTAAAATATTTTTAAAATTATTTTAATGTTATTTTTAATTTATTTTTTATTTTTGATTTATTTTTTAATAACTTTATATTATTATTTTATGAATTTTACTTATGTCTCACGGATCTGGATCCGGAAATCCGCGGATATTAACGGATCCGGATCAGATCCATAATTCTTTGGATCCGACAGATCTGGATCCGAGTTCGGATATCTTGAAAATCTCGGATATCCGGACTGTGCCCATCCCAAATTAATATATATATATATATTCACATATAAAATTATTGTATAAAAATTAGTAAATATAAAATATTTTTATATAATTTAATATTTAATCATTTACCATTCTACCAATCATCTATACATGTACATTAATTAGAATACTACTATATAATGTTGATGCTCTTTAAGACATGATATTAAATGTTTACGACTTATGCTTTTAAATGTTTATGATGTTATAAATGTATTACTAAGTTTAGGCAAAATACCCAAAAAATATAGTATTGAACCCAAACCCAAACTATATAAATATATGAATAGTTCCTAAATTTCTATACCAAAAACCATAGTTGGAAAAAAACCGAAAACCCAATAGATATATGAAATACCTTAAATATAATTATGTCTAAAAATATCAATAATACATTATGTATACTAAAATAACCAAAATTACAAAAAAAAAATAACTGATGTAACTTAAAATAAATTATGTTAAATTTTTAATAAAAAAAATTATTTCCAATATTTAGAATAACCAAACTAGGGGCCGAATTGAACCAAAACACAATTAATAAACTTATCCTGAAATTCTTAACCCAGGACTAGCCAATGACGACAAATATTTAAGAGATAATTTCAATATTATTCATTTGATCAATGAGTTTACAGAAAATCATCGTTTAATTTCTCGATATCTGAATCACTGATCATCTCACTAAATCATTCTTAATATACAATTATAATTGGTCTTTATATTGTTTTTGTCCTACTTTCTAATTAATCAAGTTTGTAGGAGGAAACAAAAAAAGACGACGAATCTAAGAATAATATATAATGGCCCAAACTCAATGTTAAACGAGAAAATTATTAAAAACATATTAGTGAAATTATCTCCACTATTACACCAAAATTTCTTGAATCGAGTCAAGAATTTTTTAAAAAAATCATTAAAACAAAAGAAGCGAAACGAATGATTAGCTTGGCCACTCACGTTAACATAACAAATGCTTAGAAAACACAAGTACAAAGTATTTTTTTCAGCCAGAACACAACAAAATATAATCTCAAATCAAAAAAACAAAACCAACTACGAAGAAAAACAAGTGACTGTTTAATCAAACAAACCGAAACCCAAATCTCCATCACTCTCTTCAGCTGGTTCCTCCTGCAACAACAATAATTACAAAAAATGAGATATCAATAGCCAAATCATGCTAAATAAGAAATGACCAGAAGGGTGTTGTTTCTTTTTTACCTTCTTTTTCTCCTCAGCAGCAGGAGCGGCAGCTGCAGCACCACCTCCAGCAACTGGAGCAGCAGCTGCAACCGGGGCACCACCTCCACCACCAGCACCAACATTCATAATGAGATCAGTCACATTACGTTTCTCAGCCATCTTAGCGAATAGCATTGGCCAGTATGACTCAATCTCAACACCAGCAGATTTCACCAATGTTGCAATTTTGTCAGCCTAAACAAATGAACAGACAAATACAGTCACTATAAAGTTCTAAGAAAAAAAACAAACTTCTTTATCAAACCCCAAAACCCAAAACTCCCAGTAAGATACTCTTAAACCTCAAGTTCAAAACTTTACTAAATTTCAACTTCATATAAACATACAATCAATAAAAGCAAACTTCTTTATCGAATAACAAAACCCAAATCCCCCAAAAACATACTCCTCAGCCTCAAGTTGAAACCTTTATTAGCTTTCAACTTCATATAAGCATACAGTTAATAAAAGCAAACTTCTTTATCAAATTCAAAACCCTAAATCCCCCCCAAAAAATGCCTAAGACTAAACTTTCTCAGTTCTAGACTATTAAGTTTAATAATCTCAATACTAGCTATAAACAACTGATTAAGAAACTGAAAAATCTTAACTTGGGATTAAAGAAAATACCGTAATAGCAATACCCTCGTCTTCTAGGATCATAATAGCATAGCTACAAGCAAGCTCTCCCACTGTCGACATTATTATTTTTTTACCTGAAACAACAATAACAAATCAGAACTTTAAAATCCTTTAAAATCCAAAACTAATAGTAAATCAAACAGTTTAAAAAAAGTATAAACAGATTAAAAATCACCAAAAATGAAAACAAAAATTGCAAACGAGAAAAACTCTTAAAAGAAAGATTAATTGGAAATGCTTATATATTCATAAAACATAACTCTTTCATCAGAATTACGATTGAAATGGAGAATTATAAAAGTACCTTGAGAGTACGATCGAAGAAGCTTAACGCGGCTAGAGAGTAAAAATGCTAGGGTTTGATAAAGTGATGTGGGAATGGAGAGTTTATAAAGCTTATTTCTAGGGCATATGAGCACGATAGATTAATCAGTAGGCCCATTTATGATGGTTGGGTTATATAGTATTGGGCCTCTATGCGCTTTTATTCATAAAGAAAATAGTCTAAATGACTTTGACCAAATAAATTTATAACAATTATAACTAAGGATTTTCAAATATTTCAGTTATTTTGCATATTTTGGTCTAAACATAATTAATATACCCGATTTTATAATTGTGAAATTTTTAATTTTGGGTATTTGGGTTATTTCATCCCCTACACTGAAATATAATATATAATTCTTACATGCAAACACTAATATATTTACTAACACTAAACTAACAATAATTTCAAATTTTCTTAAACCAATGTATCTAATTTAAATCAATAAAATATTTTTGAAAATTAATTATGAATCTCTTCTCAACTTTATTTGATTTGCTTTTACTTTTGTATATATCTTGTATTTCTAATTTTCAAAACGAACATATGTCATGTCATTCGTGTTTCATATCAGATTTGATTTATTTTTTTGGGTTCTCATAATTTAGATAAAAGAGTTTAATATTCATATCGGTTTCGATTAATTTTTGGGTTCAAACAGAAAAATAACTGTACAATTTAAATAAAACTAAAAGAAAATTTTGGCGCAATTTTGATTTAATGTAGCAGAAAATTATATAATTTTGAAAATAAAACTTAAGACATATTTTCAGATATTTAACATATTTCTATTATTTAAAATTTTGATTTTTATTTTGTTAGAATTTTCTTATTAGGACTATTTAATATATAATTCGGTAGAATTTTTTCTAAATTAAAAGTATGCATCATCCAGCATAGATTTGTAGCAATAAAAAACTTAAATTTTGTTATTGTTACATAAAAATAATATGATCCGATGTTAAAACTCTGCTACTTATATTATATACCGTAAATAAAAAATAATATAAATATATAGTAAATAAAAAATAAGTTTTATATAAAAATTACAAATTAAATTATCAAAAATATATTTATAAACAATAAATAAACAAAAACTGTAAATTTATATTAAAACAGTTGATCGATGTGTACTGCAAGTTCAAATCTATTATCTAAATATAGCTAATATTTTCGGTTACATAATTATATATATATACATTATAGGTTTTGAATCTCAAGATACGTCTCTTAAACCTTATCGGTTTAGTATTTTTCTAGAAGATGTGTCACTATGTTTAACTTTTCAGAATCCTTAACTATATTTTGTACATGACCGAAATTCCAACATCTTTTGTATTGTGGATCTCCCATTAGCATTACTTTGATTGCTTAATACTTTTCACTGATGCTAGAGATATTTGAATCTGTTTCACATTAGCCTTAATTTCTAATTTGGGGGTTGGTTGGGATATTGGTGGAAAAGATTTTGATAAATTTGCATTTTGGATTTTTATCCATTCCAAGATATTGGAAGGAAAAATATTGGATGGAATTTTGAATTTATTCCACCATTGTACCTTAAACCTTTGTTTGATAATGGATGAAGGTTTTGGTGAGACTTTCAAATGATAGAATGATGAGAGTAGAGATTGGAAGAATTGTATATTTTTCTCATAATATTACTAGTTATGATACATATGTTTATATAGAGAAGATATTTCCTAATATGAATTAATACAATATTAAGTAATATATACAATATCTTTTGATATCTTCTAGATGATTCTAGATCCTTCTATAAGCCCCCTCAATCTCAAGGTGATGACGGAGATATGCGGAATCACCAGCTTGAGATTGAAGGTAGAAGTGAAGCTGTGAATAAAAAATAATGATAACGAAACATGATGGTGAAGTGGTGAAGTGAAGCCATAGACAGTGAAGAACTGACAAGAGGCAGGTGTGAGAGGAAGCAGAAAATATTCTCAGATGAATTAAAACAAAAACTAAAAACAAAAGTAATTTAAGGTTTTTCTCATAAAACAAGGACGCATATTTTCGGTTCTTAAAGAGAATAGAATGGGAAGAGGGAGATGGCATAGAAAAAGATCTACATGAGTTTTTTTTCTTTTTAAAATTCGATTTAGAAGCTTAAATTTGGATTTAGATGCACATGATATGCTTGAATAGAAGAAGCACCAAACTTAGATTCAGAGGTCTATTATAAACTTGAATAATGGGAAGCTTGATAGTTTGGATTTAGAGGTTCATGATAAAAATAAATTTTGGAAGCACTCACTTAACAGAAAACATAAAAAGAATCTCAATGGCTTTAAAAAATCAAAAGAAAATGAAATTTGATCGCTAGATCAAAACTTGGAGCGAACCCGCTCTGATACCGTGATAGAATGATGAGAGTAGAGATTGAAAGAATTGTATATTTCTCTCATAATATTACTAGTTATGATACATATGTTTATATAGAGAAGATATTTCCTAATATGAATTGATACAATATTAAATTGTTGAAATTAAGAGTATGGAGGCTTAGGGATTGTTGAGAGAGTGATAGTTGTGGCGTGAGAATGATTAAGGAGTTTGAGGTTTGGATACTTGGAGAATGTTTAGGATGAAGATGGTGGCGTGAGTATTGATGTAATGAGGGATTATTGTTTGAGAATGATGATAAGAATGAGAAAGATAATGGTTGATGAAATAAGATGAACTAAGGAGAAGCATGGCGCCGGAGAGCTAAAGCTCCACCGGCGCCTTTAGGGAGATAAGCAAAGCTTCCTTTTACTCTTTTAATCTTCTTATTCTCTTATTCACAACTCTTTACATCACATTACATGTATATTTATAGAGTTCTTACATATAGAAGAAGAGAAGAGGCGTGAAGAAGGAAGGAGAGAAGAGAGGAGTTTGCGTGTAGAAGAGAGGAGGGAAGGGAGCAGCTCACTGTTTGACTCCTGTTCAAGCTGCGCCCATACCCTGCTGCTGACGCCTCCATGCTTGTGCCCATGCCCTGGTTCTGGCGCCCCATGCTCTCCTTTGCTTCCTCTTTTCCACTTAGTTAGTCTTCTAGTTAGTATGTAACAGCTTCCTTTCTTCTAGTTACATCCTAACCAAGACTTCTTCTAGTTCCTTGTGAACTAGGTTTCCTTTCCCTCCTTCTCTTAGATTTGAATTCTTCTATCATAGAGATCACATATTTCAACACTCCCCCTCAAGATTGGTCGGTAGGTGTTCTTAAGGCCAATCTTGCCATGTACGTGATCCTCATTGATAGAAGATGATGCCATGATAATGATATCTGCTAGCTGATCCTTGCTTGCTCCAAAGATGGTTTTGATGACTCCTAACCTCAATGAGACCACGGCTTCCTCTCCTATGGCCTTCACTCTTTCTTGCGGATTAGGGTTTGTCTTCTCTAAGCTTCACTCGGATCATGTCTCCTCGGGATTCTTGTCTCAAACTTAATCTTGACTTCAAGCTCCTCGGATGACATCTTCTAGCTCACGGAATACTCACATTGTCATTGGCTTCCTCTTGATGACTCTTGGGAGTATACTCTATCCGTTAGACGCCACTTCCCGCTGCTTCTCGGATCACCACACCTAATAAGGTCTGAAAGGTGGTTTCTCCTTCGGTTTTCTTACAACATCATCCATAGCTACTCGTATGTGTCTCCCGGCTTTCTCTCGCCATCGTCTCCTCATACGGTGCTTGGAGTGCCTTGTTGCCTTGTTTACCGTTCCACAGCCTCCTAGGTGAACGCCTCTTGGTCTGAGCTTCACACTCCATCTATCAAGATCAATCTTGGCTTCAACCTTTCATAGATTTGATCTTGATTCTTCAAAGAGCCATCCGCTCTAATCCCACTTATCATAAGACTCTCCCGGCTTCCTCTCGAAATGCCGCACCTATCCATGGTACAATGTGATAGTCCTCTTCTTCTTGGACCATCACCTAACTTGGTGCTTCAACGGTCTTCTTCAACACTCCCCCTCAAGCTTGGTTCAAGTATGGGAAGAACCAAACTTGACAAGGAAGACCGTTGCATAATTTGGAGCTCACCGCTTCTTCAACACTTCCCTTCAAGACTAGCCCGTTGCCATGGGACCACTCTTGCAAAGGAAAGAGCACTAAGCTTGATTATGCCAATGATGCCGCCTCCTCTTGGACTATCTATCCCCCTTGCCAATTAAGACAAGCTTTCGTCTGCTAGCCATTTTGAATTAGGCCGCAAAGGACATCATCTACCTCCACATAACACCACCATGAATAGCTTGCTTGAGCCTATACACACTTCTTCTTGTAGATTGCTCCGCTTGGATCGCCACATGGTTGAGTATGATCACCACTCTCTCAAGACCTCCTGGATCAAGTGGTTCGGCCTCAAGAGAGGATGAAGACCATGTGGAAGAATATGACTCTCCATAAGCACCATTTAATCAATACCTTGGAGCAACTACTTCTTGGACCATCTGAATCTTCCGCTTGTTGAAAGATTCACCAATGAAAGATAGCATTAGCCTATGAGATTGGTTTTGGAAGTCATGATCTTCTTGGAAATGAGTCTTGTAGAGTTTGATTCGCCTGTTACTGAGGCTGAGAATTCGCCAAGAGCTTCACTGAGTCGTTGTTGCTCTTCTTCTTCTCAGAGCAACAATCGCTCTTAACCTCTTCCTCTGAGGTTTCACCTCTCTCAGCAGCCTTACTCTTCTCCTCCTTAACGATTGAAGTTACAAGCGAATGTGAGTTTCCAATCACCATAACTGGAATCAAACTCTCAAGAATCACAACACAAGCCCATCCAAAAACATTGCTTACTATCTCTTCACCGCTTCTTTTCCACAATTGATTTTTCTCTTATCAACTGTGTTTCTTTGATCAAAAAATTATTGACCACTTCCTTTTCTTTGCAGGAAACATCTCAGCCTTGTGCTTCATCTCTGTTTCATGCAAGTCTTCTACGTGAACTCCTCTTGTCACGTCTCTTCCGCAAGTCTCTTCCGGGTTAAAGATGTGAACTCCTCTTGTCACTTCTCTTCCGCAAGTCTCTTCCGGGATTCAATCTTCTTCAGCTTCCTCTTTCTAAGGTAAGCTTCTCCTTTTCTCCAAGTTTTACTATGAGCTGTCTCATATTTTTCTTGAAGTCTTATGTGAACTAGATTCACACTTTCTTTGACTGTTTTTTGTACAGCCGGTTTAATGCTTCCTCTTCTTTCTTGCTGGATGTCTTCATTTGACCACCAGCCACTTCACTTCCTGTTCAATGATTTGTTTTCACTTGGAGCTTGCTTGGATCACCACTTAAGGTCACCACCCAGCCTTCTCCTCTTCTAAACCATCACGCCAAAAAGACACTCTTCATCTTCTAGATGCCTTATTTCCCACGCCATACATGCCAAAAACCATCATGCCATGACAAGCTTCTTCACGGATGAATGATTCTAAAAATCCTCTGGATCTTGTTTCCAAAGAGGTTCACCAAGGAATTGATATTGATACAACCCCTTTTCATAGTTTTGTATGTGGATCTAGACTCCACACACAAGAACAACAAAGAAAAATATTTACTCTCTCACACACACCCCATTAATTAGAAAACGCATGGGAGGAACAAATTACCCCAAAAAATTCTCTCTCATGTGTTTAACAAAAGAAACCGAGCTCCTCAAGGCAAGGAGCCAAGGAGAGCCCAACGAAATCTCCCTCAATTTGTCATCATTTTCTAGTAACAATACACACCCTTAGTCCTTTCACAACTTGAAGATCTTATGATCTCAAGGATATTAATCTCAGAGTGAATAGAACTAAGAAAGTGTATGGTTATAGATTAGAAGACTTTGTAGAGAGCTAGAAGAATAACAAGAGATTAGGCGCTAGATCACTCAACTTGCTTTGATACCATATTGAAATTAAGAGTATGGAGGCTTAGGGATTGTTGAGAGAATGATAGTTGTGGCGTGAGAATGATTAAGGAGTTTGAGGTTTGGATACTTGGAGAATGTTTAGGATGAAGATGGTGGCGTGAGTATTGATGTAATGAGGGATTATTGTTTGAGAATGATGATAAGAATGAGAAAGATAATGGTTGATGAAATAAGATGAACTAAGGAGAAGCATGGCGCCGGAGAGCTAAAGCTCCACCGGCGCCTTTAGGGAGATAAGCAAAGCTTCCTTTTACTCTTTTAATCTTCTTATTCTCTTATTCACAACTCTTTACATCACATTACATGTATATTTATAGAGTTCTTACATAGAGAAGAAGAGAAGAGGCGTGAAGAAGGAAGGAGAGAAGAGAGGAGTTTGCGTGAAGAAGAGAGGAGGGAAGGGAGCAGCTCACTGTTTGACTCCTGTTCAAGCTGCGCCCATACCCTGCTGCTGACGCCTCCATGCTTGTGCCCATGCCCTGGTTCTGGCGCCCCATGCTCTCCTTTGCTTCCTCTTTTCCACTTAGTTAGTCTTCTAGTTAGTATGTAACAGCTTCCTTTCTTCTAGTTACATCCTAACCAAGACTTCTTCTAGTTCCTTGTGAACTAGGTTTCCTTTCCCTCCTTCTCTTAGATTTGAATTCTTCTATCATAGAGATCACATATTTCAACATAAATAATATATTTATGTAATATATACAATATCTTTTGATATCTTCTAGATGATTCTAGATCCTTCTATACCAAATAGCAAGAAAAACCCCAGGGAAAATGAAATTTGGTGTAGAAAATGACTATTGGAGGAAATATTTTTAGAAGAGACTGCGGAATATATTAAAGATGTGTTATTCAATTAGGTTTTGAAATGATTTTATTGTATTTTAATTTGAGATATATTTTGAAATACCGGCTAAAATGGTGGTATTTTGTTTACTCATGTTTTAGATAATAAAGTACATTAAAATACATTATAATCCAATTACAAGTAAATCAAATCAGTATTGAATAACAGTTGTTTTAATGTATTCTGAAATACACAAACAAAAACTTAATTCAATAACAGTGTATTTTAATATAATTCATCAAATACATAATTGAATAACATTGCATTTCACTCTGAATTTAAAATACATTCAACTCCACTACAACACTATATTCAATAATACCCCCTAAATCATGTGAGAAGAGGGATTTTTCAGAGAAGAGGGATTTTTCAGAGAAGACGGTTGTAAGAGCAAGATTAATTGGGCATTCGCTCATTTTAAGGCCCAATTCCAAAACTTTTCCGATCATGGTTGTCAAGTTACTGGTCAAAGTAATTATGCAAAAGTTTGTGGTTCCTCAAGGTACTGGTGGAACAGTAGAAAGTATGGTAGATTAAGTGCATATGAACAGAAGACACTGGAGAATGTTAGAGCAAAGTACATGAACTACAATTATTGTTCTGATCGACCTAGATATCATGTTCCTCATACGGAATGTCGATGGAATAAATGATGAATATAAAAATAGATATTTTTAAAAAAGGCAAACCAAAATCGACACATAGTTCTTTGAATTTTTATCATTATAATATCAATATTTTGAAAACTATATATGAGTGAGAAAATACAACTTCACATAAATGTTCCTTTGAATGAATATGAAAACATTTAGTGTATTTTATAGTTTATAGCAATAAAAAGTCACTACAACAAAGTTAGTTCGTTTTCCAACGAACACCAGTGATTTTTTGAAACTTTTGCAAAGACTTCAAAAAGATTGATGATAAAATGCACCAAGATTCATACCTTATTAAAAAAACCCTTTCGGTTTACTCTATGGAAAACCTTGATGTGAGGAAAAGAGTACATGTCCCTTGATGTCTTAGTAGTTTCTTCACCCTAGGGTGATGGTGAAGACACTCATCTCTAACTTTCCAAAGTCGTTGAGGTCCTCAAGGCTTCCGGAATGTCCTTGAGCTCTAATGTGAATTCCTTTTGCTCCAATTAATGCTCTTCGTACAAACCCCATTGAACTTGTCTCTATAAGATCTTATTGTCTCTCTCTTGAGAAGTCATGGTTATATGCTTTGAGCTGTGAGCTCATCTTGGTCCTCATGGCTCAAAGAAGTTGCTTCTGGGACTTGGCTTCATCAATTTCTTTAGGCGTCTTGATTCATGTGCTTTACAGAATGCTTAGCCATGGATCTTGTGTGGAATGCAAAAAATTTGGAACCCATTTTATGAAAATTGGAACCAATCATGTTTTGTTTTGGATTCCTTAAAATAAACAGTATATTTGTAAAATTAAAGTTAAATAAGAAATGAGGTTTTATGTGGGTAGTTTGAAAGGTTAAAACATCAATTCGAATTGACCAAATGATATTTATGTATTTGTTCCACAAAAATATGCATGAGATATAATACATCACAAATCCAACAGTTATATTATTTAGGATAGATTATACATAAATTAGTTGGGGTAAATCATACATTTAGTATTATTGACATCTAATCAAATGCTTTAATATTATTAAATTAAATATTTATGCAGATTTTTGTCGCCATTAAAACATGAATTAGTGTTGATATTGACTTATTAAGTCAACTATATTATGTTGATTTTGACTTTAAGTTTTGATTTTAAGTTTATCAAAGTCATAAATAGTGAACTGATTTGTGACAATTGTGGACGTACGCAATATTGATTTTGACGTTATGAAAGTCAATTACGTTTCATAATCAAAATGTTCAAATAATATATCTCTTTTTACTGTGGCAATTAATTTTATATTAATCTACTAATGCACTAAGACGTTCACAGTTTTAACTATAAAAATAAGTCATTGTCTCCTTCTTATATATCTCAATTCTTGGTGATATTATTACATATATATATAAATAACTCCAACAACTCTCTCTTCTTATTACTTTAAGAGTAACTGTCTCGAGAATATATCGTAGTTATTTTCGTTTGCATATTCTGTTATTCTAGTTTTATGAATATGGTCTCATTGTGGTTGTATCCTGAGATTCTGAATAGTTTCAAACCATCACACTACATGCGATTTTAAAAATTAAGGAAATATATCATATATTGCCTCTATTATTTTCTGGGGTTTTCTAAAATCTTTTATAGTGTTATTTCTATCTATAATTCTATTTTTATTTGCAAATTTCATATTCGGTTTTTGTAGTTTTTATAAAAATCTATGCAGATAATCTGCACGATGCATACATTTGAATGACACAAGCAGTCAAAGAAGTAGTGTAATGGAGAAAGACAAATAGGGAAGAGGATAAAAAAATTCAATTCATGTCATACGGTTTGTATCCCCCAAAAGAGTAAACACACATATTAGGGTTATGAAGTGTAATATTAATGTGACTTCAATTAATTCATCTGAGTTTTGTGGAGGTTCTTTGATTCTTAGTGATGTATGTTTTATGCTAAAGATTCATTTCTACTAGCCCAAAACAAGATTGTCATATAGCTTCAGAATATTCTCTAGGCTACTTAGAGCATGTTCAATGAGGGTATCTAAACAAAATACCCTCGATTAAAATATTTCAAAAAAATAAAAAAGTGAGTGAGAGAGTTTCTTATTAAGAGAATATGGTATCTATGGTCTTTTTTGAGAACTCCATTTAACTATATTTTTATTTTGATTGGTTCATATTTTATTTTAAATTTTAGATTTAAATATATATATATATATATATAACTAAACTATATAAAATATTAATATTTTAATAATGAGAAACTCATATAGGTTTCTAAACCAATGTACATACCCTTAGAGCATATATGATCTTCATTTTGACGAGGTAAAAGTATGGAGAGAGTGTGGACGCCATTAGCAATCCTTGGGATTGGCCTAAGTACAGGTCATATTTAAATCGTTTACAAAAATTTCGTTAGAGAATGCTGTAGTGTAATGTTGAGCTTTCAACAGCTCAATCAAATAATGTGGTAAGGAAGATTGCTACCAGTGTGATGTGTCAGATTTTTAACTCAAATAAAAGAATGCAAGTGCACAGACAATCACATTAGTATAGATAGGATCGAATCCATAGAGACCAAGGTTACACTACGATTATTTGATAATGAAATTAAGCTAAGATAAAAATAAGAAATTTGTTTGTACTAGAAATGAAAATAACTAAATAAACGAAGTACCTTATAAATTAAAAAGTGTTAGGTCTAGGAAAATTCGCAGGAACTTAGAGATCACGAATAATACAACTATTCAGGGATTAATAAGAACCGTCTAGAACTCAAACATAAATGTATAACCAATCTACTTCCGTGACATCAATTACTTTATCTAGCAATATAAATATCTAAACTTCCGTTTGAACTTGGGATTCTAATAAGCATTAAAGAGCAGGTTCAATATGTTCACGAATCACATTAACATCAACTTCCATTGGCTAAAGACAATACTGTTGAAGAAGACCGTTGAAGCACCAAGTTAGGTGATGGTCCAAGAAGAAGAGGACTATCACATTGTACCATGGATAGGTGCGGTATTTCGAGAGGAAGCCGGGAGAGTCTTATGATAAGTGGGATTAGAGCGGATGGCTCTTTGAAGAATCAAGATCAAATCTATGAAGGGTTGAAGCCAAGATTGATCTTGATAGATGGAGTGGGAAGCTCAGACCAAGAGGCGTTTACCTAGGAGGCTGTGGAACGGTAAACAAGGCAACAAGGCACTCCAAGCACCGTATGAGGAGACGATGGCGAGAGAAAGCCGGGAGACACATACGAGTAGCTTTGGATGATGTTGTAAGAAAACCGAAGGAGAAACCACCTTTCAGACCTTATTAGGTGTGGTGATCCGAGAAGCAGCGGGAAGTGGCGTCTAACGGATAGAGTATACTCCCAAGAGTCATCAAGAGGAAGCCAATGACAATGTGAGTATTCCGTGAGCTAGAAGATGTCATCCGAGGAGCTTGAAGTCAAGATTAAGTTTGAGACAAGAATCCCGAGGAGACATGATCCGAGTGAAGCTTAGAGAAGACAAAGCCTAATCCGCAAGAAAGAGTGAAGGCCATAGGAGAGGAAGTCGTGGTCTCATTGAGGTTAGGAGTCATCAAAACCGTCTTTAGAGCAAGCAAGGATCAGCTAGCGGATATCGTTATCATGGCATCATCTTCTATCAATGAGGATCACGTACATGGCAAGATTGGCCTTAAGGACACCTACCGACCAATCTTGAGGGGGAGTGTTGAAATATGTGATCTCTATGATAGAAGAATTCAAATCTAAGAGAAGGAGGGAAAGGAAACCTAGTTCACAAGGAACTAGAAGAAGTCTTGGTTAGGATGTAACTAGAAGAAAGGAAGCTGTTACATACTAACTAGAAGACTAACTAAGTGGAAAAGAGGAAGCAAAGGAGAGCATGGGGCGCCAGAACCAGGGCATGGGCACAAGCATGGAGGCGTCAGCAGCAGGGTATGGGCGCAGCTTGAACAGGAGTCAAACAGTGAGCTGCTCCCTTCCCTCCTCTCTTCTTCATGCAAACTCCTCTCTTCTCTCCTTCCTTCTTCACGCCTCTTCTCTTCTTCTCTATGTAAAAACTCTATAAATATACATGTAATGTGATGTAAAGAGTTGTGAATAAGAGAATAAGAAGATTAAAAGAGTAAAAGGAAACTTTGATTATCTCCCTAAAGGCGCCGGTGGAGCCTTAGCTCTCCGGCGCCATGCTTCTCCTTAGTTCATCTTATTTCATCAACCATTATCATTCTCATTCTCATCATCATTCTTATCATCATTCTCAAACAATAATCCCTCATTACATCAATACTCACGCCACCATCTTCATCCTAAACATTCTCCAAGTATCCTAACCTCAAACTCCTTATCATTCTCATGCCACAACTATCATTCTCTCAACAATCCCTAAGCCTCCATACTCTTAATTTCAACATGGTATCAGAGCAAGTTGAGTGATCTAGCGCCTAATCTCTTGTTATTCTTCTAGCTCTCTACAAAGTCTTCTAATCTATAACCATACACTTTCTTAGTTCTATTCACTCTGAGATTAATATCCTTGAGATCATAAGATCTTCAAGTTGTGAAAGGACTAAGGGTGTGTATTGTTACTAGAAAATGATGACGAATTGAGGGAGATTTCGTTGGGCTCTCCTTGGCTCCTTGCCTTGAGGAACTCGTTTTTCTTTTGTTAAACACATGAGAGAGAGATTTTCTGGGGTAATTTGTTCCTCCCATGCGTTTTTAATAGGGTGTGTGTGAGAGAGTAAATATCTTTCTTTATGTTTCTTGTGTGTGGAGTCTAGATCCACATACAAAACTTTGAAAAGGGGTTGTATCAACATCAATCCCTCGGTGATCCTCTTTGGAAACAAGATCCAGAGGATTTTTAGAATCATTCATCCATGAAGAAGCTTGTCATGGCGTGATGGTCTTTGGTATGTATGGCGTGGGAAATAACGCATCTAGGAGATGAAGAGTGTTTTTGGCGTGATGGTTTAGAAGAGGAGAAGGCTGGGTGGTGACCTTAAGTGGTGATCCAAGCAAGCTCCAAGTGAAAACAAATCATTGAACAGGAAGTAAAGTGGCTGGTGATCAAATGAAGACATCCAGCAAGAAAGAAGAGGAAGCATTAAACCGGCTGTACAAAAAACAGTCAAAGAAAGTGTGAATCTAGTTCACATAAGACTTCAAGGAAAATATGAGACAGCTCATAGTAAAACTTGGAGAAAAGGAGAAGCTTACCTTAGAAAGAGGAAGCTGAAGAAGGTTGAATCCTGGAAGAGACTTGCGGAAGAGAAGTGACAAGAGGAGTTCACATCTTTAACCCGGAAGAGACTTGCGGAAGAGACGTGACAAGAGGAGTTCACGTGGAAGGCTTGCATGAAACAGAGATGAAGGACAAGGCTGAGATGTTTCCTGCAAAGAAAAGGAAGTGGTCAATAATTTTTTGATCAAAGAAACACAGTTGATAAGAGAAAAATCAATTGTGGAAAAGAAGCGGTGAAGAGATAGTAAGCAATGTTTTTGGATGGGCTTGTGTTGTGATTCTTGAGAGTTTGATTCCAGTTATGGTGATTGGAAACTCACATTCGCTTGTAACTTCAAGCGTTAAGGAGGAGAAGAGTAAGGCTGCTGAGAGAGGGAAACCTCAGAGGAAGAGGTTAAGAGCGATTGTTGCTCTGAGAAGAAGAAGAGCAACAGCGACTCAGTGAAGCTCTTGGCGAATTCTCAGCCTCAGTAACAGGCGAATCAAAACTCTGCAAGACTCATTTCCAAGAAGTTCATGACTTCCAAAACCAATCTCATAGGCTAATGCTATCTTTCATTGGTGAATCTTTCAACAAGCGGAAGATTTAGATGGTCCAAGAAGTAGTTGCTCCAAGGTATTGATTAAAGGGTGCTTATGGAGGGTCATATTCTTCCACATGGTCTTCATCCTCTCTTGAGGCCGAATCACTTGATCCAGGAGGTCTTGAGAGAGTGGTGATCATACTCAACCATGTGGTGATCCAAGCGGAGCAATCTACAAGAAGAAGTGTGTATAGGCTCAAGCAAGCTATTCATGGTGGTGTTATGTGGAGGTAGATGATGTCCTTTGTGGCCTAATCCAAAATGGCTAGCAGACGAAAGCTTGTCCTAATTGCCAAGTGGGATAGATAGTCCAAGAGGAGGCGGCATCATTGGCATAATCAAGCTTAGTGCTCTTTCCTTTGCAAGAGTGGTTCCTTGGCAACGGGCTAGTCTTGAAGGGAAGTGTTGAAGAAGCGGTGCGCTCCAAATTATGCAACGGTCTTCCTTGTCAAGTTTGGTTCTTCCCATACTCGAACCAAGCTTGAGGGGGAGTGTTGAAGAAGACCGTTGAAGCACCAAGTTAGGTGATGGTCCAAGAAGAAGAGGACTATCACATTGTACCATGGATAGGTGCGGCATTTCGAGAGGAAGCTGGGAGAGTCTTATGATAAGTGGGATTAGAGCGGATGGCTCTTTGAAGAATCAAGATCAAATCTATGAAGGGTTGAAGCCAAGATTGATCTTGATAGATGGAGTGTGAAGCTCAGACCAAGAGGCGTTCACCTAGGAGGCTGTGGAACGGTAAACAAGGCAACAAGGCACTCCAAGCACCGTATGAGGAGACGATGGCGAGAGAAAGCCAGGAGACACATACGAGTAGCTATGGATGATGTTGTAAGAAAACCGAAGGAGAAACCACCATTCAGACCTTATTAGGTGTGGTGATCCGAGAAGCAGCGGGAAGTGGCGTCTAACGGATAGAGTATACTCCCAAGAGTCATCAAGAGGAAGCCAATGACAATGTGAGTATTCCGTGAGCTAGAAGATGTCATCCGAGGAGCTTGAAGTCAAGATTAAGTTTGAGACAAGAATCCCGAGGAGACATGATCTGAGTGAAGCTTAGAGAAGACAAAGCCTAATCCGCAAGAAAGAGTGAAGGCCATAGGAGAGGAAGCCGTGGTCTCATTGAGGTTAGGAGTCATCAAAACCGTCTTTGGAGCAAGCAAGGATCAGCTAGCGGATATCGTTATCATGGCATCATCTTCTATCAATGAGGATCACGTACATGGCAAGATTGGCCTTAAGGACACCTACCGACCAATCTTGAGGGGGAGTGTTGAAATATGTGATCTCTATGATAGAAGAATTCAAATCTAAGAGAAGGAGGGAAAGGAAACCTAGTTCACAAGGAACTAGAAGAAGTCTTGGTTAGGATGTAACTAGAAGAAAGGAAGCTGTTACATACTAACTAGAAGACTAACTAAGTGGAAAAGAGGAAGCAAAGGAGAGCATGGGGCGCCAGAACCAGGGCATGGGCACAAGCATGGAGGCGTCAGCAGCAGGGTATGGGCGCAGCTTGAACAGGAGTCAAACAGTGAGCTGCTCCCTTCCCTCCTCTCTTCTTCATGCAAACTCCTCTCTTCTCTCCTTCCTTCTTCACGCCTCTTCTCTTCTTCTCTATGTAAAAACTCTATAAATATACATGTAATGTGATGTAAAGAGTTGTGAATAAGAGAATAAGAAGATTAAAAGAGTAAAAGGAAATTTTGATTATCTCCCTAAAGGCGCCGGTGGAGCCTTAGCTCTCCGGCGCCATGCTTCTCCTTAGTTCATCTTATTTCATCAACCATTATCATTCTCATTCTCATCATCATTCTTATCATCATTCTCAAACAATAATCCCTCATTACATCAATACTCACGCCACCATCTTCATCCTAAACATTCTCCAAGTATCCTAACCTCAAACTCCTTATCATTCTCATGCCACAACTATCATTCTCTCAACAATCCCTAAGCCTCCATACTCTTAATTTCAACATGGTATCAGAGCAAGTTGAGTGATCTAGCGCCTAATCTCTTGTTATTCTTCTAGCTCTCTACAAAGTCTTCTAATCTATAACCATACACTTTCTTAGTTCTATTCACTCTGAGATTAATATCCTTGAGATCATAAGATCTTCAAGTTGTGAAAGGACTAAGGGTGTGTATTGTTACTAGAAAATGATGACGAATTGAGGGAGATTTCGTTGGGCTCTCCTTGGCTCCTTGCCTTGAGGAACTCGTTTTTCTTTTGTTAAACACATGAGAGAGAGATTTTCTGGGGTAATTTGTTCCTCCCATGCGTTTTTAATAGGGTGTGTGTGAGAGAGTAAATATCTTTCTTTATGTTTCTTGTGTGTGGAGTCTAGATCCACATACAAAACTTTGAAAAGGGGTTGTATCAACATCAATCCCTCGGTGATCCTCTTTGGAAACAAGATCCAGAGGATTTTTAGAATCATTCATCCATGAAGAAGCTTGTCATGGCGTGATGGTCTTTGGTATGTATGGCGTGGGAAATAACGCATCTAGGAGATGAAGAGTGTTTTTGGCGTGATGGTTTAGAAGAGGAGAAGGCTGGGTGGTGACCTTAAGTGGTGATCCAAGCAAGCTCCAAGTGAAAACAAATCATTGAACAGGAAGTAAAGTGGCTGGTGATCAAATGAAGACATCCAGCAAGAAAGAAGAGGAAGCATTAAACCGGCTGTACAAAAAACAGTCAAAGAAAGTGTGAATCTAGTTCACATAAGACTTCAAGGAAAATATGAGACAGCTCATAGTAAAACTTGGAGAAAAGGAGAAGCTTACCTTAGAAAGAGGAAGCTGAAGAAGGTTGAATCCTGGAAGAGACTTGCGGAAGAGAAGTGACAAGAGGAGTTCACATCTTTAACCCGGAAGAGACTTGCGGAAGAGACGTGACAAGAGGAGTTCACGTGGAAGGCTTGCATGAAACAGAGATGAAGCACAAGGCTGAGATGTTTCCTGCAAAGAAAAGGAAGTGGTCAATAATTTTTTGATCAAAGAAACACAGTTGATAAGAGAAAAATCAATTGTGGAAAAGAAGCGGTGAAGAGATAGTAAGCAATGTTTTTGGATGGGCTTGTGTTGTGATTCTTGAGAGTTTGATTCCAGTTATGGTGATTGGAAACTCACATTCGCTTGTAACTTCAAGCGTTAAGGAGGAGAAGAGTAAGGCTGCTGAGAGAGGGAAACCTCAGAGGAAGAGGTTAAGAGCGATTGTTGCTCTGAGAAGAAGAAGAGCAACAGCGACTCAGTGAAGCTCTTGGCGAATTCTCAGCCTCAGTAACAGGCGAATCAAAACTCTGCAAGACTCATTTCCAAGAAGTTCATGACTTCCAAAACCAATCTCATAGGCTAATGCTATCTTTCATTGGTGAATCTTTCAACAAGCGGAAGATTTAGATGGTCCAAGAAGTAGTTGCTCCAAGGTATTGATTAAAGGGTGCTTATGGAGGGTCATATTCTTCCACATGGTCTTCATCCTCTCTTGAGGCCGAATCACTTGATCCAGGAGGTCTTGAGAGAGTGGTGATCATACTCAACCATGTGGTGATCCAAGCGGAGCAATCTACAAGAAGAAGTGTGTATAGGCTCAAGCAAGCTATTCATGGTGGTGTCATGTGGAGGTAGATGATGTCCTTTGTGGCCTAATCCAAAATGGCTAGCAGACGAAAGCTTGTCCTAATTGCCAAGTGGGATAGATAGTCCAAGAGGAGGCGGCATCATTGGCATAATCAAGCTTAGTGCTCTTTCCTTTGCAAGAGTGGTCCCTTGGCAACGGGCTAGTCTTGAAGGGAAGTGTTGAAGAAGCGGTGCGCTCCAAATTATGCAACGGTCTTCCTTGTCAAGTTTGGTTCTTCCCATACTCGAACCAAGCTTGAGGGGGAGTGTTGAAGAAGACCGTTGAAGCACCAAGTTAGGTGATGGTCCAAGAAGAAGAGGACTATCACATTGTACCATGGATAGGTGCGGCATTTCGAGAGGAAGCCGGGAGAGTCTTATGATAAGTGGGATTAGAGCGGATGGCTCTTTGAAGAATCAAGATCAAATCTATGAAGGGTTGAAGCCAAGATTGATCTTGATAGATGGAGTGTGAAGCTCAGACCAAGAGGCGTTCACCTAGGAGGCTGTGGAACGGTAAACAAGGCAACAAGGCACTCCAAGCACCGTATGAGGAGACGATGGCGAGAGAAAGCCGGGAGACACATACGAGTAGCTATGGATGATGTTGTAAGAAAACCGAAGGAGAAACCACCATTCAGACCTTATTAGGTGTGGTGATCCGAGAAGCAGCGGGAAGTGGCGTCTAACGGATAGAGTATACTCCCAAGAGTCATCAAGAGGAAGCCAATGACAATGTGAGTATTCCGTGAGCTAGAAGATGTCATCCGAGGAGCTTGAAGTCAAGATTAAGTTTGAGACAAGAATCCCGAGGAGACATGATCCGAGTGAAGCTTAGAGAAGACAAAGCCTAATCCGCAAGAAAGAGTGAAGGCCATAGGAGAGGAAGCCGTGGTCTCATTGAGGTTAGGAGTCATCAAAACCGTCTTTGGAGCAAGCAAGGATCAGCTAGCGGATATCATTATCATGGCATCATCTTCTATCAATGAGGATCACGTACATGGCAAGATTGGCCTTAAGGACACCTACCGACCAATCTTGAGGGGGAGTGTTGAAATATGTGATCTCTATGATAGAAGAATTCAAATCTAAGAGAAGGAGGGAAAGGAAACCTAGTTCACAAGGAACTAGAAGAAGTCTTGGTTAGGATGTAACTAGAAGAAAGGAAGCTGTTACATACTAACTAGAAGACTAACTAAGTGGAAAAGAGGAAGCAAAGGAGAGCATGGGGCGCCAGAACCAGGGCATGGGCACAAGCATGGAGGCGTCAGCAGCAGGGTATGGGCGCAGCTTGAACAGGAGTCAAACAGTGAGCTGCTCCCTTCCCTCCTCTCTTCTTCATGCAAACTCCTCTCTTCTCTCCTTCTTTCTTCACGCCTCTTCTCTTCTTCTCTATGTAAAAACTCTATAAATATACATGTAATGTGATGTAAAGAGTTGTGAATAAGAGAATAAGAAGATTAAAAGAGTAAAAGGAAACTTTGATTATCTCCCTAAAGGCGCCGGTGGAGCCTTAGCTCTCCGGCGCCATGCTTCTCCTTAGTTCATCTTATTTCATCAACCATTATCATTCTCATTCTCATCATCATTCTTATCATCATTCTCAAACAATAATCCCTCATTACATCAATACTCACGCCACCATCTTCATCCTAAACATTCTCCAAGTATCCTAACCTCAAACTCCTTATCATTCTCATGCCACAACTATCACTCTCTCAACAATCCCTAAGCCTCCATACTCTTAATTTCAACAAATACATCCATCTATGTTCTTTCCATCAACATATAATACTTTCAGTGACTAGATTAAACCTTGAATTAGAGATTAAGTGATCAATTTAATCTAAACAATAATATCAACCATAGATAAAGAACCCTAAGATAATTCTAATGTCTCATTCAATGATTTTGAAATTCCCTTGAACCTTTAAACATAACTAAGAATCTACTCAGACATAGATGCAGAGAAACATGAAAAAGATAAAGAAGAAATCATAATTAAACTGAAAATAAAGAGAAAGAATTTAGAAAACTTTTCCAATTGTCAAAAGGATAGATTCTTTAGCCCCCAGATGCATACAAAACTAAAGAATAATGTTTAGAACTAAAAATATGCGTAATATCTCTAAAAAGTCGAGTCTAGGATTTTAAAAATATTAGAGATGAATTGGGTTGGGCCTAGAGTGATTTGAATCGAAATTAAGACGTAAATCCGCGTTAGATGGACATATATTCAGTAAAACAGTCATAACTTTCTAACCGTCCATCAGAATGATCTCAAACCAGTGCTATATGAAAACTAACTCCCATGGCTATCTTGTATCCAAAATTCATTCAATTATGTTCATGAGAAGATGTTCAACGAATGTCAAACTTCTAACGATTGAGCATGATCCAAAAATCTCTAATTGCTCATTTGCTTATATTCCCCATAAATTTTAATTCAAACCTGTAATCACCTGAAAAGACTATAAAACAATATAAAAACTCTAAAAACTATAACTAAAAATCATCAAATATGACATATATCACAGTGTTACTAGGGAAGATGATTCAAATCCTATTTAGCAGTGGAAGAGCCAGTATTACTAGAAAGATAACGATCTAAATGTTTTTTTATTGGTTTGGCTTTGTATCTCAATCTAAGGAGCATAGAAACTTGCTCGGATCTCTGTTTTTCATTTGCAAAACATTTTGGAAATGAAATTTTATAGGACGTGATTCCATATGTTTTCTAAAAATATAATTTGGAATTTCTATGCGATGACGTGATGGAAACATGTTTCCACCAGTTTTTTAAAACCCTAATTTGAAAAATGACTAATTTTTTTGTCTACGTTTCTAATATATATATATATTTATTGTTATGATCTTTTATTTTTAATTAACTTTAGTGTTATTAATTAAATTTATATTGTTTCAAACTTTATTGGATTAAATTTTAGTTATATATATTATATATGTTAATACGTTTGCATCAATTTTTTAAAAACCCTAATTTGAAATTGATGATTTTTTATCTGCATTTCAGATATATATATTTATCGTTATGATCTTTTATTTTTAATTAGTTTAGTATTATTTTTAAAATTTATTTTGTTTCAAACTTTATTAGATTGATTTATATATATATATATTACCAACACGTACCCGTTTTCTATTTTTTCAAAAATATTATTTCCACATTTCGTTTTCACGTACATGTTTTCGTATCCGTGCTACATAAATCTCAATGTTCTCTCTTTTTGTTAGGTTTGGCTGGTTTATATTATCATTTTTTTCTTTAGACATTGTGTTTAGTCTTTTAAACACCTCATTTTTAGTTATATATATTATATATGTTAACACGTTTGCACCAATTTCTTAAAAAACCTAATTTTAAAAATTGATAATTTTTTGTTTAGTATATATATATATTTATTATGATTTTGTATTTTTAATTAGTTTAGTATTATTTATTAAATTTTCACGTGTCTGTTTCCGTATCTGTGCTACATAAATCTCAATGTTTTTTGGCAGGTTTTTATATTAACATATTTTTCTTTAGACATTGTATTTAGTTTTTTGAACATTTATATTCGTAGACAATAATGAATACTTACATGTCAATAACAAAAAAAATGTAATTATAAAGAGAATCAGTAGGGGAAATTAGGTCAAGAGAGAAAGGGAGAAAAAAAAAAGAGAACCGTCTTCCACAACTCCATCGTTGGTTAAAATCAAGTCGGAGTAAGTAAGAAGTTTACCAAGTATTAAACGAGAATGTGAAGACCAGAAATTCACGTTTAATGTCATTTTTATGAGTACATATCTTTGTACTGTATAATGCATTTCTATAATTTTCTCTCTCTTCGGTTTTCAGATTTCATAACTCAGCCAATAGTGGGCCTAGTTAAGCCCAAATAAATAAAAATCCTATAGTCAATTAGTCATGACAATAATAATTAATTAATAGCAAAAAAAAAAGAAAAAAGAGTGTAAATCCTTTAACGGAAAAGAGTGGAAAAAAAGAGAGAAGAGTTTCGCTTAATCTCTACTCAAAATCTATTGAATTGAAAGATCTAAAAGCGAAACCCTCACAAGTAATCCTCAAAAAAATTCCCCAAATTGCCCTTCTGGGTTTTTTTTATTAAATTGATCTACTTCATGAACTGATGATGTGATTCGATCTGTACCCCCAAATAATCATGAAACTCTGGTCATGTTTGAAAATCAAACAACAATCTCTTCCAATAGTCCTCATCTTCGTAAATCTAGTAGCAAATCTGTTTTTATTGATCCTGGTAAGCATCTTAGTTCTTAATACAATGCATCAATGGATCCTGAGAAAAAAAAACAAAATTTTTTTTTTATAATATGATCTGTAATTTTTGTGGAGTTTTAATTTCTTAGTTTTATTTTAGGTGTGAACGGTGGTGTTTCAGAAATGGGTGATCTTAAAGGTTCAAGTTCACCACTTCATATTACAACAATGGTTCCTAATCCAATTTTTCTCTGGAGATTTAAGGTTGAAAAATGATATCTTTATGAGTACATATCTTTGTATAATGCATCTCTATAATCTGATTTATTGGTTTAAAAAAAAATATTTCAGGTTGTTTTGTTTCTTCTTTGGGCTTTATGTTGCTGCAAGGTTAGTTCTTTTGTGTTAAGTAAAAATGTGAATTTTTGACGAGGTTTATTGTTTAGATGATTTTGATTATCTTGTTTGAATAGATTGGATGGGATTCAGTTATGAGAATGAGTATTGATCTGAGAGATTTATTTTTGTATGAAGCATTTCTTTATTACAATCCTCTTCTTCTTGTGGTAAGTTTTAGAGTCTATACTCTCTTTTCGCCTTTTTTTAAGATTTTTTTTTTATTCTCTTTTCATTATATGTATTGCTTTGTGGTGTTTGATTACTTCAGACGATGATGGTTTGGCTTTGGGGAGTGAATTTATGGGTGTTCTCTCAAGGAAGTGTTAATTATGCCAAAGTGTTCGATCTCGATCATAATCACCTTACTCATAGAGAGATGTGGAAGGTTTTTAATTTTCCAATTTAAATGCTGATTTATTCGATATGAAGATTGTGACCATTATAGTAGATGTGTTTCTCTATTTGTGTATTGTTCTTACTTAGTATCTGGTTCTTGTTGTTTCTCTTATGTGTAATTTTTGGCTGCAGTCTAGCATGTGGATGACAATCATTGTCCCAACTAGCATGACAGCTTATCTCTATTTGTATTCTCATGGTGAAGTATCTTTAGCTGCTTCACAACCGGTTAGCGTCTGCTCTCTAACTTAATGGCTTACTTGTAATCTTTATTGTGCAAGTGTTATGTTTATTGATTTACTCTGTTTCCACTTTGTATGCCATGTAAATTTGTTAAGGACCTTTAGGAATGTCTAAAGTTTATGTTGTCACTACCGCAGGTGCTCCTGTACATTGCATTTGCTTTGGTTCTGATATTTCCCTTTGATATTTTCTACTTGTCTTCTCGATATTTTCTTCTGAGAACTTTATGGAGGATAGCTTTTCCACTGCAGGTAAAGTGATATACCACTGTAAATTAAACTTATGATTGACAGATCTCTAGGATTTGTTAAATAGATGCTACTTAAGTCTTAAGTATTATGCTTGATCACTTCCATGTGGATTTTCTTGTTGTAAATTCATATCTGCATGTAGATCTGACGTGAGTTTTCTGTTTCACAGCCAATTTCATTTCCAGACTTCTTTTTGGCAGATATCCTGACCTCCATGGTAAAGGTATGAAATTTCAAATTGTTCTGTGAGAGAGCTTCCTTAGTAGTTTGTTATGTGGTTTGGAATTAGGATATTGGTAGCAGGAGCCTTAGTGTAACTGGTCCCGTTTCTTTTTATCTGGCCAAGGAGTGGAATTTGTTTCTCATTTCTCCTTTTTATTTTGTTTTGCCAATAACTAATTATGCTGTGGTTACTTTATTCTCATCTATGATTTGACATAGGTAATTTTATGCAGGTATTTTCTGACTTAGAGCGGTCCGTTTGCCGAATGGTGCATAGACAGGTAATTAGTTTATTCAGTCAATTCATTATTTGTGACATCCAATATAGATTAAAAACTGTTATGCGGGAAGAACTAGTTCCATTATTTCTTATGATCTGAAACAAATAGATTGATCTGTTGCCATGAAAAAATTATCCTGCATGACTGATAAACACTAGGATATGATGTATCAGCTCATTGCTAGCTAACCTAGTTTTACTGATGAACCAATGGAATCCTGTTTTTCTGTCTTAACCCGTACGGGTTTATCTGCTGTGAAATGATGAGATTCATGAGGTTAAAGAGGTTTTCTGGACTTTCAGGTCGCAACAATTGCGTGGTTTGAAGCTGATGCTGTCTGTGGCAGTCATCAAATTGCAATCCCTTTGGTTCTTGTTTTCCCCTACATTTGTCGGCTTTTGCAATGTCTTCGACAATACAAGGATACAAAAGAAAAGTCATCTCTTTTAAATGGTAAATGCGTTTTACCTAACCTAGGAGCATTGCTGATCGATCCTCCCACATTATAAAGAAAATATTTCTTTTCCTTTCATCAATCTTATTGATGATGCTGTGAATTTTTCAGCTCTGAAGTATTCAACAGCAGTGCCTGTGATATTCCTTTCTGCGCTTAAATATCACGTATTGCCCGAGAGCTGGACATCGTTTTACCGACCTCTCTGGCTTTTCTCAAGTGTCATCAATTCACTTTACTCATTCTACTGGGATGTAACTCGAGATTGGGACTTGAGGTAATAAACTGAAACTGCATCTCCCTATACACTAAACAGTATTTGCAAACGTTTGTCATATCACAATCACATCACTTCTTCCAATCGTGCAGCGGTTTCACTAAGATATTCAAGTTTAACCGTCAAAGTAACATATCATATCTGTTATATGGGCGACAATGGGTAAGATTATTCAGTTTCCAATGTAAACTGCCTTTGTGTTTTCTTCTTGTTTGAAACTGTCGAGATGTTTTGATGTTGCAGGTGTATTTCTGGGTGATAGGGAGCAATTTGGTGCTGAGATGTGCATGGACATACAAATTATCAGCACATTTGAGGCACAACTACATAACTGTGTTCACAATAACAGCCATGGAGATGTTAAGACGTTTTCAATGGGTATTTTTCAGAGTAGAGAATGAATGGAACAAGATCACCAAATCACATCCAATGGGTGAGATTTCACTTGAAGAAGAGAAACTACTTGGTTCTACTACAACTCATGATGTTTAGAATCATTTGTTTTTTGTTTATTTCCTCTAATCCTATGCGATATTCTGGTTTTGTATTTTGGTACACAAGTCTAGACATTTTCTAGAGATACATTATTATACACATTTTCAAGAATTGAACCAAAATTACTGAATGATAGATTAATGGGAAGCATTTTCAAAACTGTTTTTTCCTTTTCTTTAGTTAAATATAATCCCTTTTTTAATCTAAATAAATATGGATAAATAATAAGTTTATTAATACAAATATTAAGTTATCATGTGGTTTCGTTTAAATAGCTTCAGACGCATAATTTAAACAGATATAATCGCATATATGAATTTATAAACAACTAATTTGAAATCAGCGAGTGTAATATAACATTTGAACACATTCGAATAGAAGAGACTACCATAAAAAAAACTAATCACGAATATGTGTAGATATGATTTTTTGTTAATTTTCTGTTTTAAAGCCGTAAGTGGGTAGTCATGTAACCAAATATGGGTTTGGTAAATTATGATGAATTCACAGTAACTTTTGTGATGCTTAAATTCAATTTTAACTTGAACCATTCTATATGAGAGTTTTTATATGTTAAATCATAAATGTATTCGATACACTTTCTAGACCAAACTTTAGTGAGATTTTTTATAACCAATATAAATTAATGTAGAGCGATTATTATAAATGTTTGATTTGTTTTAGATTATTTAGAATTTTGCATAAATAATGTGTCTTCCGCAACTCTTTATGAAATTGGACGCAGTTATTAATTACTTCATTAATAGTAATAGATGACCTCGAAAAAAAATCAACTAAGAACAACCACTCTGTTTCATATATGGAGTGTACTTTAAAGTTTTTACACACAAATTAAGAAAACAATAATTTTATTTTATTTTATACGTCATTGATACATTAAACTAATTTTTTCATTGGCTAGGATATAAAATATTAAGGATAAAAGAGTAGATTTTATATGAAAACTGCATTGGAAATAGTATTTCGGAAATATAAAACAACACTTATATTGAAACAAATTTTAAAATCTAAAATAACATTTAAAATAAAACAGTGGGAGAAGGAGTTACAATGAGAGGGTAAACAAAAATGATAATAAATAGTTCATAATGCTATTTTAAAAAAATTCAATCACGGTTGGGTTTATCCATTTTTATCATCATATCTAATGCTCTAGATAACTCACTTTTAAATATGTCATATTATTTTCCTTGGAACAGTTTTTTTTTCAAAATTCCAATTTTTTACATATATCACTGAAATTTATTTTCATTAATGTTATTTTTAATTCAGAGATAATTTTGCATAATCAACTGGAAACTGGGGTTTTCAGTTATTTATGTCAACACTAGGGGTTTGTTCCGCGCTATGCGCGGATTATTTATTTATATGTTTTTTTTATTTTATGTGATAAAATATTTAATTTTAGTAGAAATGTATGAAAATGAATTTGAAATTTTGTATGTATAAGACAATAACTAAACATTTAAAAATGGCATGAAATCATTTTAATACTTTTATTATAAACTTTTATTTTTACTGAGAAAAATAAAAATTAAACCTAAATTTTCAACATATTTTTTCTGGTTAAAAAATATTGAATTTATCTCACATTCGCATCGTAACTTTGTATATGTTATTATCTTCTTGCTCATTTTATCATTAAATATTATTGTTTATTTGAATAGATTGAACTGTAAAATTTTATGTAGAATGATGACATTGTGATTTGTGAGTCTTATATGAAGTAGGCTTTGTACATGTGTGCATATGTCTTGCAATGGTAAGTATGTTTTGTACATTTTAAATTTTCATAATTTTAGGTTTTTTTTTTGTTTTGCATCTTTGTTTTCACTTACCTTTATGATACATAAAGTTTAAAAGAATTGACATGAGACTTGGTGGAGAAAGTCTCAAAAGATAACAATGACCATCACATTAACACATGTTTCTTAAAATGTTATATGTCATACTTATTTGGCCCGTTTTTATGAACATATTGCTTGAATCCTAGCCAGATTGAAAAATGTTTTACGTCATACTTCATAGCAAAGTTTATATAATTTGAAAATAAATTCAAATTAAGTGATCACGAGTTTTAAATCTTATAAATGTAAGATCAACTAAAAGTAGAAATATTCTTTTCTGCGTTGGTATGGTAAAACTTATGAGCTTCATCCTGCATGAATATATAAATCTTAGATATTTTTCAACGATATACCGAACATATAATCTGTCTAACTGTTGTCTGTCATGGAACGAATAGGAAACACCTAGGAAAAATTCTCAGTTTGTTTTCGACAAGATATAAAAATGTGTGATGTATGTAGCTGAAAACCTAAGGGAGGAGAAACATGGCCAAAAAATTATTGAGAGGATTAGAAAAGAAAAAAACTTGTGTGATCTATATTCACTATGGAAGAAGTGACTGCTTTAACCTCAAAACCTTTAATTTTAACTCTACTCACATCAATGACAAGAAATAAAAAGTACATATTACATATTGAAAGGAACACGTGAAATGGTAGAAATCTGGTGAAACACATTAAAACAAATAATCATAGGATATTGTTCGATGTACCTTTTTGTGTCTTCCGTATAACCATCATCTCATGGAACTACAATCCGCTTGATCTACAATTTTTATTTGTCATGACTTCATACCCATAAATCCAGATCAAACAAAACGAATCACATAAAAGTGAAAAATGTTAAAATATATATTTATGTATTTTAAAATTAAGATACTAATAAACAAAACAAATTTTGATAGGAGAAAATCAGAAGAGACAAAGAGATTAGAAAATAGACTATTTTTTAATAAAGAAATCATGTAATTAAGCAATCAATATTTGATAATTAATATTTTGTATTGGTGACGTGTCAAGTTTTTAGAATTTTTTTTTGCTGAGTTGGACAGCTTATTGAGCATCAAATTGCCTCTTTTATTATTATAGATTTCAATTCTCCTTTTTGTTAGGCTCGTAGTCATTAAACAAATAAATCCTAACCGTCTATTTTCTTAATTGTTTTTAAAACCATAATCATTTTTGCTAAATCACCTTTTAGTTTATTAAGATTAAAATTCGAGACTTCACACAGTGTACAAATCGTTTTGATTTTTAAGACATATGTATTTCAAACATATATAACTATTTATTTTTGTATAGTTTGCCAGTTATATTTTATATTATCACCTAATGGTGAGAGTAAATTATAACGCCAAGGAAAGAATTTGTATCCCTACCATACCACTTTTGTTATTAAACAACAAATTTTAATCATAAAAATAGAAAAAAATGTAGGTAAGAAAATAAAATAAAGATGATAAAGAGTAGCACTAATAATGAAAAAAAAGCAAATTCCAAGTTGCCCACTTGCAAATCAATCTTTCACCTAAATAAAAAGAAGCCCATACGATTCCTCTCTTCAAAGTTCATATCTCATCAACCCCAAAAAAAATCAAAAAGATAAGTAAAATCCTTAAAATCAAGATCAGAGAAAAAAAGATGACGCAGATGCTTTCTATACTTCGCCGTAACATCCAAAACCTTCGTAAGAGTCCACGCGTAGCTGATGAGACTGAGTTACAGTCTACTGCCGTTAACATTAACGGCGCAGGGACTGAAGTAACAACTCATGGAAGACGAGAGTCACGAGACGGCGTTATCATGCGGTTCCCGTTCTCGATCATCTCTTGTTTTGTTTTGCCACGTGTTAATGGGACAGATGGTTTGTGGATGTCTGGAGATTATGCTAGTGTCTCTGAGGTTAATAGTATTATGGTTAGTGATGGTATGAGATACGCCATTTTAATGTAATAAATATTATTAGTTATGATATAGTTTGGATTTTTTTTTTTTCTTCTTTTGGTGTCTTTACAATACAATTAATTCACTTCTCAGTCTTATGTGTATAGTTAGACCAGCCCAATGTCTTTAGATTTAAATAACAATAAATTAAAGATACTGCAGTGAAATAGGAGTATGCATAGTGTCTATAGTGTCTTTGTACAAACACTCATTAATATTTTAAAGATACTATAATTATTAAATTTAATAAAATTTAATTATAAAAACACTCATTCATTATTAAGGATGTGGATGCTGTTATGAGATGGAGAACAAGTTTTGTTCTTGTATTGTATAGATGTCATTTGTTTTTTTTTTTTCTGTTTTTTTTTTGCTTCTACTTTTTCTTGCCTACTTTGTCTTTTCTTTTGTTTTTTCGTATTCAATTTTTATTAAAGTATGTGTTTTCAAGTCAGCAATTGACAATGAGTCTAGTGATCAATCATGACTTAAACCGCATTAAGAGAAATCACTCTTTTCACTCTTTCAATTTTGGAATACAAAAGTTGGTTCCATTCCCATAGGTTCACTACGGTTTTTACATCCAAACAAATTCCACTTATTCTTGTGATCATGGTGACAATAAGTGCATATATGGTATTTTTAAAGTGGTTTCATAATTACTTGATTGATGGATTTCATACAATCGGAAAAGGAAGATATTATGGTGACAATAAGTACATATATGGTATGAGAACCGTTGATTTGGTGACACGTAACGGAGCTAAAATATATTTGGGACTGGTCGATCTATCCATATGTATTTTTTAGTCATACGAAAAATAAACAAATCTCTTTATAAGTTGAAATATGATGGAAAACAGTGGAGAAGGAATGTTAGATTGAAATTTTGAGATCGGAAAAAGTTAATTCAGATTCGATTCGACCAATGATAGAATAGTTTACTAAGTTTACGAATATTTATCTTTATCTTACCTTAGTGGATGATAGTCATGCTTTTAACATGTCCCATTTTCACATTTTGTTGCCCTGTCTTTGTAACATCAATGGAATATATTCTTCTTAAGCTACCTTTATATTCTTAATAAAATTATATTTCTTAGTAAATTGGATGCTTTATATATATATATATATATATCATTCTACTAATATTTGATTTGGCTCGATTTTTATTTTGTAGATTCATCAACAAAGAATAAAAAATCTCTTATATTATAGGAAGATTAGCTGACCAAATTGTTTCTGTTTTATTCTCTTTGTCTATGTGTGTGAATATACATACTATTTATCTCGTACATTAAGTTCTCATACATTAGTCTGCGTATGCTAACATAAGCATGAATATATATATTAATATAGCCCATCCGTTAGTATTGAAAGAACATGATTTTTATTATTATTGGGCAGTAGAGTTTATATGGTGTTGTAAAGTTTAAGCTAATTACAACTAATGTTTAAATCTGAATTTAAACTAGGATAACTATTTCATATTCCTGATTAATCTGCTCAGGTCAGCTCTTCTCTCTTTTAGAAAATTTTAGAGGGGTTAATTCAATTATGATTTAGGTAGAGTTTTAATAATTATTATAAATTTAAAATTTTGCTAACTCATGAATACTTTTGAATACATCAAAATAGTTTATCAAATATTTTTTCATGATTTTAAAAGTATATAAAGATAGAGTTTTGTTAACTTTGAAATAATATTTAATATTTGTTTGATGTTATGATAGTATATTAGACTTGAAAATGGATCGGATATCCAGAATTTTCATAGTATCAGGATGTGAACTTATCTTCTTAACTTCTAAGTTGTTAGTTATTTGTCTTTTGATTATTATTTCTTAGTTAGTTTTTGATATGACTATTAGATAGTAAAAATGGGAGAGATTGTAGAATCATTAATTCTAAAGATTATATTTTGAATTAAAATAGTCATGACTGATTTTTAATTAATATTATATTGTATCATATTTTAGAAATACTTAATTAAGTGTCATTAGATACTGATTTCTTCGTCTATGTATTTTGAACTCTTCCATTGCTTGAGAAAGGAAAGATTCCTGCAGGTTTACTTGAGGATACGCTGCAGGGTATTTGATATCTCTATATAAGCATATGTGACTATCTATTACGTGTAGTAATACCTATAACAGACAAGATTAAGCAATGAAAAGAAATACGTATGAGATAAATAAGAGTAATAATGATTACAGATATTAAGAGAAATACTCAAGTAAGTCTCTCCCCTTCTCTTACAACTTACACCAATTTCTTGATAACATTATCTCTATCCCACACAATACATATACTAAAATCCTTAGCTTACATCACACCATATGGACCGTTATGAGCTCTGTGCGCATAGATAGTGATCTTGACTCTACCGTACTTATTCATAGGTAACTAGATGAAATCATTTCCTTGCAAAGCCCACCTACTTCTTCAAAAAAACTTGATCCAATGACTGACTCTAGGCCTTTTTTGCCTTACCTCTTCTCTTGTACTGATAGATGACAGGTGGACGATTCTCCTCATGTGTATCAATACCCACTCCTCCAGCCCCCTTGACCTTGTCCTCAAGGTCTAGTTTAGGAAATTGATCTTGGATTCGTTGCTTCCATTCCCAAGAAGACTCGTTCTCTGGTAGATCCTTCCATTTGATTAACACTTCTTCTTGCCCCTTTGTCAGATTTGTTCTTTGTCCCCAAACTGCCTCTGGTTCCACTTCCAAAACCTTTTATGCTGACAATTGTGCTGGCAAAGAAGTGCTTGAAACTGACCCCACTTCTTTGGCTGGTCACTAGAGAAGCATCTCAAATATGTTTCCAATCCCTTATTTGTAATCTCAGTTTGCCTATCTGATTAGGGGGTGATAAGCTATACTAAACACACAATTATGTACCTGACAATCAAAATTTCTCTTCCAGAATCGGCTCATGAAGATCTTGTCTCGATATGAAACGATTAACCTTGGGATTACATGGAGTTATTTTATTGATTCACTCTAGACATAGCGATGATCACTCTCTATTTAAATTACTGATAGTTGATTTTGGATACGCTTATCAATCCACCGAATAAGACGAGCTGGAGGAGTTGGTTCTTTTCTATGCAGTCTCACGACTTGCGCCTAGCGTTTTATTGAACATTGGTTTTAACTATACCATTTTAGGACTATTATCTCTAATCGTTATACAAGTACTACAAGTACAAACATGAAGCATAGAACAAGAACGAAACACATACAAAAAACTGATGACTCCATAAAATGATATAAATATCTCTTACACAATGAACATAATTTGTATACATACAAACATAAGCCTAAAAATATCAAATGGAAAAAGAATCCAAAACTGCATAGAAATAAAACAAAGAAGAAAGAAGAAGTATGGAAACAAAAAGTGAAACTAAGCGTCCTGGTGATAAGGTCCAGTGGTAGTAGTACCATTGACACCATTAGAGTGCTTGTTTGAAGTCGGTGCAGCGACTGTGCTACCTCCACGGCTCTTGCGACGAAGAACAATGAACCAAGTAAGTGGTTCAAGAATAAGAACACAAGCACCAAGAAAAATGAGGATTCCAGTGTAAGCCCAACGCCATTTATCAGCCGGGTCCAAAATATCGAATCCTTTAAAGATATTGACAATGGAGAGGATGATGGTTGTGTATCCCACGGCATGATGGTACACGTTCCAGTAGGTTCTGTATTTGTGGTCTGGCTTAGGCCTTAGAAGTAGAGCAAATACTTGAAGTGTTGCGAATGTGAATAATGCGATGCCAAGGTTACGATGGGTTGAGAATGATGTGCCTGGTGAGTCATTGCCAAGCTTGATTCCAGTGGCCCAACCAGCTACACCAATGACGTAACCAGAAACTTGGAAGGCTATGTGAAGATAGAACCATGTTGGGTCAGCGAAGACTTTCATGTACCGAGCCATCATTGCTCCCATTGGCATTAGCACTCCCCAACTCACAGCATTTAGTACTCCATGTCTCTGTTTTTGTCAATTTATACAATGTTTAGTTTCTTTTTGTTAAATAATAAATTTTACATTCGAAAAAAAGTTATAGCCAATAAGACTTTCTCATATTCATTTTTGATATTTTAAAGGTCAACATGTTTTCTTATTTTATCTAGAAAATTGTGTTTGCTTGTTTAAGTTAGTCAAATAAAATTAGCTAAGAATGTTTCAACAGTTTTAAATACTTGAGAGATATAAATTTGGACCCGTGTTTAAATTTTCATGAATTCTACTAGTAAGACTTTTCAAATATTGATTTTTGAGTATGGAAATGCAGACAGGATCTTAGAGTTTGGTGCACCCGTGACAAGAAGCCCACTTCCTTTTTCAAAGATAAACCTAACAAATGCGTCGTTGATATTTGACTAACTTAGGAGAAAATTTTAAAATATTACTTTACTATTGCTAGTTGTGAAAGATCTACATGGATCATTTAGATACTAGCTGCTTTAATTAATGAAATAATTGAATGCTTGGCTTTTAAAATAGGCCATCATTTCGTTTTCTTATCGTCTATGGATTCAGTGATTTGTATGTTTACAAACACGTCAATATCTGTTTGTTTTATTATTGCAATTATGGATCATTTGACATTAAAATAAATAAATTATAATTTGCTGTCCACAATATTTCAAAATGATTATTAACCACATATATTTCAAAACTTTCCAAAATATTCTAGATTAATATACTATTTTAATTATTAACAAATTTTCTATTTTCCATGAATATCACAAATTTTAAGTTTGTTAAAAGTTGTTAAAATCTTAGGAAACGATTTCCAATGATTTATCAACACTTACTAAACCTTTAGAAACCTTCATCAACCTCAATTTTGTAATAACTTTAGAACTATTCTAAAACAGTAATATTATGGGATACTAAAAGTATCATATATATATATATACATCTAAAACATTTTTCTATTTAACTTAATCAAACTATTTTTTTAATTTAATTAATCTGATTATTTGTTCTAGTTTTTCAGGTAAAACTATGTTCTTCTGGTTCGCCGTAAACAATTTTTATGAACATCCACCAAAGTAAATATTTCCAAATTCGTGCGATTATAAACAAACGAAGAAAAAAAAATCAAGACAGCAAACTCAAAAGTGAAGCGAACTTACATTTCTCTTTGTCTGTCTATCACCGGAACCTCCACCACTAGCCGTTGACTGACCGGACCGGAAATTAATCATACCGATTGATCTCATATTATCTCCTGACCTTGAATGAATCGAAGGAACACCATTATTAAGAGGTCCAATCTGCCAAACCTGGTTGGCCGAGATCAAGTTTTGCGGCAACTCAAGAGTTGCAAAGATCGTAGCCTCGTCACCCGCTAGAGTCGCGGACACGTTGCTCACAGGGAAGCTAAGGCTTCCACGTCCGAGCTGCGTGGTATATGAAGTCACAGGAGAGGTATAGGCCTGAAATTGACCAGTACTAGAATTAGTGAAGGCGACTAGAGTTTGCGTCCCAACCATCCGTGGCCCACTTGGATTGATTCCCCAAGCGATCCATGAAGATGAAGTGGTTCCAGGGTGGCGAAAAGCGATTGAAACGGTGCCGTTTTGCTCATTGTAGGTCCAGTGGAGGAAAGAACCAAGGGCTGGGAGGACATTGCAATCGGCGAAGACTACGTTGTTGGCGAACCTATGAGTGCCACAACCTGATTGGCCGTTCACGGTTAAGACAAGAAGTATTGTCCATACGGCAAACAGAGCTGACTTTGGAGATTGTGTTCGATCCATTTTAACACAAAGTTATGAGATTGTGTCTAAAGTCTCTGTGTTCTGTTTTGGAGATTGGATGAGTTATGAGAGTAAAGGTTTTCGAAGATATTTATAGAAAAAGCAAACGCGGAAGTTGTTCTTTGTTGACTATTTTGTTTTCATTTTCTTATTTTCATATATGACGTAAGAAAAAAACAGAGAGGGATGTATGGAAGTAAAAATTTAAAATGATTTAAGTTTTAATGAGTTTTGAGATGATTTAGTTAAATTTTAGTGATTTAGAAAATTTGTTATTAAATTTTATGAAATTTCACTTAAAACCATAAGATTGATTCTTTGTATTTTTAACAAAAAAATCTCCTAAAATCTCAGATAAAATTATTAAATCAAATTTCAGTACTAATTTTTAATAATATTGGATTTAAATAATTATTTTAAAATCAGTAATTCAATAACATTGGATTGTAATTGATATTTTAAAATTCATGTTTCATATGATTTTTTATTTTAAATCAAATCTCACAAAAATATTCATTTCAATAAATTCCCGGTTTCATTTTGTTTTTATTTTATTTTTAATAATCTAACATATTTGAGGTGACTATCAATAAATCCCCATTTTTGTAATACAAAAGTGATTTTATGATAGACTAAGTAAAAAAAAAAGCGAAGACTGGTTCTAATTTACAAGTTACACACAACTTGCAACATGTTAAAGGTTTTAAACGGTAAGATGTTTGATGCGTTGAAGTGAATAAAACTCCAATCGTATTGGGCGGCTCTCTTCGTGTGCAAAGAATTTCTAAAATATCATAAATAGTGGAATCCGATTAATGTTAGATTAAAATGATTTAATCGCTCTTACTATTAAAAGAAATTTATATTATTGAGAATAATAGCGTGCCATACAATATTGACTCACTATTTACTATTTTGATTTTACTATTTGTTATGTTGTGGATAGTTGTTTATGCATTAAGTAATTTCTTACAGCACATTTCTCATCAACCTTTTGTAATCGTTGGTATGAAATATATTGTTGGGGTTATTCGTCAATTTTTCCAAAGAAAAGGAAAACAAAAGAGAAATGATAAACAGTTTTTACGGTTTTTAATTGATATATTTACGTGGATTAGGTAAGATTAGTTGGAAATTATTGTCAAATTCACACTCACGGGTCTGTTTCCTGATTTCATGGATTGTAAATTAAATAAAAGTAGGCATGGATAAAATATCAGAAATCTGAAGTATTTATCCGAACCCAATTTAAAAAATAGAACAGAATCTGAACACAAATTAAAAAAAATATCCGAACAGGTCCTAAATTTTTATACCCAAAAACCCGAATCCGAATTCAAACCGAAATTTAAATGAATACCCGAAATACCCAAAATATAATTATATAACTAAAACATAAATTATATATATTTATATTAATTATATGTGTATTGTATATAACTTAATTATCCAAAATTACAATTATAAATTCAAAGTATAAATTTTTTTAGATCATAATAACCAAAATACCAAAATAATCAATATATTTTAAAGTTTTTAAATTATATTTATAAAAATTAAAAAAAATTATAATACTTCGGATACCCGAACCGAATCCGTATGAAACCGAACTGAAAAAAAATCGAAAATTATCAATATCCAAAAAATATGAAAACCTCTAAACCCAAAACACCAGAAACTTGAAAAATCAGATTCAAAGTGGGATAGTCAATGACTCGGCAACGTTCCACGCGTTAACATGTGGTCTTTACATCCCCTTTTGGGTTTTTAAGTAGGAAATATTGAAATAAGCTCCTTTTGTTTCAAATTTATTAAGTTGGTAATTAACTGTTTTGTTTTTGGTCAATTCGATATACTAAATCGAAAATTGAATCTACTAGACATATTATAGTTTTCTAACAGAGGACACAAATTAACTAATTAATTTCAAACAAATGGTAAATGAAAACACTTTTATTAGTGAGATTGTTCTCATTCTTGTGTCATGGATTACATAATCTTGATTTCTCTAAACATTTGGATCCGGGAAAATAGCTCTATACAGAGTTTTTGCTGAAAGGTCATTTGGAATATTACAATAGGAAGCATGTCATGACGGCTATGAGGTATTTCTCCCAAGTTACAAAGTAAGCCAATTATAAAATCTTAAACATAAAAATATGAGATAATGACAGTATAAACCACTGAGTAGAAACTGTTAAAACTCATATTTCCTCTGTTTCATATTAACGGGATGTATTCAATAAAATATTTATAAAATTCAATATTATTTTTTAATTTTATTTTTAATCTGAAGATTTTATAACTGGATGAAAAATATAAATATAACTTATTTATATCCAACAAAAAAGACTTTGAGTGTAACTATATGAATATGATGTTGGTATCGGATTTAACACCATTACCATAAATCCGATCTAGATCAAAAATCAACTGATTTAAAGTAAAATTCACTTTATCCGTGTAGGTAAATCGACACTTCGATGAATTCTTATCAAGAAAATTAAAACAATTAAGAAAAAAATAAAGAGAAAAGAAATTTAAATTCAAACAAGAATTAAAAACTATCAACCTCCACGAATCACTACAAATAAAATATCATTTCTCCTAACAAATCATCGGAAAGTCTCTGCAGAAAACTTTAGAGTTCTTATTTCTAGTTTTATATTTTTTTATAAGAAAACTTTAATCTTTTCTAATATTTATTCAAAACATCAAGAAAATTATTTTTGTTCGGAAACCTAATATTTGAACCGATCTTGAATCCTGATGTGAATCTGAGAAGCACCAAAGACCATGCATGTGAAATGGGTAGCCTAGACAAGGCTTTGAGTAGTTTAAGAGCTAAGGAAACACTCGGAGAATCACATGGAGCCGTAAGGAAAGCTTTGGAGCGGTGTCTTTTACTTGGTTTTATCAGAGCATTAACACCATTGGTATTGGCTTCCTAGGAACGCTCGGTTCATACATGATACCTAACTATCCTGGGTATAGTTCATGCCCAGGTAGCTTGAGCTTGTCCTTATGAGACATAGACATTCTTTTTCCTTCCTCTCGGTTTTGTTCCACTAGATTTTTCGAGAGAAGTTTTTAATGAGGTCTAAGATTCATAAGTACATCTATGCCAACCTCTAGCTCGGGCCATCCTCACCATATGACGGTCTTGTAGGGAAAGTTTCTAGCCCAGGCCGACCTCTAGTCTAGAGAAATTTCGTCTTTTGGAAATTCTATCAACTTCTCAGTGGTGAAATTTGGAGTTTGAATCCTTCACAAAATTTGTATCAGTATCATAGTACCACTGAGAAGTTAAAGAGTCATTTCATCTCTCTTGTGCGATTTTCTGATCTATTGTATGGAGATAAAATTCTGATTTCAACTTGTTACTAAGGTTTTTCTACTATCTGTGAAAATTGATATTTTTAATGTCTCTGTTCATTGCTGATATAAAACCTGTCGATTAAACTGTTTAAGTGTGTTAACTTGTGCAATTTTTTTAAAATTATTGGTTAACCCAAAAATCATGAGATTTGTTGTATACGAACCTAAGTTGAGTCTAGATAATTTACAACTTTTGTTTTGAAAATTTTAGGGTTCGACTGAGAATTTTGGTGTGTTGATGTTTCTTTGCTACCGCGATCTGCTTTTTGGTAGTTTATGAATCATTTTTTTCATTTCACTGCAAGAAAGCTGGTCGAAAATGGACCAAATTTTTGACGGGTCTAGTTGCCGTCGGAAATTTCTGACGGAAAAGTGACGGATTTACGAAAAATCAATATCTGTCAGTTACTTATAAATATTTATATTTTAAAAATAAATAAATAAAAATTTAAACCATCACAAATCTGTCACAAAATTTCTGATGGATTTGTAATGGATTTCTGACGGAAAATATAAATATCTATGTTTTAAAAATAAATAAATTAAAACCATAATTCTGTCATAAATCTGTCAAAAATTTTGTGACGGATTTCAGACAAAATGTATTAATAAGTATATATGTTTTTGACATGCATCATGTTTAACATGTTCTTTTAGTGAGCCGTCAGAAATTTGTGACGGATTTCTGACAGATTTGTGGTTTTGATCTTAAATTTCATAATTATCTAATTATATCATTGTTATGAATAATGTTATTACTTTTTTAAAGAAATATTTTTCAAAATAACAATATATCCAAATGTTTTTCATGTTTGACGGATTTGAATTGTTTTCTTAGTAATTAAATAATAACATTACATATATGTTAAGAATACATTGATAACATATATAATTCAAAAATGTAAACATGAAATTTATGATAGACATGTTAATCTCTCTTACTTATATATCAATTGGAATGTCTAAAAATGATAGGAATAAGTAATTTACAATAGATAGAACTAGATTAGAGGCAAAAACACTAAACCCGTCATAAATCTTTCGGAAATTTATGACGGATGGTATGAATACACATCTATTCAAGTAATAAAAAATATTTGAATTTTTGAGAGTCCCTGCAGAAATCCGTCACTAATTTCTGATGGATTTCAGACGAATTTACAAAAATTAACGTGCGTACTCCTAAATTTTAAGAATGCCGCGTAAACTTGTTCCCCCAAAATTTCCAATAGATTTGTGATGGATATACCTGTCAGAAGTTCTAATTTTTATATCCTTCTTCTTCCTCTCCCGAGTTCATGTTCACCATTTTTGCTTCTTTAAGTTTTTTTCTCTTTTCTTTCAACCCGATGTCAGAAAAACAGAGGGATGTATCGAAGTGAATATTTGAAGTGATTTAAGTTTTAATGAGGTTGGAGATGATTTACTTAAATTTTGGTGATTTAAGAATTTTGTTATTAAATTTTATAAAATCTCACTTAAAACAGTGAGATTTGATTCTTTGTATTTTTAACAAAAAAATCTCTTAAAATCTCATATAAAATTATTAAATCAAAATTTAATATTATTTTTAATAACATTGGATTTAAATAAATATTTTAAAATCATTAATTCAATAATACTGGATTTTAATTGATATTTTAAAATTTATGTTTTATGTGATTTTTCATTTTAAATCAAATCTCCCAAAAATACCCATTTCAATACATCTCCTGGTTTCATTTTGTTTTTATTTTATTTTTAATAATAAAAATTATAATCTAACATATTTGAGGTGAGTATCAATAAATCCCCATTTTTTGTAATACAAAAGTGACTTTATGATAGACTAAGTAAAAAATAAAAGCGAAGACTGGTTCTAATTTACAAGTTACACACAACTTGCAACATGTTAAAGGTTTTAAACGGTAAGATGTTTGATGCGTTGAAGTGAATAAAACTCCAATAGTATTGGGCGGCTCTCTTCGTGTGCAAAGAATTTCTAAAATATCATAAATAGTGGAATCCGATTAATGTTAGATTAAAATGATTTAATCGCTCTTACTATTAAAAGAAATTTATATTATTGAGAGTAATAGCGTGCCATACAATATTGACTCACTATTTACTATTTTGATTTTACTATTTGTTATGTTGTGGATAGTTGTTTATGCATTAAGTAATTTCTTACAGCACATTTCTCATCAACCTTTTGTAATCGTTGGTATGAAATATATTGTTGGGGTTATTCGTCAATTTTTCCAAAGAAAAGGAAAACAAAAGAGAAATGATAAACAGTTTTTACGGTTTTTAATTGATATATTTACGTGGATTAGGTAAGATTAGTTGGAAATTATTGTCAAATTCACACTCACGGGTCTGTTTACTGATTTCATGGATTGTAAATTAAATAAAAGATTGCTCGTTAATTTGGAGAAAAGTATAATCAATGACTCGGCAACGTTCCACGCGTTAACATGTGGTCTTTACATCCCCTTTTTGGGTTTTTTTAAGTAGGAAATATTGAAATAAGCAGTTTCCTTTTGTTTCAAATTCATTAAGTTGGCAATTAACTGTTTTTGTTTTTGGTCAATTCGATATATTAAATCGAAAATTGAATCTACTAGACATATTATAATTTTCTAACAGAGGGCACAAATTAACTAATTAATTTCAAACAAATGGTAAATGAAAACACTTTTATTAGTGAGATTGTTCTCATTCTTGTGTCATGGATTACATAATCTTGATTTCTCTAAACATTTGGATCCGGGAAAATAGCTCTATACAGAGTTTTTGCTGAAAGGTCATTTGGAATATTACAATAGGAAGCATGTCATGACGGCTGATGAGGTATTTCTCCCAAGTTATAAACTGAAGCCAATTAACGGGATGTATTCAATAAAATATTTATAAAATTCAATATTATTTTTTAATTTTATTTTTAATCTGAAGATTTTATAACTGGATGAAAAATATAAATATAACTTATTTATATCCAACAAAAAAAGACTTTGAGTGTAACTATATGAATATGGTGTGGGTGTCGGATTTAACACCATTACCATAAATCCGATCTAGATCAAAAATCAACCGATTTAAAGTCCATTTCACTTGACTCGTGTAGGTAAATCAACACTTCGATGAATTCCTATCAAGAAAATTAAAACAATCAAGAAAAAACAAAGGAAAAAAACTCAAATTCAAACAAGAATTAAAAACTATCAACCTCCACAAATCACTATAAATAAAAGAGCAATTTCTCCTAACAAATCATCTGAAAATCACTCCAGAAGACTTCAGAATTCTTATTTCTAGTTTTAGAATTTTTTGTAAGAATTAATCTTTTCTATATTCAAAACATCAAGAAAATCATTTTTGTTCGGAACCCTAATATTTGAACCCTAAAATCTTGTAGGGAAATTTCTAGCTCAGGCCAACCTCTAGTCTAGAGAAATTTTGTCTTTCGAAAATCCTATCAACTTCTCAGTGGTGAAATTTGGAGTTTGAATCCTTCACAGAATTTGTATCAGTATCATAGTACCACTGAGAAATTAAAGAGTCATTTCATCTCTCTTGTGAGATTTTCTGATCTATTGTAGGGAGAGAAAATTCTGATTTCAATTGTTGTTGTTACTAGCTAAGGTGTCTCTACTATATGTGCAAATTGTTGCTAGAAATTTTAGGATTGATTTGATATTTTTAATGTCTCTGTTCATTGCTGATATCAAACCAGCTGTCGATTAAACAGTTTAAGTGTGTTAACTTGTGCAATTTTTTTTTAAATTATTGGTTAACCCTGAAATCATGAGATTTGTTGTATGCAAACCTAAGTTAAGTCTAGATAATTTTCAAATTTTGTTTTGAAAGTTTTAGGGTTGGACTGAGAATTTTGGTGTGTTGATGTTTCTTTGCTACCCCGCAGTCTGCCTGTTGGTAGTTTATGAATCACTTTTGTCATTGGAATCTTTTTTTGGATTTCTTTCACTAGGACTCTTTAATGTATTTGTTGTTTTGTTGATTTTCAGGTGAAGATATAGGACCACAACGAGTCAAGTCGTAGTAACACTAATCAACTTCTTATTGAAGCAATCACGGCAAAGATAGAGTATATGATGAATGAAAATATCAGTTCTTTTCGTGAGGAACTTATTCCTGAGTTCTTGCATGGTAATGAATAAAGACTGAGGCTTGATCAAGCTAGAGACATTGAAAGGAATAGAGAGCAAGCAAGGCAACATGATGATATGCCTAGATATGCACCGAGAAGGTGAGAGCTTGCCGATGTCTACCAAAATCAGTTGCCAAGGTTATCAGGGAATTTTGAGGTTGATAAATACTACATCAGCTCATCTAGTAGTGAATTCTCGGGGATGTATTAAAATAAATATTTTGTAAAATTTGATTTAAAATAAAAAATCACATGTTATTAAAACATGAATTTTAAAATATCATTTAAAATCTATTGTTATTGAATTAATGATTTTAAAATAGTTATTTAAATACAATGTTATTGAAATTTGATTTAATAATTTCAGCTGAATTTTTATGAGTTTTTTGTTAAAAATTCAAAGAGCCAAATCCCATAGTTTTAGACGAGATTTCCGAAAATTTAATAAAAAATTTTCTAAATCACCAAAATTTAACTAAATTACCTCCAAACTCATTAAAACTTAAATCATTTCAAATATTCAGTACAATACATGCCTAATTATATTTTTATATTATTATTAATTATTTATTTTAAATATATATATATATATATATATATTATACTTTAGTGGTTCTATTTTCTGAAAGAAAATAAAGAAAAATATTCTTCACTATATATCCTTTTGAAGAAAAAACATTTAGTTCTTACGGTTCATATTCTATTTTTTTCTTCAAAGTAATATACCAATGAAAAATTATATTTGCTATTTTATGATTTTATTTTTTCAAAATGAATGGTTTAAGTTGCTATTTTAAATTTTTGCAACGATATACTCGGGCACAGCCGACCCTCATCACATAATTATAATGCAAATTGATTAGTAATCCTAGTTTTAAGGGATTTCACTAATTACAATAATTATTTGTAGATATATAGAACTATGTAGAAAACATTATGGTATTGGAAGAATACTAAAAGGATATATTTAATTAATTTTGTTTTAACTGTTGTTTGATTTATTTTTTTATATTTTTCCAAAATAAATAATTATACTAAAACTAATTTAAGTATTATATTTTAGATAAAAAAATTATAATCTAATATACTTAAATTTTCGCAATATTTTGTGTGGACTCCAAAAATTTCACGATCGGCTCTGTCTCGCGGCCAGTTCTCTCACAAGCTCGTTGACACCAACTTGTCCAAAAACCTCTTATACTCTACGCATTACTCTTTAAGAAACTCGACGTTTAACCAAACATACATGCACCATCTACATCAATTAAGAACTTTCAATTCAACAATACGAAAGAGGAACCATTTCATGTCAATCATGACTATTTTCTTAGCTCGGTCTTTTAACCAATGACAAGTTGTTAAAACAGTTATTGTCGTAAAGACTTTGGGACAAACGATTAGGCCGAAGAAAACTTATACATATGTGACAATAGGAGAGAACCTTCCAAGGAAGATGGAAAGCACTTTCGTACTAAACGACGCCGTCAAAGACATTCTAAAACAACGTGGCCATGAAGTTCCTTCTAGAAGGTGAACTTAAACACTTCAACTTCAAATAAATTGTTGTTTTACTTTATTTTATTTTATTAAATTTCGTCAAATTATGCCTAAAACTAATTATTAAGCCAGATTACCTGACTTCTCAGTTATCAAAAATCATCATACCCCACTCATAAACTTTTCGATATACACGTAGAATATTCACAAACCTAGTGGAAATTTAGCAAAATCACCATAGAATTATTATGCTTAACAAAATACTTATAGTCACAATAAAAATACGTATTAAATAAGTTGAGCGACCTTGAAGAATCAACTCTTCACCAAAGCCCTTATTTGTATAAAAAAGACTCAAACAAATGGGAGACAAATTCTTCACCTAAAAATAACGATCTTCTCTTCACACCAAAAATAATATAAAATAAAGCTTTTGACAAAAGTGGCGGTAGGACTAAGAAACGCGTGCTCCGTACGTGTCAAATCTGCCGTCTATATTCACTCAACATATTAATATTATATTTATCCATGCAAAATACTTTGTAGTTTGTTCTTTCAATAAATTCTCGACCACCTATAAAGTTGAGAAACTTAGTCCAAGTCAACCTGAAAAAACAGATCATCTGTGAGGTGAAGAAAATATGACTAATAATTTATTTGATTCCGAAATTTTTTTTTTTTTTGAAGGATAATTAGGAAAATATTTCTGCAAGAAGATGACTCTCTAGGCTTTTTACCAGGAGAGGATAAATGTAGTCGGCGAATAACTCAATCACTTGTTTCTCTTATGTATTTAAAATGTGTCATCATTTCGACTGATCAAATAAAATAATTTCGATAATTTTGTATTTAATAGGAATTAACGTACCATTTAATTTGTATTAATTTTTTATACCTAAAATTCATGTTCTAAAATCCCCACCTACCTCAGATTACAGCCGCTTATTCGCTAGGCTCATGTTCGCCGCTTCGATTAATGATTAATTCCTCGAAAACGTTAGTCAACTGATTACTCTCCACCTAATCTGATTAATCCCCACCTAATCTGATTAATCCGCACCTAATCCGATTATCATATATAATCTAATTATTTTTAAAATTTCAAGTATATTCAGACATTTATATTGAGAATTTGTGATGTTTTATAATAAATTAGGTTAAAATTATAAATAAAAAATCATAAAATAAATTATTAATACTATATTTTCATATATTTACTATAATTTTAAAAATAATATTATTTAAAAGTTTAATATAATAGATAAATATATTTTTAAAATATTAAAATAACCTAAAACTAATCCCCGATTAATCCTTATTTACTTTTCGATTAATTTCTTAGATACTAGATCCAACTTTGTCGCCTGAATAACCCCTACCAAGTTTTAAAACATTGACTAAAATATATATCCTAAAGAGATATTATCTTTATTTTACTTAGCCTCTCTCTCTTTTATTAGTATACAGTATCAGACTATCTCTTATCGCCTTCGATTTCAACTCTGTTCAGACCACATGTTAGTTCGGAAAAGAACTATTTCTACATGTTAGAGAAATTTTGATGCGGTAAAATATTTAAGACTACTGCCAGAAATTATACCGATTTTATTAAAAAAAATTCCCTGTCAATTAAATCAGTGGCCACAAATAGAAACTAGAAACAACCTTTCTTATAGTTTCATCTATGTGAGGGACGACGATCATTTTTTTTCTTTCTGTTAAACAAAAAAATTGTTTCTGGGTTAATATATAATATTTATTTTACCTTTCATCTCTCTCTTTTACCATTATGTCATTCACCATTATCTTTAATTTTGACTCTATTCGAATCAGATGGTAGCAATAAAGTTATGCTATTTTTGTTAAGTTTTTAAAATAGTGGTATTTTTGAGAAGTGGTACTATAAAAATGTTATTTCTCAAAAACTCTAATAGAAAATTTTTAGCGATAAAGTGTTTGCCACCAAAAATTATACCATAACTTTCTAAGAGACATAAATCCCAGATAAATTAAATACATCGCCACAAATAGAAAGAAAAAAACAATAGCATGTGTGGCTGGATTAAGATCTACAGGAAATCTAAAGAGACATTATCTATGTTTTACCTTCTGTCTCTCTCTCTCTCTATTAACATCATATTTTCCAGTATTGCCTTCGATTTCTAATCCATTTGAATCACATGTTAGCAATAAAGTTATGGTAATTTTTTGTAAAGATTTTCAGATGGTGCTGCTTTTGAAAATAGGTAATTTAAAAGTACTATTTCTCAAATATTCTCTTAAAACTTAAGAGCAATAAAATGTTTCAGAATTGATGTGGTCTTTTAGACCCGTAGCTAAGTCAGAACTCCATTAAAGTGAGTTTGATAACCGACTAAAACCTAGTCAGGACATAAGCACCTTCAAAAGAGCCTACCGAACAAACTAGAAGGAGTTAAGCAACAAACCAACTTGTTACAGAAACTTAACTCAGCAAGGAACTGCTCGAAGTTGAATCATCCCAATAGGAGCTCACACGAGAAGATATTAAGTTTTCAAACCAGGAGACTAGTTTCAGACCTGTTTTTGCATATCGACCAGAAAACGTGTTCCACAGCCCATACCAGAAACTTTATCGACCCAAAACAACTTGGAGCATATTCTTGAATCTCTCTTGGATCCAACAAGACCAATATCTGAAGAAATACCCACCAAGGATGAAGATATCAACCATCTTTCAAAACAGGGCAGTTTGGTGCCATATAAGGAAATTTGGCAAAACAAGCAACTTGGACCAATCTATTGTAGAGCTTTAAACCCTCCAGGCCAAATAGAGTCTCCCTGAAGGTTCAAGACACGCCAAATAAATCAGAAAAGTTTCTCAATGCAAAGGAGATGTGAGTTTCCATATTTGGCCACTTCTACATATCTTCTTTGATCATCAACGGCTAGGACATTTAATTCACGGGTTTGGATGCTTCAAAAACTTCCCTTTTCAAGCCTAGACAACCAGAAAAGTCTCCATTAGTCTTTGGATGCACATGTCAAGCAGATTCATCTCCAACAGCCATTTCCATATTTATTTCGAAATATCTTGTTTCTTCTTTTGTAATTTTGTTACTCTTAGCTTATATAAGTTTGAATTTTATTTCATTTCTAGACACTTTTCATCATCTTAATCAAAGTATTATTCAGTACAAAAGTTGAGTCTTTTGTGTTTGTGTTTTGTTCATTAGAGTTCTTAGGTGGAATCCTTTGTTCTCTTTTGTTCTTGTTCATTTAGAGTCTGCTGTGTGATACACTTCTCTTGTCAAGCTGTAAACCAGTTTGTTTGTGTGATTCAAACTCTTGTATCCATTTATGAGCGAGTCAATCTACTATACATCTCAATTAATCCATCTTCAGCATTAAAAGCTAGGAACATCTTGCTCATTAGGTGATCTTAAGTTGGAGTGATTCCAATTTACCAGGAATGCTGCCACAAATTATTTTTTTCAACCAAAATATAACTAGTAAGTCACTCCTCAATTGGTTGTCAAATTTAGAGGAATATAGTTTACATAAAAAGTTTCAGAATATAAAATTATAGTGGTATTTGCTAAACAATCGAACATATAATTACCAATATGATCAATATTAGTAATCAAAAGACAAGGAAAGTAAAAACAATAAGTGAAACGAGATTTTCTAAATGATTGTTGAGAGCGGGTCAGTTTTCAGGATTCTGCACCATTGAAACAAGTTATGCACAATCAGTTTCTAATACATGACAATTAATTTTTATGGAAAGAATAGATTCTATATCTCATAATAATAATACTTCAAACTCTGCATATTTATATACAGGGGTAATTGTATTTTCATATGACACTTTCCTCCTAATAGTATTATATGATTCTAGATATGAGGTTGGATATGAAAATTTTCATGATCCATCAATCTGACATCTAATTATTGGAGTGTAATTCCCATAATTCCATATTTTCAGTACACTCCGTATTAATTGATTGAGCAGTCTCTCAGACTAAATATTCAATATTAAATATGTCTGTTGTGCCTGTTTGTATTTTTTGAAATACCTTTTGTTTCTAGATTTTTATAATTCAAAAAAAAATCAATCTTTTTGATACGAATTAGTTAGAAAACAAATGTGTCAACATAACTTTTGATAATGTCCAAAATTGCATAGCGAATACCGAAAGAACATTAAAAACAAATATGATTAATAGTTTCCTCCTGCCACAAATTATTCTTGGCTTTGTAAAAAAATGTAAATGCCGAATGAATTATATACATGGCGACAGATAGAAAGTAGAAAAAAATAATATTTCCATTACATTCATCATGGTGACACTTGTTCTTTCACTTCTATGAACAGAATGAGACCAATGTCGTGTCCATCCAATTAAAATCATGGACCCATTTGTCATGGGTGTTCTCTCTTAGGAGAGGTTTCTATAGTACTAGGTTGATGTATCATTAATATCCTAGAATAATCTAAATGCACAGTAGAAAGCAGATTGTTTCACTAACTTTTGAAAAAAGCATACACATTTTAATGTTATTTTTTTTTATCAAACACTGAAGAGTCATGAGAGAGTCTCTGAATGAAAGTATTACATTGATACAACTTTGGGGAAACAAAAATTAACAAACTGAAAATGTATAAATCCAAAATCATAGCTTTTCATTGTTTTCACTTTCCTCTTTGTTGTCTGGTTTGAATCAGGGGTTGTACTCATAATGGCAAGAACCATGACCTGTGCCAATCATATCCAGATCAGATGCAGATGGCTCACTATATGCTAAGATTCAAAGAGGGAGATAGATAGATAGAGAGAGAGCTTACTGGGGTCCAGTTCAGTGATCATGGCAGCACCTTTGAAGTAACAAGAACCACCTTTATGCTTATAAGTTTGGTAATAACTGTTAAAAGCAAAAGAAGCGTGATCCCTGATTGTGTTAGGCAAGAAGCAAGGTTGGTTTTCTTGCTGCATTTGGCTGCAGTCTGCTCCGCCTTTACCACAAGCCCAGTTTAGAGCTGCCTGTAACTCATCGTCTGGCGTTTGTACATCCGCTACGCACCATTGTTCCAACTCTGCCTCTGTTTATACATACACTCTCACATACATCTGCATCAGACCATAAAGAACATATAAGTGTGAAACATTGGAGTGATATCTTTACCTGACTGTTGAGGAATCATCATTGCTATGACAATCAAAGGGAGAAGTATCCTTATCAAGAAAGTTGACATGTTTACAAAAAAGGCAATGAGTGGTGCAGAGAGACTCAGATCTGATCTATTTGTGAAGTTTGAGAGCTTATAGAAATGAGCGCAACTTGACTCCTTTTATAGCAGTTTAAAAGAATCACTCACTAGTCCAAAAGTTTCAAGATCTATGACTAGGGAATCTTGGTTTGCTTCAGATGCAATCATGTGCCAGATTTTGTTCTGCTTATGGAAAAACTTTACATAAGAAAGAGTCATCCATACGCTGAGAAAAGGTTCATTACTCTATTGGTATTACACAACATACAAGCTGTTTTGTAGTTAGGAGGGAGGGAGTTTGGGATTATAAGAATGAATATAATGGAGCTATACACTAGAAATCTGCTATATACAGGGGGAGATCATAGGGGACAAACTGTCTACACAGACAAAAGACTGGGGGTTTCGCAGTTTCTCAACCAGGAGAGGTCTTAAAGCAAAAGTTGAATTGCAGGCCATGGATGCTCAATAGTCAATATATATTACCCAATGTCAAAAAGCTCTCGGGTTGATATATATAAAATCCTACAAGAACAATGGCTTCATAGTCTCAGGATTCAAAGAATCTTGCTACTGCTGTGTAGAGCACTTCCTCTTCAAAGGGTTTTGATACATAACCATCCATTCCACATTTCATGCATTCTTCGTTAGTAGCCTGAATCACATCAGCTGTCATTGCTAATATCGGGACGTGCCAGCTACTGAATTTACTGAACATTTCAGCAGTAACTTCTCCAGAATCTATTTTCTTGTTGATTTCCCTCTCCAGATCACGAATTCTTCTAGTTGCTTCAAATCTGTGCAAGAATCTATTAATGATAACATTCAAGAAATCAAAGAGTTGTAGGTATAAGATTGAAAAAAATAGATAGCTACCCATCCATTTCAGGCATCTGGAGATCCATGAAGCAAGCATCGAAGTTGTGAGGCGGCTTAAGCATTTCCAATGCAGCCTTGCCACTCTCAACGCATGTAACAATAGCTCCATATTTCTTAAGCACGCCTTCAGCAACTCGTCTGTTCACAAGGTTATCATCAACAACCAGAATCCGTTTTTCTCTGATTAAGTGTCCAAGATTTCTTCGCTTTCTTGGTTGCCTCTTCTTGCCATTAACAAGGGTTTCTTGCAAGCAACATATTAAGATACTCATCCGAAGAGGCTTTATTACCACCTCGTCGATGAGACCAGAAGACTTCACCTCACTGCTCTCAACAAGAGTTGCAGAGGTTGCCAAAAGTAAAAACTTTGGGACTCTTGCAGAGGTTTCTTTGCTACCAGTAAGCAACTCGTCAAGTATTGCAAAGTCTTTCTTGTTCCAGGCATCATTTTCGATTAGAACCATAGCCAAATTTCCTAACTTACTGCAAAGATTCAAGAAAGAAAGAATGCTTTAAGTGAACCAACTATAATCTCTACAAATGCAATGACAATACATCTAGCAATGGATTATACATTTCACCTAATATGAACAAAGCAACAAAGTTAGAAGAGTAAAGAAAAACAGAAAATTACCAGACAGAGGTGTATGCCATTCTCAAACTTGAAACAATGTCTACAGATATTCCCAATCTCCGAAGATGGTAACTAGTCACCTCTGCTCTAATGTTTCTGTTATCAATAACTAATGCTGTCAATCCTTTAAACTCCTGAATAGCTAGATCGAATCGTTCCAACTTAGCAATCGACGAATTTGCTTCTGCTTTACCAAAAAGTCCAGTAAATGAAAATGTACTGCCTATCCCTGGCTCACTCACAAACCCCATCTCTCCTTTCATGAGTTCAACCAGCCGCTTGCTTATGCTTAAACCTATGCCGGTTCCACCATAAGTTCTTGATGTAGAACTGTCAGCTTGCATAAAAGGAGTGAATATCCGGCCTTGTGCATCCACAGGTATGCCCACTCCTGTGTCTTCCACTGTAACTAACAATTTGATTTTATCAGAATTATGATCCTCAGTGCTGTAAAATGTCTTGAAATTCTTCCAGCTTCCCAACGCATTCACGGCTGGAAACCCGCTAACTGTCTCACCGGACTCACTGCATCCTAAAGCTAGTCTTTGCTTTAGCACTGCATCTTCAATATTAAGAGGCTCCTTCACCTCATCTGCAAGGTGCACTGAGATAAATATGTGTCCCTTGTCCTGTGTGAACTGTTATTACAGAAAGAACAAATGTGTTATTACTATAGTAGTAGAGAAGTGTGTTGTTTTATAAGAAGGAAGCAATGAAGTACCTTGATTGAGTTGCCAACCAGGTTTGTAATTATCTGTCGGAAACGACATGAATCACCAACTACAATATCAGGAACTTGACTAGAAACATAAACAGCCAACTGTAACAAGAAATTCACATTAAAGTTAGATATGGGATTCACATTAATGTTTGCCGTTTGAAAACATTTAAGAAGCAGAAGATTTGTTATACCTCAATTCCTTTTTCATTTGCCTTGCCAGAGAGAAGAGATGACACATTATCCAGAACAAAACGCATATCGAAGGGCTCATTTTCAAGCTCAAGCCTTCCTGATTCAATCTTTGCTTGATCAAGAACCTCATTTATTAGTGATATAAGATCCGTCCCACTGCCATGAGCAGTTTGCGCATAGTCCATTTGCTTCACATCAAGATCTGTGTCCATCAACAGTTTTAGCATTCCTGTAACAACATGATTAGATTTCAGCTAATTTTATAGAGAACATACAATGAAAAAGGATCAGTCAAAATGTACCTAAAACACCATTCATCGGAGTCCGTATCTCATGAGAAACAGTTGCTAGGAACTGAAAAAAAATTATAAACATTTCAGTGCTTAAGTAACTCTTGTTAACAAAAGCAATTTTCAAGCATTTGAGACTAATCAATTCACAAAAGTCACCTGTGACTTTGCAACATCAGCAGCCTCAGCACGAGCTTTCAGTTCCCTCATCTTCTGACAGTCCTCTTCAACTGTCGCAATTCGAGTGAGGGCTTCATTGAAAATATAACCAACAAGAAAAGTAATAACAAGAACTAAGCCTGATGGTATTATTGCTGTCCAAGGAATGGGAAGTTTATGCTTAAACCTATAAATGAAAAAAATGTCATTATCATACTTCAGAAAAGAGACTGAAGTGAAAACATAACTTACACAAAGATCATTAGAGTTAGAGCTAACCTGCAGCGCATCTCATGTTTCCTTGATGGATCACCAAAATCAAGGCTACTTACGTGCTGTTCACTTATATCACCAATTTCTGAGCCATACATTTTGATTAGACCAGAGGCATTAGTTGTGTCGTAAACATCCACAGCAATAGTCTGTTTGCTAGCAAGTTGATGAAGAAGTTTCTCCACCAGTGATGGCATATCATAAGATGCACCGAGGTACCTGTATCAGGTGTCTTATTAAGATTTTCCATTGCAAAAAATAAAATTTTCATTCTTGATGATATATATTTAAAGTAAAAGCAGTACCCAATTGTTGCTTCAATACGCTGTTCTTCTGTAGCATCAGGCGGTAAGTTCACGTCATAGACAGCAAAGGTTAACACTACGCCAAGATGATTTGACTTAAGAAGCTTAAATGGAGATGTTAATACTCCTTTTCCTGATGCTCTTGCTCGCAATATGTTTTCACGGTCTTCCTGCAAAATAATTAGACTTGTGAATTCTCTTTTAGCATATTGGTTTTGGTAATAAGAAATGAAACTTTTGAACCGTTACTGACTTCTCCAGACATCATGTCGACTGATACAATATGAGAAACAGTTTCTTGAGCAAATATAACTGGCGCATATTCGTCTTGAATAGGTGCTGGATCAAAATTTTCAGGAACACAATCTTGGACGAGTGTCTGGTCCTCAGTTTCCATTTTCTTTATTGTCCATCCATGCTCTTTTTCAAATTGCTCTCTTTTTGAATGTGGGACTTTCAAAGCATATGCAACACCACTTGTAAGAGGCCTCTCAAAGTTTGTTCTCTCAGTATACTCACCAAATGTTTTCTGTAGATGTAGTAAAAGAAGTTGATATGATAAAACATAATCCAAAGTATTGTTTTTTTTTTTCTCTTAGCAGTAAAGAAGAGAAAAACACATCACCTGATCAATGGCAGATGGGGTTTTACCATGGTGAAATGTAGATACAAGAATAGACAAGGCATGAACATGGTTCAAGCTAACATTGAACTGATCTTGTAACACGCGGGCTCGTTCTTCACACATGTTTTCTAAAGTCTCCCTTCTTTTCAATATGATCTCTTCATTGGTATCCCAAAACCACCAAACAGAAAAGGAAACTCCTGCAATGACACCGAGAAGAAGTATGTTCTTCCTCCATTTTCCAGCTCCTTTAGAATTGGTCTGAGAACATTGTCGCTGCTTCTTTTGAGCCAAAGGCGCTTCCAAATTTACATTTTCATGTCTCTCACTTGATGTTTTAGAATGAAATACAAAAATCATATGGCAGACTAATATACCAAGGATTAGACACCACCATGCATTTCTTATATAAGATAACAAATCCCAATCCAGTCCTTCATCACGGTTTTCGGGTTGCTCTAAACTCTTACAGCAACCAAAACATTCAAAACAAAGTCTTGTGAGATAGGTAAATCCAAATTTTAAGGCATTTTCTTCACATAATATTATGTTTACCTGTTCAAGATTATCACACATGTAAGCAGCTGATGAGATAGAATGTGACAAGTCTGATGGGTTAAGATCCCAAGGAAGCTCTCCATCTGGAATTAAGCATTGTGTTGCAACACGTCTAGCATGACAGCTTTCAGTAGTCTCACGTTTCTCCAAACGCATATGCAAGGCACATGTAATACCATAGCTTGCCCATAAACCAGGACTTGATTCCTTACGACATTCAAATGATGTTATCTACAACAGATAGAGACAGATAATGGTTAAGTATTTGTCTTTTTCAAGGTCACATAAGGCCAAAACTAAAAGCATAATTTTTGTGTCAAAGCAATAAATGAAGTCAATTTAGATAACTTACCTGATCTGAATCAGCGAACAAAGAGACCAAAGAATGAATCTCACTCTTGGTGACGTTTTGATGTCTGTACAACACTCTAGCTTCTCCATTACAAGAACCTATCTCCTCTTTCCGAATTCTACCAAACCGTGAGAACATCAACAGAACAACAATTACCATACAGCCACACAGAATCAGGAAGAAGAAGAAGAGAGGCTTTTTTAGCCATTTCTCGCCACAGCTCAACTCCTTTGTCTTCTTTGTAGTAAGATTCGAGAGTTCACAAGTTATAGACATGTCGACTTGTGTTCAAGGACAAGACCTATAATCTCAGATTCAGCTAAAGACAAGGAAATTCAGATCTCTCCAAACCCAAAAACTAAAATTCCATCAGCAGAAACAACAACCTAATAATGTAAAGTTGAGCTCTTGAAACACCTCAAGAACAAGAACCTTTTATTTTTCTTCTTCTCTTCTTCTTATTTAAGACACAAGACGACAAGATGAACCAAACCCAGTTTTTGTTCAATGGGAGAAAGACGTTGTTCATTGTAGAAAGAGAAAAGAGAAAAGGACAAAGCTTTATTTTCTTTCATGGTTTCAGGGTAAGTGTTAAAGCTCTCTGTTTCTATTTCAGATGTTATGCTAAGAGAGCTTAAAGAAGAAGAGACCCAGCTGGTGTCTTTCGTTACCCAACTGGACTCAATCATCAAACTTGGATAAAAGAAAGTGCATTTGTTAGGAATTATGAGAAAAAATAAAATAATAAAGAATGTCACTTCATTAGTTCTCTTCTTTTACTCTTCTATTATTATTATTATTATTATTATTATTGTTATTGTTATTGTTATTGTTATTGGTGTTTACTATTTTTAAAATTGAGGTTTTGGGATCCATGATTACCTCATCATCTAGGTGGGAAAGGTATTACAACAAATTTTAAATGAAATGTATATAATTATATAAAGATTGTCTATTGAAAATATATAAAACCCAACTAGACCAAGAATCAATACTCTACTCATCATTTTTTTTCTTATTTGTAAATTGTTTTATCAGCCTAATTGAACTACACTAAACATAGTGTATATACAGGTCCGGCCCTGATTTAAAGTAGAAGAAACATATGATTTAGGCACCAAAAATATATACATTATTATGGGTATCAAATTTGGTATATGAGTCTTAGTACAGTGGTTAAATGTTTCAAATTGAAGAGGTGTTGAGTTCGATGCCCCTTAGTTGGTGAAGTTTTATATATCATTATTTATGGGTTAAATATTTTTTTTGCTTTAAGCGCAGTATATATACAGGCCGGTACTATGTATATATATATATTGATGAGTAGGTTTTACGAGAAGAAGATATTGATTGTGTATATATATCTTATTCGTTTTATCAGTTTATTTATTTTGTCTCCCAACCGTATTTATAATTCTCAGTTTCTCATCTACTGTATTATGTAAAAAACTCTTTCAAAAGATAGTAATATTAGTAGATTTCATTGATTTCTGAAAATAAAACATATTAGAAACTTATTGTTTTCCATGCAAATAAATTAAATAATCGTTATTGTGTTTGTGTCACTGTCTGTGTTCAAAAACCCAACACAAGCAAATAGCATGGTAAAAAAAAAAAATTGTCAACAGGTAAATTTTTTTTTAAGTGAAAAAATGGTGAAGTTGACAGACTGGGGCGAAGTTATTGAAGCGAGAGTGGATCTTATAAATTTAACTAAATGTATTACTAGAATTTTATTTTATACATTTATCACTAAATAAACATAACTTTTTTTTTAATTACTAGTTTGATTTTTAGATATTTAAAACCCAAAACTAATATGTAAATATTTTGTTATGACAAAATTAATTACTAAATTATCATTACTAAATTAATTACGCGAAATTTATATTTACGAAAATATTCCTCTGTCCTATGTTATAGTTATTATTTTCGCAAAGGTATGTTCCGTCCTATGTTATAGTTATTATGTTCAGTTAGTGCAGAGCTATTTTAATTTAGTCGTACTAGCAGATTTTTTAAGTAAATGCAGAGTTATTTTAAACTGCAAAGTTATTTTAAGTAACTACCAAGTTATTTGACTTTATTCGTTACCACCGAGTTGTTATAGTGACCGCAAAGATATTTTCTATGGCAGAGTTATTTTCAGTTACTGCCAAATTTTTTTAAATTGACTCGTTACCACACCGAAAAGATATTTTATTTGGTAGAGTTATTTTCTTTCACTGTCGAGGTACTTGTGTTGACTCATTACCGCAGAGTTATTCCAGTGACCGCATATATGGAGTTATTTTCAGTTACTGGTGAATTATTTTCAGTTACTGCTGAGCTATTTAATTACTTTGTTATCTCAGAAATACTAACATTATGACATAATTGTTTGCATTTCGCCGAATTATGTTTCTTTACTGCAGACTTATGACAATTATGTTATTACTGCATAATTTGAGAGAAAGTTAAGAGATAGAAATTTGAGAGAGCAAAAGTTTAGAGAGAGATTTTAAATATTTATTGAGAAAGAGAGTTTATAGAGAGAAAAATAATTTAGAGAGAGAGTTAAGAGAGTGAAAGTTTAAAGAGATATTTTAAATATTTATTGAGGAAAAGAGTTTAGATAGAGAGTTTAGAGAGAATTTGTTTAGAGAGAGAGAGTTTAGAGAGAAAATTGAGAGAGAGAATTAGTGAGATAGAAATTTTAGAGAGAGAAATAGAAAGATCTAGAGAAAAAAGTTTAGAGAGAGATTTTAATTATTTATTGTGAGAGAGAGAGTTTAGAGAGAGAGTAAAGGGAGAGAGTTTAGAGTGACAATTTTTGAGAGAGAGATTAGAGAGAGAATATAGAGAGAGAATATGTTTATAAAAAGAAAATTTATAATATATATTTTTATTTTTATTTAAAATTTTTTTTGATTTTTTAATGTTAGCTATTTTTAAAAATATTTAAATTTAAATTTTTATAAATATATTTTGTTTTTAATGGTAATTTTGTAAATAATTTGAAAAGATAAACATTTTATATCTTTTGTTTATTTGAAAAGATAAACATTTCAAAATGAAAAATTATTCTACTAAACAGCTTTTAAATTAGATTATTCCGTGCAAATCGTACTTTAATTAAATCTTGTTGGCATACCTATTTGGTTAGAATTAGATGGAATTTTTGGTTTGACCTTCTTGTCCAAAGTTATGATGGCCGCGACCCTTTAACTTTAAAACTATTTATTTTATTTTATTTTTCTCTTTTATATATATTAAGCTTCATTATTCTTTCTACTCCTACATTCTAAATCTTTTTTTGTTAAAGGGTTTTATATATTTTAAATCTTATTAAATTGATTTATATTTTTCTTGCAATTGATTTAACATATTTTATAGACGTTTAATATGTTTTATACCTAAATGGATGTGATTATAAACAGACACAACGATTAATAAAAATAAATATACACAGAAAAATATATCATGTCATTTTCTTTTCACAAATATTTCAGATTTGTAAGCAAAATAGAAAATGATGAATAATTTCATACAGCAAAATTCTTGGGCTCGTTCTCAACAACCAAATCAAAGAAAAATTGTCGATGCATTTTGCATGGATCATTCATCACACGTCTCGTTTTAAAAGTATAATATATAATCCTAACATTCTTCTACATATAGCCGGAACGTTTTAAGAGAGCGCTTCAAGTGGTTTCTTAGGAATATAGATTGGCAAATATAAAATATTGAATAATATCCCAACTCAACTTCAGATTGTTGTGTCTGGTTGGTACGACTCTTCGAGTGATCAATACATATATATATATATATATATATATATATATATATCGTGTTTATCTGTTTCTTTATTGCATTGTAAGTCTTGAAATATAAAAAATGGTGTTTCACAAGTTGGGAATGTCTCACGTGGTCTTCTTCAACAAGTCGGGAGGGTTCACTTTATTAGATAATTTAAAAATGTCAATAAAAAGAAACTCAAAAGTAATTATGGCATGAACAATAACCTAAATATGAAGAACATTTTTAGACTATTTTTATTGTCTTTTTACCTTCACTGCGCAAATGCCTTTTGGTTCTGTGCAAGATTCAATGGGCTGAGTCCAGGGGCGAACGTATTATCTTTATAAGTTGAAATTGTGCAGTCGGTAAAAATAAAAATTATGCACCACTCACCTTATTAAATTAAGTAAAATTAAAAAATATTTTAATTTAATTATGTTATGCATCCGGTGAAATTTTTCTCTAGATCCGCCCCTGGTTGAGCCTGGGTGGCAGTTGGGATATATGTACTAAGTATGTGAAGTAACCAGGGCCGGGATAGAGGGAGAGCCAGGATGGGCAGAAGGCTCCATGTTCCAATCTTGTGTCTTCCGATCCCCAATAATTGAGGGGCCCGATTTTGTTTTTTTTTTTAAATATGTAAAAAGTTTAAAAATTTAAGAAAAGTGAGATAGAAGGACCTAGAGAAATATGGTCTATGTACATTTCTTTTTTATTTTAAAATTTTCAAAAAAATAATAATTTGGCCAGTGATCAGTGAAAATGTGAGCTATGAAAATGCTGAGCATGCACCGGAAGTAACCGGTTAAGTGGTTACCTGGATCCATAAATGTAGATAAATTAATGGTTTACTTCCCAAGTGGGTGCATCCAAAGAGATTCAATCTATATCGCATATTGCATGGAAATATTGTATAAATTGATGAGCTATTTGGAAGGAAAAAACAATCCAAAACCCTTTAAAGCAATGGCGGTTAAGAGAATCTCTCACGTTGTCCATAATTGATGAATTATCTGTAAAAACATACGCAGAAGTGTATAAGATAACAGAAAATTATAGAGAGAAACTGTATATTATGTCTCTTGTTAGATTTGTTCAAGGAGATACAAAGTATATTGAGAAAAGAAAACTAGCTGTTACAATAATAAATGAGAAGATATGCATGGAGGAGAAGAAATGATCCCCCAAAGAGAAGAATGCATGGAGGAGAGAGATGAGCCTTTGAAGAGATGTTGTGGTTAATGCTAATTTAAAGATTAACTCCAACAGGATGAGTGTTGACGATTTTGCCTCATTCAAAACTTAACCAGTAAATTCCAATGGGAAAATCCATGGTAGAGGGAAAAATAGTGCAACGGTCACATTCCCTCTCAAGCTTAGCTGGTGAAGATAAACTAACTCAAGCTTGCCTTTCATAAAGTTGCACACCTTTTAATTTGTTGACTTGGTGAAGATATCCGCAAGTTGAGCAGAACTCTTAGTATAAGAGAGGGAGATATCCCATGTTCAACATTCTCATATATATAATGGCAGTCTACTTCAATATGTTTGGTGTGCTTATAAAACACAGGATTGGAGGCAAGGTGAATAGAAGTCTGGTTGTCACAATGCATGATAATATGAGGAATTGTATTAATTCCAAGACCGAATAAGCAATGCTTTAAACCATCTGCATATACTCATCAATAGAGCGTTGACCTTTGCTGCTCTTCTTGAGTTGTTCCTTGATTTGTTTCATGTGTCCACGAGATGGACGTCCAAAGTTAGAACGATGTGTGTTCCAAGCTTGCAGCGTAGTGCTAGACATGGAAACAATAGGTTGAAGTGGTGTGGTGATGAATCCAAGCAAGGCTGAGAAAATCAGCTTATCCTGCCTGTGCCATGCCGTGTATGCAGGATTTGGTGTGGTGAGATTGTTGACCTGTATCGTCGGAGAGGGGATTGGTGCACCATCGGTGATGTGCTGCAACAAGTTATGCCCATCAAGAAACAAAGACACTTGGAGGCTCCAAGTGATGTAGTTTGAGGTTGTGAGTCTAGTCACAGTACTCATATTGACTGAGAGGATCGGATGCTTAGGATCGCTGGGGTTAACAATGATGGATCTCTGCTCTGATACCATGTACGTAGAAAGGTATATTGAATTGATTCATGAAGCTGAATTCAGCTACTATTTATACAAATGTGAGATCGTAAGGATATAGAAACTAAGATATATACACAAGATATAGAAGAATATACAGAATATACACAGTATATTCTTACTACTCTAACAATAGTGAACTCTTATCCCCCCCACAACTTTATAATTTAATTTATATATATACATATGAGTAGACACTACTAATTCCCTTTTCGGATTAGTGTATAGACCAAATCCGAAAGAAAACAAATTTGTAAGAAATCATACGAGTAATTGTCAAATAAAGGTGTTGTTCTTTGAACTGAAACATATATCTTTGTAATCGAACTTATGAAATGGAACCAAAAGTAACTCGGTACATTTCAGAAAGCAAGAGTAAGAAACAGAGAGTAAAATGATATTGGCTACATTTTATGCTAAGGTTAACAAATAAACAAGGAAATACATAAATTGTAAATAAGCAACAAGTCAAACTATCTTTGATTCTTCAACATTTTGCTAATACAACAGCTCCAATGAACAGAGGCTTGCGCGTATATAGTTCCTGACAGTAGTAATAATAATCCATAGAGTTGGGTTTCTACACTGAGTCAAAAAAACCATTACTTTGGATATAAAGCTCTTACTCTTGTTTCTTGCAATCAGTTCCTTCTCCAGTGTGAAGCAACTCCTCTGGTATAGCAGCTGGGTCTAAGTCCCAACAGTTTCCGGGCACATCGATAGTTTCTTCTTTAAGAAGCCAAGATGGCACTTGATGAGAAAACCGCAGCATTTCTTTCCTCGGTATCCATTTTGTACTCTCTTCCTTATCTTTCCTACAATACACGGTTTTGTAACCCTCTACTTTCATCAGCGGGGCGATGCAAACCCCAAACTGTTCAGAATATTCATCGAGGATCTCTACCATTTCGTATTGGTGCCTCACTTCATCTGGGGTTGAGTTGCTCCAGTCTGGTGACCAATTCTTGTAGACAGCCCAAATATCTCCGGTTTTGGGGAATATTCGAACACAACCGCCTCTTCCTGTCTTCCTGCCTTTCAAGAGATGGGAAAATATGTTAACGTGGTCAACTATGTCAGTGTTTCGTATCCTGAAATGTCCGCACGACTTTGTAAACCCGTACTGCACCCATTTCATTGTACCAAACTCGATGTCAGTTTTGGAGCTTAAGTAGGCTATGTCAATCTTAAAAGGTTGAACAGAGAGTACTTCCCGGACCATGCAATATAAGCGTGGCATACCGTCATCTTCATCATAAATTGCCCATATTTGCCTAGCCTCGAAGCACTCCTCTGATCTGTTTTTATCAAAGTCATGGAAGTCGGAGTCTGGAACTGCTATTGGTCCGTTGATTTTCCGAACAGATTGATGACCAGAGGAAACAGAACTTCCTATTCTGGTTACACCATCCACATCCTTGGAGAAGGCATTTACTTCATCAATGGGAGTCACGTCCTCTGTAGCCGCTGCTGCCACTGAAGCCAATCTCATCATCTCTAATCTCTGCTGAATATGTGTTTTAGCTTTGTTAATCAATAGCTTCCGCGTATCCAATCCTGTTGCAGCAGAACACTGTCTCATTGAACCATAACTTTGACCAGGATGTTTAAACTCATGCTCCATGTTTGCATCCAAGTTTGTTGCTTTTGATTCTGGATTAGATTTTGTAGTGTTCTCAACAAATCCGTTACCAGATGACCCCAAACCAAGATTCCTTTTTTTCTCAGGTCTGCTGGCCTTAATCACTGAATGATCAGCAGACCAATTGGGTGGGCTTGGGTATATCAGCTCAGAGGCTGAGCCTTTCATCGAGCTTGTCCTGTTAGAGCTTTCTTTAACTTTCTTTCTTCCCTTACAGACAACTCCATTGGTGACCTTACAAGGATATCCATTGGATACTGAAGACATGTGGTTTGACTCGAGATTCGCAGGAGATATTCCAACATATGAGCTCCAGTCATATGACTCATTTGTAATATATTCATATCCATGTGCATGATACTGACCCAAGAAATAAGTAGAATTGGTAGGAACGCGTGAGATGGCATCATAGCCATGAGCTCCATAGCCATTACTTGTTGTATGAGATGGAGGCGCATATTGAATTGATGCACAAACAGGAGCTGGCCCAGTCTCCACAGCAATAAATGCTCCTCGGCAGTTCTTACATGAAAGCCGCTTATTCACATACTTCCTCAGATACTCGTACTGAACTTTGCAAGAGGTGCATACAGTCCAGAAAGTATCAACTCTTTCTGAAACTGGTGGACAACAATCAAATCCTGCAGTGCCAGGGGCGTATTCTGTATTGTGGGCATACTCTGTACTGTTCTTCTGAACCACCATCGAATCAATAACTTTCTTTCGTTTGTAATAAAAAGTGCTTTTCTTAAACTCATTTGACAGAAAATTCCAAGCTTCAGAAATGATCTGGAATGCCCCAATAGCTCCAAGGCATCTGTTCTCGTCGGGATGAAGCAAGACAGCCATCTTCTTGTACTGTTTCTTAACTTCTCTTTTCCCAGCTGATGGTTTTAGTCCAAGAACAGCATAGTAATCAATTTCCCCACTGCGTCTACCCTGAGAAGCTATATAAACTTCATACGTAGTGACCATTTGCGTCAAACCCTCCAAGTCTGGAAACAATGACTTCGCCCTCAATGCATAACTCCTTGCTCCAGTAAAATCTTTTTCCGCAAACCTTCTCTCAGCAATCAGTTTCGCTTTGAGAGCCTCTTCTCTGTAAGCTTCCATTTAAAACCAGCTCAATTTCACCAACAGTTCTGCAAAAGGAACTAAAACCGTTTTGACAAGCTAAATCTCACAAAGCTTTCCATTTACAATCATCATCTGCAAAAACATTAACAAAAGATAGTATTACAATCTTACTTCACCAACAACATAACCAAAAAAACTCAACCAAAGAAGTCAAAACACAACATTTAACACCAGCTCTCACTAAAAGATCAGTCTTGAGCTTAAAACCAAGTAAAGCCTTAAAATAGAAACAAACCCCACATCTTAAATCTCCATTTTTGGAAACATTTTGCTACCTCAGGTAACAATTAACAAAAATCCTCAAGTAGATTTAAGTATCTCTAAGCATCATCAAGTCAAATTAAGCTTACAAAAATTCAACAAAAAAAAAAGTTACTACAAACCCTGACTTATGAAATTTCACAATTAAAGCCCTAAACTTTTGGATTCGCTAATTTCACAAATCAAACTCGATTTCATAATAAAAGGGTAGCGATCTTACTGGGTTTTTGCGTAGAAATCGAAATTCTTCTTCCAGAGACGAATCTTAAGCCTTTAGCTTAAACAAAAGCAAATCCAAAGAGATTTATGGATCCAACACTAAAATTAGGGTTTTCCATGAACTGAAAGTTGCTTAAACTCACACATCACGAATGAATTGCCGGCGAAAAGCTTGAGATTCGCCGTCGATCAGAAAATCGAAAATTTAGGGAAATTAACGATAAATAAAAATGGGAACTTTATTTATATATATATTTATTTATTTATTTTTTGTTTGTTTTAAAGTAATTTTCCTTCAGTGAAAGTAAACTATGCTAATTTGCTAATAGTATACTTCATATATGCTATCGTGCACTATAATGAGCAGTGCGCATTTATAATTTATAATTATTTTATTTTTTAATCGTATATTGATATTTCCTTTTTAATATAAATGTGATAATAATATACATATAATTGTTATGGAAATAATTATAGGAGGCTTATTGGAGGCAAAACTAGAAACATGAAAAAAGAATCTCCCGCCAAATTCAACTAACGAACAAGATTGAAGGCAGGATATATAGTAGGGTAAGCTCTTAGGGTAACCAACCACAAGATTGAACCAACCAAATTCAACCCGTAATCGCAACTATCTTAGGGTAAGCTCTTATTATTTATCTTAAACACAAATTTGTCTAACTTTTGGCTCTATAAGCTCATTTTCACATTATTTGATTTCAAAGTTAAACCATAAGCTTAAAATTGAGGGTTTAAACTTTTAAAATAAGAGAGTATCAATTGTTTTTTAAGGGTTTGTGTTGTCATTCAGCTCTCACCTCTTAAACCATGTACAATGTTAAAGACTCTACCATTTTTAAAATAATATTTTAATTAATTAAAAAAGTAAATTTAATTAAAAAAAAGTGATCAGTGTCACTAAACTCTATTATTTAGAAATGGTAGTCTCTCATTTTAAATGGGTCTTTTACTGAAAAAGAGAACAATTAATGCATACAAAACAAAACCCAAAACAATGGTGCATACAAAACTGAACCCAGATCATAGCATCATCAACTGAGAAATATAATTGTTCTCTTTGTTCCCCCAGATATGATGCATACAAAACTGTACTTCCATTATTTGACCATATCTCATGAATTTACATCATAGTTCTACCATTTTCATAATTTTTTCATTCTCTCTTTTTTTTCTTCTAATCTTTTCTTTATACTCAGTATCTAACTACCTTAGGTGGTTGCTCTAAGAAAATAGGCATGCTACTCTCTCCATACCCAAAACAATGGACTATTTGATCTCCTCAATTCGTATACTCATGATAAAACTCCTTTCTTATACTACTAGAGAAAACTTATTAGCTCAACAATAAGCTTTTTCTATATCTATTCTTTGCTTTATTTAGCTCTGTACACTTTTTTTTTTGTTCAATTTTAGGGTAACTATATATATATATATATTTCATACTAGATAGTTAGAAATTTTTGGTTTATTAATTAATTTTTCTAGGGACTCTTTTCATAACATTGATCAAATTTTTCTTTTTCACACTTTTCTTTGATTTTTTCCCTACACCACATCAATACATAATCTAACCATCCAAGTCTATAATCCCCACATAGAGCTAGATTTACCATCGCTAGCATAAAATGAGAGTTTAACCTTGTTGTTCCGACTCTCAAGTTTTTACAAATCATAGCATCATCAACAAAATGTTTCACTCATCAAACAAAACAAAGGGTTAAAGTTAAAGGCAGAGAAATCATTCTAAATATGAAAATGCACTCAAATCACAGTAAATAAGAAAACTAAATTAAAGTTAAGTTTCAAAAGTGAGCTTTACCAAAGTTGAAGATGCATTTTGAAAGATGCAAATTTTCAAGTATGTGTTATTTATTATTTCAAAAATGTTTAAATAACAGATAAGTATGAGTAAAGACAATGATCTTTATCCTAACTAACTTGTACAAGACAAACATCTCATTGACAATACAAATAAAAAATGTTTATAAACTCAATGTAAATGAAACTATAAAATCTTTTTGTGCATTTTAATATATACTTGTTTGTGTAAGATGAATTTGATGAGCCATATACTATTATTTTAAAACTAAAATAATAAAAATTAATCATGGTGTAGCGTACATGATTTATTATTGATTTATGACTGCTGGTGAATGTCACTATGTAATGACAATAGTTAGTGTAGTAATCAGAACATTAAATGACTTATCATGTGTAGTTATGTGGTGTCCTATAGTTCGTGTAACTAAGAATCAATATCTCTATAGATAAATCCGTATGGAGGTTAACACATTCACCTTCAAGATGACTTCGAAGCATAAGCGTCTTAGAAATTGGTGTTGTTTCCTTTTTTCACTTTGAGAGATCATGTTTTACTTCAGCAATACGATCCAGCGAATTGTGAGAGCTATTATCCATTCATCCTAATTTTAATTTCAACCCTCCTTGATAATCTCAGCAACTTTCGGATCTGATGTCCTATCACTTAACGAAATTAAATCTTTCTATATGTGATACATTTTTTTTGGCATACCTGGTGAATAAAGGTCTATGATCTGATCCCCACTATCCATTTTTCCAAGTATTCAGCCCTAGAGCTCATGATTCACATTTTATACCATTAGATTTTGATTTGATTGATGACTACACCTTGCATAAATGACAATTTTAGATCAAACTTTTGAACATGCGAAACAATCACTATACCAAATAACAAACTCAAGAAAAACTATTGAAAAATGAAGAATCACAAGAAGAAAAAACTACAAAAGTCAGAATTGATAACCCTAAACGAAAAAGAGAGCAATAAAAAAAAGAGCGATAAACAAAAGTCCACGTTGTTTGGTTTGAGACAAAAACAGTAACGTACTTTTGGTCAAACTCTGTAGAGAGAATCAATCTCCATTGTAAACCTCACCCTCCTGTCACCATCTTCCTCCATCACTTTCCCAATTAAATTAATTCAGAAACCCTACATATACACCTAGGTTTAGGGTTTCACTTTCCCAGAGAAATGGTTCGATTTTTTGTTAAATTACTTATCTAATCTGGTACGCTACAGTGCACCAAAGTCCCATAGGTGTATAGTACTCTGAACCGTTGATGTAGATGCAACGGCCACATGTCTATCATCAGCAACTATAGCATCAAGTTCCCCTACTCTCTCCCTAATACTATACAGATACTCTCCTCTCTCAACCTCCCACACGCGCATTATACCTCCTGCGCACATTAGCGCGTGCAGTCTATTAACACAACCCATGACTCTTCTCTGCGCCGCCCCGCTCACACGAAACTCGCAAACCGTCTCTTGTGTGTTCACCCTGCGCACGCTAGCGTTACCTCTTCCGTCTATTCTAACGTACGCCACGTCGTTAACGTCGAAACCAGTTACTATCAGTCCTCTCCGAGCATCGTCTTCTCCGATGATCACTCCTTGATTTCTTAAATCTATCACCATGATCTGCCACCTCGTACACGCCACCGCTGTCTCATCGCCGGAGATTCGTAGACGGCCAAGAGACGTTGTTAACTCCGTTAAAGTGTGCCATCCCATGACGGCTTCTGGGTCCGTAAGTGTACCACCGATGAATGTTGTCTCTTCGCTGTTACAGTCCCAT